>WBMY01017624.1:259511-406213 GCA_013397315.1 Donacobius atricapilla
GCCAGCAGAGAAGCAGCAAGATTATGGAAGTCTGGTAGCTGCTGAGGATTTTTTTGGGAATAAGCATACTTTAGATAAAGATTTGCAATACACCATAGAGCCTTATTCAAAGTTCAGCTGGAAAATACCGTTTTGTTAAGAGTTTGAAATAAATACTGAAGTGTTATCAAATATGTGATCTTCTCTTTATTCACAAGCACTCATTAAAGAAACTCAACTCAGATGTGATCTCACTCAATGCTACAGTGAGATTAACATTAGAACAGTATTATCACTGTCTACTCCTCTTTTGTGCTTCTCATTGGAAGGCGCTCAGTGCCCTCCTGGACTTGTTGCTAATGAATTAAAAAAACTAACGCCTCAAAAGTTCCAAATTCTGCTCACCTGTTTGAACATTGTTGGACAAACACTATCAAGTTATTACTTAAAAGACATCTGCCACTTCAGTCTGTATTTAGCATTAATTACTCTTTGTTTTGATCTTAGGGGAAAGAGTTCACATATCATAATTTCTGATGCTCCTTAGAACTTCTCCACAGTGTGTTCACAAATACATGGAGCAAGGCTTTCAGCTTTTGCTGCAACATTCACTCCCAGCATATTAAAAATGTCTCTGTGAAATCACAGCAATTACCTTACCGTGTTACTGAACTACATTTAATTTATCTGGTCTTAAATAAATACTCCATATTTTCTCCTTGTTTTGTTTTCAAGGGCATGGGTATTTAAATGACTGCTTTCACTGGTACAGAATAAAATCTGTTCATACTGCAATAAATTAATATTACTCTCTTGACAAAACACCTTTTCCAAAGCCTCTGACAAAATGAAAGAAAGAGAAAAAAAAAACCAAAAAAACCCTAATAAAAAAAACCCCAAAACCCCCCAAACCAGAAGAAGGGAGCCACACGCGATTGCTTGTCACCCACCAAAAAAGGTCTCCTCCCTAAAGATCATTCAGGCACACACTTCAATATGGATATCTCACTATTACCCCAAGCTCTTTTTTTAGTGTAAGTTTCTTCAGAGAAACTGAAGTGCATTACTGTCTCAGACAGCCAAGGATAAGATGACTGAGGGAATTCAGTTGCTCTGTTTAATTAATACAGGATTATTTCACTTTCATTTTGTGAAGCTAATAATATGACTGGTGGAATGTCAGTAAAAATTAAATCATAAACTAGTGCAGTACCAAAGGGAAAACTTACTTTAGTTATGGAGTATTCCCAGCAGAAATCTTGAAAATCTTATACATATTTACACTGATAAAATACCACATGTACTTCATGGGATACTGCAAGCTTTCTACAATCCTTGTGGCATGTATTTACAGAGCAAGAGTTAACATTTTGAGATTATACATTAATAAATGAGTTGCAGTTGTATTGTTTCTTGAATGTTAAGCACCACATACTAAACGCAGGAACACGTTCAAGGTCAATGCCCTATTTTAGACCTTTTCAGCAGCTGTGATATTATGATAATCACACTTAAAATATTCCTATAGAAAGAGTAAATTAGCCCCTTTCACTGGAAGGATTATTATGATAAACAACAAATCTGAAAGAGAACAAATTCAGATTTCTCTTTTTGTTTGTTGTTTTTTGTTTTGGTTTGGGTTTTTTTTGCCAGCAATGCAATGAATTGCTGTCTTTTACTGTGACAGCTTTTCTATCCAGCAATTAAAAAAAAAAACCCAAACCTAAAAACTCAACACTTTATTCTTCATCTACATTACCTTTTGGTGGTGTTTTTTTGTTGTTTTGTTTGTTTGTTTGTTTTCTTTTTGGAGGCCTCACCTAGGTAAAAGAGCCTTCCTTAAAATGCATTTATGCTTTCTATTAGAATCAAAACATTCCAGTTGACATCCCATTCTATCACCTATACTGCAGTGAAATGTAATATCCCACTAAACCAGAAGGGAAAGAAGAAAACTTAGCATCAGCAGCTATTCCGAAGCAAGATTAGGGGTTTAGCTCCATCTAATTGAGGGATGAGACGTGTCCCTCAATGGGTCTCTCCCCACTCCCCCACCTGCCCTCCTACCTGACTGCAAGCTCAGTGCTAAAAATAGAAGAAGCTGGAGCGTAAATATTTCCCCAGTGAAAACACCAAATAATCTTTACTGTGAGCTGACATGAATTGCTTGTTACACCGCCCTAGGATATCATGGCTTGAAGCGGGAGCGCAGACACGCACAGAGCCACCAACCGCCCTCAAAGCTTTTGTGCCGTCTATTTGTGCATGTCCATGTCGCAGAGGCTCCTACGACATCTGACGTGGAGCCGGGACACCTGCTGTACGGAACGCATCCTCCAGCCTGCCTGCCCCCACCTCCGACAGTCCCAGCCCATCTTCCATCACTCTTCTGCCTTTTTCTCCCCCTGATCCCCCTCCACTCCCTTTGCTCTGGCATTTTTATTATTAATGTTATTGCTATTATTACTGTCCAAGCATAAGCTGATCCACAGGGGAGCCTGTGTAATTTAACCCCTCAAGCACTAAATTCCTTCACATGTGCCAAAGACACAGGTTTGTTGTTGCCTCCAGCAATATCCCGGGAAGACGAGTGATGGCGGTGTCATATCATCACACAGCGACTTAATCTATTGCGACACCCAGGGAACGGGTAACTGAAGAGATTTACAGAACATGCTCTCTGCCTGAATACAGAATGTTATCCCCTTTACCAACAAACTCAAGTCACAAGAAACAAAGTGAAACAAATTTTGCCCTCTTATGGCTCATTGTTTCCATGACTGCTTTATCCCATCCTGTCCTATCCCACTGTACATCTTCTAGCTATGCAACGCTCTTTTTCAACATTTTTGTTCTCCATCCTTTGTTCTTCACGTGTTCTCTGATTAACAAACAGCTCGATCATGTTGAACTGCCAAGTAACATAAGCCTTGGAAATCTTTTATCCATACACTAGATGACTGGAACTATCACTTACATCAGGGTTATATCCACGTGCTGGTTTTATGTTGTTTGACATCTAATGCATGTTTTTAAAAACAATGGATTAAAGGGGTTGCACTTTTTAAAGGTGCAAGGAACACTAAATTAAACACAGATCAGCTACAATAAATACCAACCTCAGGAAAGCATCTATTTTAACTACTGAAAATCACAAACCCCCAGTCTGTCAAGTAGGGACTTCCTACATGGTTGTCCTGTTATCTGTAACTATTAAGAAACAATTCAATAGAATAAAGGAGCCTATAACTGTTCTCTCCAAGATCGAAGTGATATTCTCCCTCTTCTAACGTTTCACTGACCTAGGAAGCAAGAATTTGGCACAGAATTAATACTGGAGACAAATGAGACTAGTGAAATGTCCTCAGCTCAGGATAACCTGATTGTGCTGGTGAAAAGAGCTTTCACCATGGGAAATTAACAGCTCCGAAACCACTGGTAACAAAGGCTGAGTTCAGATGCTCAAGAGTAAACAAATCCTTCCTCCCCATAAAGTAATAGCTACCCTTATCTCTAGACACCCAGATCTAAAATAGGTAGAGGCTTCCATGAAGGCCACTGAACTCTGTCCCTGTAGTAAAAGAATTCTGATTGTTGTTTCAGTATATATGCCTTTTTAAAAGTCTGTATCAGCTGACTAACTGAGCACTCAAAAATGTAAACTTTGTATAGTGGCATATTTAGACTCCAGGTTACATGATTTCTTGGACACACACTTGTGGGCACAGGAAGACATTAGGAACTCCTTGTACTTCTCCCAACCACTAAGATGAAGAGACTTACAAGAGAGGTTATCATGGATATACAGCTTCCAGATGGTAACTGTGCGGTTCCAGGAGTTTGAAAGAAAAGTGGAATTCACCCCCAACTGCTTTTTTCCCCAGGTCCTTCAGCTCCAGCCCCCTGAAAGCCCAAGGCCTGGTGTGTCAGGGTGCACTGAGATGCTACTGACTACTGCTATATTCCTTTCCCTTTGGTGGTGGGTAGGAGGTTTAGAATGCCCACCAAGAAGATGCCAGTGCACACCAACACAAGTGCAGTAATCCTGCTGTCTCCAGTAGACTTGTACACTAACATTTAAGGGAACATTAATGTCATTAATACAGTACAGAAGAGTCACACTTTTAACAAAAATACCTGTGTTACATTACATTATTACAATGGAAACCTTTTTTTCTGGCTCTATTAGTAAGTATGTTCAAATGACAGCATATAATCATAACGACATCCTTCTGCAGCTGAAGCCTTCTATTATCAACTCTGTTTCTCTCCTATAGCAGCTTCACTTCTATTGACCAGACAGTTAGCCCTGTTCAATTATTCAATCTCAAATCAATATATTTAGCTCCACGTATAATAGTTAAAGTGTAAACGCTATGCCCATGCTCTTTCAGCTTAATTCATTGACTTGCAAATCTGCATTTATATCTTATTTTTTAAGAAACCTGCAAACCTCAGTTTTCCTATTAGGCTGTTTTTTCCTCCCACCAGCTCTGCCCCCGTTTCAGGTGTTACATTTCCAGAAATCGATTTTAACTTGCCTATGACACTAATTTCTGTCTTTCACAGATAAAAAAGGGTAAGTAAGAATGATAATTTTTGATTCTAATTATGCTGAATAAAGCAATAAAATAGCAGTATGACTTTTAAGCAAATCCAGTCAATATTTCGTTGCTAAAGCAGTCATTCAAGGTGTGAATTGATCCAGAAAATACAGCCTTTAGACTTACTGCACTTCTGACACTTGTATCACAAACAATTTCCTTCAATTACTGTGGATATGTGTCTGTGTGTGTGCCTATACCTACACAAACCACATGTAAGTGTATTATATTATAGGCTCTTGGTGACTTACATATCTTCACACGCAAAAAATAGGTGGCAAGAAAGTAAGCTGAACCAACACATGTATACAGAAGTGAGTGTCTCCTTCTTCCATTCTAGTTAGAAGCCACTTTATTAATTTTGTCCCTCCAAGCTTACAGAGCTTCCAGATGACAGCCAGATTTTAGATTCTTTTCTCAAACAAATGCATGTTGACTTGAGCAGCACACACCCCCCACTCAGTACTTTAACACTGCACAGATTCCTGATTACTTACAGTGCTTTAACATTGTTTAACAGATTCCTGATTACCTAATTCCTGAAAGTACATCCATTTTTGTGCATCTAGGAAACAGATCTAACACTAGTGCCATAATGCAGTATCTTTACTGACCAGGTAACCCAGAATAATAGGGTTACAACTTATCTGAGCCTGAGTTCAAACAATACTACCCAAAGAAATACTGATTTCCTGGGGAACACCCTTGCTGTTACCTGCCTTGAACCCTTCCAGGACTATGTCCAAAGCAGCTGCAGTTTATAAGCTGGAGGATAATGCTAGGGAGCTGTTACAGCAAGGAAATCTAAAGCAATTTCTGCATGCAACCATTACAGTGTGACTGTTAAGAGACAGATAAGAATTTCTCTATTACTGTCAAGGAAACAATAGGCTTAAAAATTTGGAAAGGCTTTGAAACATAAAATATCAAAAGGAAAAGTTGCAACTCAGTCTTCCTACTGACCCGTTTACTCCAACTTCAGATTATCTGCTCCCGAGGTATTAGCATAAACTTCTCCAGTGTTATTAAAGGCCATGTCTGCATTCTTTAGCACTGTTTGCATTTAGTACACATATTTGCAGAATGCTAACAGTCTTTTATTCAATAATGAATTTGGAAGAAAAACAAGAATCGGCCCTCTTTTAATGTTATTTTTCTAAATAATTTCTCTAAAACCTGGTTGAGTTAGACCCTTGAATCATACTTTGGAAGATGCAACTTGGAGTTTTTGAATAAAGTGAAGCACTTAAGCAAATCAGACTTTTATTCTTCATCCACTGAGAAGCCTCAGATTGAAGATGAAAGAGCTGGGCTGCCTTTCTCTCTCCTTATCCTGCAAGGTCCCTTCATTCTCCCTGTTTTCCCAGTAGATTTACTTGTGAATCTGGTGACAGCCACATTTGAAGTCCTGAGGTCTGACTCCTGACCTCAGTTATGTTAGCCCTTCCCTGCAGAAGAACTACCCCTTGGATCACTGACTTGCTATTATTCTATGGTTAATAGACCTGAGCTGTGCAATATTTTTTTTATCTGGCTACAGTCCTATCTCTAAATTCTCTATTTAGAATGAATACCGATTTTGTGACATGAAGTCTGCTATATAATGAAATGCAAACAATGAAAAGGCTAAATCAGTTTACAAAAAATCTATTTGTCAAACAGTGTGGAGATGCTCCCAATTTAGTCTGGGCAGTGCATGCAGCTCTTGATAAGGGAGTTAAAACCGAGCCGTTCCACTGCATAAAAATAAAAGCATCTGCAAGGGAGAGGCATTTTCTTTAGGAGACTCTTCCCGAGAACCTATAGGTAAATTATTTTAAACAAACAAACAAACAAACAAACCAAAAAACAACCCCCCCACACACCCCTTGGATTCTGCAGGAATTTTCCAACAGCCAGGAGCAGTGTTAGAGGAGGTAACAGCGAACGCCTCCCCAGCGCAGTCCCCTTATGTCACATTTGCATTTCTATTCAGCTACACTGCCTGACAATGAAGCAAATGGGCCTGCCTTATCTGTACAATTCCGGACAACAGAGATTTCTAAGCCATACAAAGGAACGAGCTTAACATTCAGCACTCAACACCTCCCGGTGTCCCCCCTCGCCCCCCGCCCCCGGCCCGGGGGGATGGCGGTCACACAAACACCTGGCCACGCCACAGCCCGACACCCCCGCACGGCATCCGAAAAGGAGCCGGGCGAGAGAATAACAATAAATTACAAGAAAAAGCGAGCGAGACTTTTGAGGAGCCTGGCCAGCCTCGAGGAGGAAAACAGTCCCAACCCTCCAGATTTTCAGGCTTTGTCTGGAGCTCAAAGGAGTGCCCCTGGAATGTAAAAGTAGATAATATCTAGTCAACCATTTGTGACTCCCGCCGTCCCTTTTAGGCTGGTATTTAATACAGCAGATGAAACCTACAGAGCCTTTTATCAGGGAAATTTCATATCACCCTAGTTTTCATTAGAAAACCTTTAGCAGCTAGGCCGGCTAACTCATGCCATTTCATTGCACTACGAGAAAATTTCCGGCTAATTCCTTCAAAATTAATATCGTCTGATTTAAAAGTTAGAAATGACACGAAAAAACCTGCACAAGCTGAAGCCTCCAGATCAACCTTGTGTTATGACAGGACTTAAGCCAGCTATAATACAGGCTAGGGCTTTAAACAGCAAGGAAAAAAATTACAGTGACACAGTTCTGTAGACACTTTGGCTTTAGTCTGGCTTTACCTGATATATATATGTATGCACTTACACATTGTACCCACCTTCTTGGCCCTCTCTTGCTCTCAAATACTCAGGGTAACAAAACAGGCTTCAATCTCAAGTACAAGACACTTCATTGTGAAGGGGGTTATCCACGTGTTTATTTGTATATCCAGAAGTAATCTGGGGTGGCAAGCATGGAGAGGGAGGTGGAGAGTGTCCCTCTTTTTGTCCCAAATAGTATATCCGAAAGCAGAATATACTTTTTACGCAGCATACTGAATTTTAAACTGCTGCCTTATACCTTAATTGTCCTGATCTTCCAGGTAAGTTTATTCTTTGCTGTTGAACAAATGGTGAATTTCTCCCTAGAGGTGGTTGCAACGAGTAGTGATTCTCTCTCTTTTTCTCACTCGCACAGTTTTGAAGATTTACAGGCATGAATATCATCACGTTAACACAAAACGATATCACTATTGCCAAAAAACAAGGCAGTTAAGCACAGAGACAGTGAGGAACGCAGAGCACTTACTGGGATTTAAAGGAAACCCAAAGCTCCTTAAAGCAGCCCATTGTTTCAAATTTTACTAATATTGATGCATCAAAAGCTTCTGTGGTTGTTGCCTTTGCATGAGTTGGAGCAAGAGGCTGGAGTGCATTCTGCCTCTTCAAGTGCTCATAAGGGAGCAGCCAACTTTTATTATCCTTAGCACCAAGAATGGCTTTATTGCCGAGAAGGCATGAAACTAGCATTGTCCTGGAGTCACACCTCCTAAAGCACTGCAGATCCCTCAAACCCTGTCAAGGTGACAAATCATTTTTGCCTTCAACTGTGCAGGCATATGAGCAAACTTCATACAATGCATGGGAATATGGTGCAGTGCAGAGCAAAATTTAGCACTTACACTTGCTGTGATCAAAACAAAACATAGGACAGAATTAAATAATTCTAATACTAATATGTCAGTATTTAAAAAAGCTTTTCTAGACTGTAGTGTCGGAGATACTATGAAGTATCATACACTGCTACATTGTTGGAACTACTTGTTTTTGTTGATTTATTAAAACAACAGTTAGTACAGATGGGAGTGAGATGTGGTAGCTGAGTAAATAAAAAATAGAAACCAAACAAAACATTTTTCCACAGATTGGTCCAAGTTTTATTTTAATCTCAAATCAGGTAATCTAAAAGGCTTGCTGTAACTATCCAAATGAAAATAAGCCCTTACTTCTACCCCTTCATTAACATCCAAGGACAGAAGTTGCAGCATTTACCTTGCTGAATGCACACACAGTTTATGCCTGCGTATTGCATCTTGAAGATACCTGTCAGGATGGTTTCTACAAGCCTGTCCCTTCTGGAGTAGACTAAGCAACACAGCTGACCCAGAAGGATTAGATGAGAAATTCAACTAATTAATGAGCCCTGCAGGCAAAACATCATTTCTTCTGCTCTTTGGGGCTTTTACAAGGTCAGCTGGTTTGTTGGGTTTTTTTCCCAGCATCAGGTCAGACTCACTCATCTGTCAATTTACCCAAGATTTGTAAGACAATAGTGGCCACTATCAAGCCAAACAACATGGTACATTTTCTCCAGTCCTTACAGCAAGAGAAGAACTGTTCTGGCCAATTCAGCTTTATTAAAAATATGCTTCTCTAATGTTTCTTTTCTCTTCCAGGGGCAATAGCTTAGAATTACAAACACAACACTTCCCATTTACAAAAATATTCTGGATCACGAGTTCAAATATTCTGGAACACAGCTCAGCTCCCCCCTCCTGCTCTGCTGTCTTTCTGATGATTGCTTTTGTGAGCGTCACATGGCACAGTTTTCTTCCATCTGCCAGAGAAGTTTCCCAAAAAGTGTATCAAGTTCAAGAAATGAGGAATCTGAATAGGAGACTCATTCAGATAGAATTCAGAAAAATGATCAGCTCACCTCATCTGTTTCTCTAGCAGTATGTGCACTGTTACCATCCAATGGCCTCTTTGGTAATAAACTTGTCCCACCTCCCATCTGCTCTTCTTGCTGGCCTCCTGCCACTTCAGCCCCAGTCCTTTCCTGTCTTCAAGATGTCATTCAACTTCACTTGCTCCCCTACCCATTTGTTTCTCTTTCCAAGTGAGATCAAGCATACATCTTTCTATGTCTCTCACTCCAGCCTTTAACTTCTGCTCCATCTTTTTAGTAAGTGTCTATATTTCTGCTCCATTTATCATAGTTGGCAGTATGCACTATGCAGGTGTCAAGGAAACCAAGAGAGAGTTCACTATTCATGATGCTGCCTTTTCAGCCTTCTTGGGGCTTGCCATTGAATGTCAGCTCCTTAACACTGAGCTGTATGTCGAGAAGAATATTATCAGTTTAAAGACAAATTACGTGAAGCCAATACAAAAGCAGTGAAGAAACAAGGCTGCTTTAGACTTTTTCAGCCTGATCTCTATTAGATTTTTATGTGCTTATTACTTGAGTTTTCATGTCATCCCTACCGGATTTTTTCCTTATTGGCTAAAAAAATAAACATACAAGACATGGTAAAGTGCTGGGACACAACACGGGGGCAGACTTCTGTAAATGTGAATACCTTGACTTCAGTAAATATTTTCTTTTCACATCAATACAGACTTGCGTTTCACTAAATGTAACCCAGCTCAGAAAAAGAGACATCTTGGGCTCAGCAGAAAAGATGTCAGAGGTAAATCAGAAACATCTAGCTGGCTTTCTGCAAAGGCTGAGAACAAAACTCCTCCCGTCTCCTCTGCTGCCTTGAGCAGGCAGGAGGCGCAGCCTTGCCCCTGAGGCTGAGCCGAGAGGATGGGTTCACCTGCTACCAGCCAAGAACCACTGCTTTTAAAGGACAACACTCTATTCCACAGACATATAAACATCATAGGAATCTAACTTAGCAAGCAGAGAGTTAACGTGATGAGAATTCACAAATCACACGTGTGACAATGGTTTTCAGGTCAGACAGTTCTTTGGACAAATGCAGGTCAGAGACATCACGAAAGAAGGAGAAGAATTAACCACTGAGGTAACTCATATAGGCGGTAGCTTAAATTATTTTGTATGAAGTGCAGTACAAAAGTTTCCGTACAAGGATTTTTTAACTCAAGATACAGAGTTCATCATGACTGCAGTCTGATTTAAACTCTACTTCTTCTACAGTGGAAGTGCACACATCCAACGTGAGCACAATTCACTGCTTTCTATTCTGTGTGACAAAGAACAGAGGACAGACACTCCTCATAATCACTTATTTACAAACACTTCTGTCCAGGCCACCCTCTTGGTTTTACACACCATTAGTACGACAGCAACTATAAAAGTAGGTCTTTTCTTACAGTTAAACAGACTAAGTGTCCAGTTTCTGGCCCAGCTAAGCATCTTCTAATGCAAAGCTTATAATTTCCATCCTTACCGATATTTACATGTTCTTTAAAACAAGGCTGCAAAATGGTTCTGTGACTGGCAGAGCCACATCTGACAACTTTTCACATCTTTCACATAATTCCTGTGAAAGTGACAAGAACTATTGATGTAAATACAGATATAAAACTAAAACTAAGGGCCTACACATAAAAATTTAGTTTAATGCATTGCAAAATTTCTCAGGGGGCTAAAGTTTCACATTTCTCCAATATTGTAGATATTACATTTCAAATTGAAATTCAAATCTGAACATTTGCCAAATCATTTGCTGGATTTTCCCTCCTTTGCTAGAAGGCAGTAAAACATATTCTAGTTCACTGATCAACTATGTCCCTTTGTATTCAGAGACCACAACAAAATGTCCTTACCTTAAAGAAAACGGTAGACTAAATAATTGCTTTAAGCGTTGTAACCTATTTCCTGTCACTGTTACACCACCTGAGAAAAAGTCCACACCTCCAAAAGAAGGTCAGCAGGAGTGGGTCAAGGTTATGCCTGAAAAGGCACTGGAAGTGCAGGACAGCTCCACACTGGGAAGGGGTAACACAACTCTGTGGGCAACACACGTGGCATATTACGAGTAATGGCAGATTACAATGATATAATGAAGGGATGCCTCTTGTACCCTGAAAGACAAGGACAGCATAAGACAAGAACCCATCCAATTATCTCCACTCTTATTTTATTCCTCATCCTTCAGTCAACTATCTCAAGCATGGGAAGCACCCTCTTAAATCAATCCTATGTTCATTCCATTTATCCCTTTACAGGTATGCTCATTTTATTCTGGTCCACTCGGAGTCTGGCACGACTGAGAAGAACAAATTAATGCGAGCATAAAAATCTAGCAGGCTCTGTCTGTAAGGAGTGACCACGTATTTTTCTTGTCACATTCCCTCCCCTTTACCCAAGTGCCACAAACCAGCCTCTGTGCCAATGAAGCTATTTAGTACCCCATGCCATCATGGGCAGTGGGGCAAATCCACACCCTATTGACCACCACTCCTTGGCTGTTTGCCTTGTCTCTCTGGTTCGACAAGTCTGTGCTGATGGCACCTGTTAAAGCTGCTTCAACTAAGCTGTTCTGCATTTGTCTGGCTGGATTTGGACTTCCCGGATCCCTGACTGAATACAAAGTGATTTGAAAAAACGGTGTTTGGCAACAAGCACAGTGGGGAGTACACTGCGTGTTGGTATACAAGAGCACAATGTGTTCTTCATAGCATCACTGAGGGAGCATGCTGCTCGAATCTCTCTGCTGTCGAGATCAAAATGGTCTCCTTTGTTGTCAGCTGTTTAATAGCAGCTGTTTAATGTAATTCCAAATGATCTGCTTGAATGAAGTTGTCATTCTTGCAGTTCACTTTAATGTAGTAAAAAAAACCAACCTACAAACCACAGCTTGGCCACATTATTTTTCTATTGTTCTTATGAAAAGTTACACTCTCTCATATTTCTGCAAGCCTATAAAAATAATAAAAGTCCAATTTCTTGAAATAAAACATAATTTTGAGGGAAAAATAGGCAATATTTATTTCAAAACACTTTCAGACACTTGAGAATGGCTTAAATAAAAATATCTTTGCTAGTAAAAAATACACATGGAAAGAAGTGAATTTGTCAGCAAATATGTGAGCAAAAAGAATATCTATTTCTATAGTTATTTCAAGACATTCTTCCCTAGTGGGGGTTATAATTTATTTTATTGCATTTCATAAAGCAGAAAAAGTTGTAGCAGCATGTTGATAGAGTGAAAAAAACATATGCACTCTTCTTGATGAAGCAGTTTAGCTGAAGAAAGTATGCCTTAGCATCAAGAAAGTATGCCTTTGTATTGTGTGGGCTTTGTTAAAATCTGTTTGATACCAAGAACGATAATAAGGATCATAATCTGTAAAAATATTTGCAGCTCTCTGATGAACAATAGAGGGCACTAATGTTTCTAATCTGGCAAACGCATCACGCGCCAGACAGACAAAATAGCCGTGGTACTTGTAGCACACAAACCACATCATCTATGCTAAATACGTAGATAGTAGAGAGAGGATTTCTGTCTCTCAGAAAAGTTCTTTTTGTCCTTTAAACTTCCTCTTTTTTTTTTTTTTTTTGCCTGCAGAAAGTAGGATGTGATAATAACGCGCTAATACTTGCAGCCTTTCAAAGCGTTATTTTCTTTTGTTCATTGAACAAAGCAGACACAACTTTTCCTGGTATAAATCCTTCTCCTGTGTACTTTCTCACCACATTCTTCTCTGTTTACCTATAGCTGTGTACCGCAGTTCAAGGTAAAGCACTTCCACTGATAAATGCGGAAGCTGAAGGATGCTCAGTGTGTGCTACCTGCGCTCCCAGCAATCGAATGCAGAAATATTGCCTGGTGACATCAGTAACTGGGAGACCCCGGGGCACCACTTGAAAGCTCTAAGTTAGAAAGGCTTCTCAAGGAATCTTATACCACGGAAGTATTTTAAGCAGTTTCAGTTAGCTCTGGAAAGATGCAGCTGCTGAAAGTGGTACTTTCAATAAAAGACACAGAGCAAGTATATTAGAATGGTTCTGCACCTTAAACTACTTTTTCTCTACAAGCATTAGAAACATCCATGTAGAAAACAATTCAGCTATTTCCTCCAGAATAAATCTCAAGAAGATAAAACTTTGTTAGTAATCTAGGAGCTGAACACTGTCTACCTTTTTTAAAATGCTTACCAGTGTCTCTCACTGCTATTCAAAGAAACAGATTTATTTCTCAGCCTTGGAGATTGAAACTTTGGCAAGAGAGACTTAAATACCAGACACCAACTAACAGATTGTTGCTAATATTGTGAAAAACTGGTAGTAAATGCACAGTGATTAGTTTAAAGTAACTTATATGGAGAAACATAAGAAATACTAATATTCTGATGCAGTAATTTCAGCACTTATTGTTAAAGAATAATGAAACAAGTTCACACTGCAGACAGCCAAGTTTTCATGAATTATAAGGCATCATTTCTGACTCCCTAATTTTAGAAGAGGTGGATTGGTTTTTCAAAGATACCAAGATCTCCAGGAGATCTCCAGGTATTAGCATCTTTTCCAAGTCAAATGAGACACCTTTAAGACCATGTTAATAGCTAGGCTCGAATCTGAAAGCTGGACTCAAGTTACTTCCAGCACCAAGGCAAGACACGCACAATTAAAGAAAATAACTCAAATTTCTGTCCCAAGTCAGCCTGAAATATAATGAGTTGCCACCTTCCAATCTGGATCATTTAAAGACTTTTTGGCCACAGATCTGAATAGTCAATGCAAGTACTAGATGCTCTTTATTTGACTATACTGTAAAGGTCAAAAGCCTACACACTATACAAGCAACGCTCCTTGGGAGTTTTCTGACGTCAAAAGATTATTCCCTGACTTCAAAGGGGGTAGTGTTGTTTGGTTTGTTTGTTTTTCTTCATTTTTTTCTTTTTAAATATGACCTTAACACAAGCCTTTTGTATCTTTATTTTTATGTGCCACTAAAGAGACTGGCCTTTGCCTATTTCTCCATTTATTTCAGGCAGTCATAAGAGACGTTGCAAACTAACAGGTAAAATACAAGCCTTGCTGTGAGGGATTATCATTCCAACTCAGCATATTATATTAAGTGCTATCATACTGATGACACTCAGTTGTATCTTACTGACTGTCTTGAGAGACAAGTACAGCCAGACACAAAGAGGATCTGTGACGCTGCCCAACACAAAAGAGAGCATGTTCTGGCGTTGGAGACAGACAAATTCTTGCTTATTTCTACACTAAAAATGTAAACAAGAGACAGAGCTATGGACCCTAAGACATTTTGTGTACAACAAAACTGCAGCAGGCCAAAAGCCATAAAAATACATATGCAGACTACCTGAAAAAGAAGAAATGTTTAAAAGTAGGATAAAGACAAGAACTTTTAATGGACGTTATTTTAAGGAACCATTTTGAGCAACTCATTGCTTTTACCAGAGAAGTTCTATACAAATGTTAAACTCAGACAAAAAAAAAAAAAAAAAAAGAGAGAAGAAGAAGAAAATGCATAAAGATTCAAGTTACTATCACTTGTCTATTTTCCTTCACCCCCCTTCAGCATCTCAGCGATGAACACTGCCCCTACTATCACCCTGGATGTCACATTTGCCTGTCTCGCAGTTGTTGCTTGGTCTTTACCTAGGGCAGAAACTATCATGCCTTTAGCATTCCTCTTTACCCTAAGTCCCAAGTATTCTTTAAAGGAAAGTTTATCACATATCTTCTAGATCTCAAAACCACAGATTCCAAATATTTGAAGGACACGTGGTATAACTTGTCTCTGCTACTTGACCTCACCCCTATGTTTTCCCCAAGGTGTTGTCCACCATGTCAAAACACTGATTGTCCTGTCTGTCTTCTCAGTAACAGTCTTGACATTATTTTCCTGCTGTTCTCCACATCAGACAGTAGTGTATGAACCTCAATACAGGTATGAGAATTTACTGGCTCTTAGTCCACAGTTTCTACTTGATGGGTGCTTGTGACTACGCTGGGCCAAATGTTATTGCTAGTTACATCACCAACTTTGGATTCAAAGGATTTGCTTCAACAGAGTTTTACAATGGACTCATAGCACCACAAAACTAATGCAGAGACAGATGAAATAAGAAAATGCCTTTACCAAACAACAATTACAGAAAGGTCATGTTTATTATTTTCCTTTTATTATTGACCTGCCAGGAACACTAACCAACACGGCTTGAAGATGCATTAGGAAATATCTAAACTACAGTTACATGCACAACTGTTTCGACACTAGCAACTTCCAGAAAACATCCAAAGTCCTAGAAAACCATTCATATACCACCCACATAATGATTTTTATAGAACCTTTAGGTCATCTTTATGGAATGAATTTAGATACTTCATCTAGTACAAAGCCAGAACAAAGGTTTACCTATAAACGTTACTGTAGAAAATTCTACAGATGCCGTTTCTTGCATTTTCTTAGCAATCACCCTTCAAGTTTTTCTATAATGAATTGTTTGATCTCTGTCCTGTTTTTTTAATAAAAGAAACTATGTTAATAGTCAATCTGAAATCTGCAAGAAGCTAAATGCAAGATGATGGAAACAAAGGAAACTTGACAAAACTTCTCTAGCCTTAAAACCAGGTGAACACTGAACCTCACTTATGCCTTAACAGCGTGAGGGGTGGTTATTCATTCAGTGATTACTTCTCACCAAGGGTTTTTCCTCCAAAAGAACGAAGGGTGTAGATGCTGGCGTGGCAAAGGCGCATTGTGAGTGACACCAGCACCAGTGCTGGCTGCACTCTGTACCAGGGAGACTCACGGCACTGAATCCGTGCCTTCCAGATTTTATCAGTCCCTAAAGCAATAGGTAGTTTTCAAAACAAGAGGCAAGTTAATCAGCAAATTGCTGAGCTTATCCTTGGAGCCAGAAGTATTCTCCTGCTTATTCTCCCAGTCCTTCTCGTCAATAATGCATAATTATTAGTTTTAAATTAATTACATACTCCCTATGCCTAACCATAAACACAGAAAAGTCGCTCTAGTCTCCAAAATTTATGAATATCCTTCCTTTTAAGCAGGAACCTATTTCCTAATGTGAGGACATGACTTTGAAGTGGTTTGTCTTTTTTCCTTTCCATAAGCAATATACAGAAGTTCAATTATTAATAAGGACTAGTCATGTAAATAAAGACTGGAAGGCTGCACCATGGAGCACCATGTTGCCAAAACACATCCAAACCACAAAAGGCAGTTTTAGCCCAGCCCTTGCTAGGAGGATGTGATCTCAGGAACCCTGGCTGGGGAAGGCAGGGTTCATAAATCAGCATTTTACACCATGTCGGGAGACCACTTACAGCGGGTTAGAATATACATACAGTGTGAAGTTTTACAACAGGAGATTTACAACTGTTGGAGTCAATAATGCAAAAACATAACCAGAGAGCACCTGTCTATCAAATGAGAGTGTGAAAAACAGAGCACAACTCTCAAAAATCTTGTCTACATGAAAGTGATGTCTTGATTCCTCCAGAAGGCTGAGGTTTGCTGGGCATTCAGGGGATTCACTAATTCTTGCAATATGTCTTCATAAAGAGCATCTCCTGCTCTTTAAAGCAATTCTGCCCACTTCAATCAGAAAGAGAGAATGATTTGGTATTTTTGTTGGCTGGTTATTTATAAGAGATCTAGTCTAGATTAGTCCTGCTTGAGTGGCATCATAAATGGCTCCATTCCCCAGCAGTAGTCTACTTCAGATGGGAGCCTGACAACCTCTACTTAGTGTGTCTTTCATAGTACACAATGAAGTGTAAAAACTGCTGTGAAAAAGCCCGTGTTTCAAAACAAACCATCTCGGTAATAAGCATTTAAAACCACTTTTTATTAATATATTTCTTTGTGTACAAAACAAAAGCTTAATGCTACAACAAGCCTCGGACAATGTTTTTGTTTGTTTTGCTGTTTTTTGTATTTTTTCCTCTCTAAATGAAGTACTGCAGCAGCTTTTAGAAGGTCCAAAATAAATTATTTGAAATAAAGCGTTAAAGTGAGGCTTATGAAAGAGTTGCTTTTTCCCTCATCACAGCTTAATAACGTGGGGTTTTCAACCCAAAAAGCTTAATCAAAATCCAAAGTGGAAATCCTAAATTAGTAAATATTGAATTTAACCACTTTTATATCTCAGGTATTAGCAAATACCTTTGGTCTACAGAGATACAGCCCCTTCTAATCCTTATCTGAATTTGCAATTAAGACTTCAGAGCTACAGATATCTGTACACAGCTCTGTACACAGCTCTGCTCTCTTATTTTTAAATTATTGGACCCAAATCAAATCAGTCTTCAAATACATTGGAAAGTAAATGTCTGATGTCTAATTGAACTAATAGATAACACTCTTTTTAATACTGTTAATGCTTAGTGTGGGCTTCACACTGACAGAAGCAAGGGGAGGGAGAGAATTAGAAAAAATCAGCACAGAGAACCCTGTCGTTATATTATTACCATGCAATTCCTTGGTATAAAGATAAAGCTAACATTTACAAATTATTTGTTTTGTTGTCATCAATCCCCTCCCCTCCAAAAACAAGAAAAAAAAAAAAAAGAAAATTTCTAAATGCATTAGGAGCTAGATTCTTCCTCTCTTTCACTAATTGTCACCTCCAATAGGACATTGTAAGAGCCTGAAAATGAAGCACTTAAGAGTTTTCTTTTCCAATCTCTTGTGGGCTTCTCTCAGTTTATCGCAAATGAACAATCGTGTTGGAAGGGGCACCGTCTGTTTAATGTCATTAGTGATTGTTTCATAAAACAAACAGCCGCTCCACCATTCTGCTGCAGTTAATCTTAAATCTAAACGTGGCGGCACTTGGGGAGAGTCTCAAACATGGTTTGTTCTAACCAATGCAGGGCTCTTAATCTATTGCAAGTCAAGGCGCTTATCTCTCCGCTCAGCTCAGAGCAGTGATTTCTTTGTCCAAATATCAAACCAAACCCAGTTAATATCATGCTTCCAGCCTTTTCCCAAAGATTTTTCCTCCTTAAATTGTGGCCAAAGCCTAAGGCATATTTATTTATTGCTTATACCGTTTTCATGCTTATTTTTCAATATTAGCAAAGTCAAACTATTTCC
The DNA here is from genome assembly GCA_013397315.1 of Donacobius atricapilla. NCBI lineage: Eukaryota > Metazoa > Chordata > Aves > Passeriformes > Mimidae > Donacobius > Donacobius atricapilla. Next base: position 277,878 of record WBMY01017624.1, read on the forward strand.
AAGTTAGTGCACAAGGGTATTTCAATGAGCTTAATCAGCCAGGTGAACTGATAACTTGGAGATTTACCTAATTGTGCTGGAAAATCATTCATTCTGGATTAAGCCTATAATGGCACATGTGTTTATAACATTTGAGGGTTTTATACAAAGGCTCAAGTCAAAGAGTATTAATCACCTTAAACTTTCATTAGTGTTTGTAGAAGCAAAGGTTGTCATCACTTCACGAGTTCAAATTTATAGCAGCAGCAGCAGCCAATAGAACAGAACAACACAAAAAGACACCAATAACCAATCCTAGCGGTGAAGAAAATTTCACAATAGGTTCTGCCAAATGCCTCTTATCATATTCCTCCATGAAAAAAGTGAAATGTATCCCATATGCTTTCTAGTGTTACCACACACTTATCTGATACACATGGGTGGGCATATTTTGGCAGCTTGCATATTTTGGCAAATTACTTGTTTACACGGGTATTTGTGAAAAGAGGTAGTATTCTAATGCACTTGTATACAATAGATTTTAACTCTCTTCTTGCTTCTCTTAAATCTGTCGAGTCTGGCAGGAATTACAAAGTCCTGAATTTGAAACAAATGCATACATGTGTTTCTGCAAAGTAAGAAAAAAAAGTTTCTTTTGACGAAAAGATAATCCAAGTGACTAGGACTGAGTAAGAGGACAGACATCTCCTATGGCAAGTGCTTGCATGATGGAGGCAAATGGAAAAAAAAGGTTTTGCTGCTCAAGGTAAGCCTCAAGCAATTTTTTGTTCTTACTGTTACCAATTTATCATGCCCTAAGCCTCATGGACAAAAGCCTCAACAGTAAAAGAATCGTGAGCATTTGTTCACCAAGAAGGAATTCAAACTAAGTAGAATTGGTGCTTACCTTTAAAAATACTTAGAGGCAAGCAAAAGTCATGTCACACAAACACTGGCGGGCAGGTATACCGAAAACATCTTCTATAATGCCATAATACTAATGCTTATATCGTTTATATAGATATTCCCTGTTTATATTTAGCACACTAAGCTACGGATAGTTGTCAACATGGTGAAAGTATGCAAATTTTTTTCTCTCTCTTCATTTAGAAAATGCAAAAGGAACCAAAACCAGCAATACATGTGAGCCCCTACTTTTTTGTGGTCTGTCCCTCAGGACTTGTATTAAGCTCCCTTAATAAACACAAATAATTGTCTTTTTCTTTTCTCATTAAAAAAAAAAAAAGGCAAGGGAAAGAGAGAGAAGGAAAATCAATTCAACTCAGGTTTTTCCACATCTTCATATCACTTCCCATCTCAACTGGCTGGAGTAGAATTTCAATTAACTGGTAGGAGTCCAAGAGAAGCCCGGCTGCCTCTGTTGCTCCTGGTCATGCCCCATAATTGTAGAAGGACCTGCATTTTTCAGCCAATGACACGGCTTACAAAAATAGATACACTGAGTTATTTGATAAAGGAACCAAAGCCTGTCACTCCTGTTCAAGTGCCAAACAACATGAGAGCAAGTAAGATCATGTTCAGATCCCAAACTGGCCAGGCTTATTATCCCACAGAGCCATCTCGTGTTGGAGGGGGTGAAAAGTTGGGAGAGGCTGCAAAGAAAATTAAAAAGAAAAAAAAGGGGAGGAAAAAAGCAACATCATATGCAAGCCAGTCAATTCCAAATCCTCCCCTTCTTTTGGAGAAAAATTAACTACCGTGTTTCCAGCCTCTCACCTTTCCAGAAAGCTCTCCAGTATGAGGCAGAAGTGGTATCTTTATGTCTTTTCTACACATCCCTCTTCAAAGAGGAGAAATATTGGCAGGTATACATCCTCTCTTGTGTCCAAAAATAATATTGAATCCCAAGTAACATTCTTCTGAAGAACAACTGTTAACGCACTAAGAAATAAAAATAACTGCTAACAGCTCTCTGCACCAAAATTCTGGGCAAAGATGTTTGCAATTCTGTAGGGTTACAAAGCCTAACCTCTAATATATATTTTACTGGACAAAATGGATCCCTTTAAAAGAAGTATTTTTATCAAAGAGAAATAAGCACATTCATAACTTAGTGGCTGATAGAATATCTTTGCGTTATAAGAACTAGTTGAATGAATCCTTGCACTTCTATTTACTCTTAGTAACAGTCAGCAACACTGATCCCAGCATTTTTCTTCTTCTCTTCATCAGATTTATTTCTGAGCATCAGAAGTATTCAGGTCTATAGCAATTCAAAGGCAAATTCTAAATGCTCCATAATGCACAGTATTTCCTGATTATATGAGTCATATAATATTACAAGCCATATTTTCACAGACATACGTTGCAGTGCATGTCCTATATTGCCCCATAAGCAAACAAGCCAAGTGGAGTGAGTCCTGTTGCAGTGGTACTTGATGCTCACCAAGATACAGGTGTGACCCATACTTTACAGATTGTAAAAAAAGCAGAGGTCACTGTTTGAAGGTGCCCCTCCTAATGCACCAGTGTATTAGGTTAATATTTTCTACTTTATAATCAGGAAATTGTAGCCAGTTTTAAAGCCCAATTATTGAAAGAGCCAGTGAAAATAAAGTCATAATTATCAAGCACAGGCTTTCCACTTTCAAGGGCCAATGCAGGTCAGACAAAATATGTTCTGGTAAGAGTAAACTCAACCAACAACTCTCTGCAGATCCTGCAGGCCTGATCCCAAAGTCGGAGTTTATTTAGAGCCCAGTCTGAATCAAGGTCTACTCCCTTGTTTTTGAGATGCCAAACGCTGTCACGCAGAGTAACCCCACACACCTGTCGGCTCCCTTTCCCACCACAGACTTGGTCCGTCTTCCCCAGCAGGTATAAAAGGAAGGCAGCAGACCTGCTGCTGAAGCTGGTAGCAAAACCTGAGCAGGCAACAGCAGGGTGATGCTGTTGCTCCTCTCTCAGCAATGCAAAGACATCCATGAACACCTTGTTCAGGTGGGAACCACAAGGAACCAAAGGGCAATTCCCAGCAGAAGCAACATAAAATATTCCTTGATCCCCATAAGCTTCAGATTTATTTGTATTTGGATAACAAAACAAATCCTCGCATCCATCCTGGAAAACTTACGCCATGCTCTTCCTTCTCAACAAAAATGTCACTATGCTGTCAAACAAGTAACGACTCAGAGCACTGGGATTAGTAACTCTTCAAATAAAATAATCTCTGCAAATAATCACCTCCCAGTTTCTCTCATCTTCATTTTCTCAGCTCCTGCTCTTCCTCCTCTTAGTTACTTTTCTTATGATCTTATCCACATATTAATTCCCCCTACTTTGCTCATCTCATTCCTCTCTGTCCTTTTTCCCCCTCTACTTGTACAACTCCCTCTCTGCCTGACCAGTAACGTTAATTACATCTGAATTACAGAAGTCTAATTTGAAAACCCTTGATCAAATGCTCCATTCAGCAACCACTTCCACTGAAAAAGAAACACAGACCCAGACCAAAGTGCCACACACAGACACGAACACATGACCTCAGGCTTACAGACAGCATTTGTGCCTGTTGGAAGTTCAAAGACCTGTGCGCTTCACTTATTAATAATATGGGTACAAAGCAAAAAGAAACACTCAGGACTACAGCCCTGAAAATCCATCCTGATAGGCAAATCTGAAGGCAATCATCAACACTATTATATTTTTACTTATCAAAAGGCTATTTAAACAATGAGATACAAGCCCTTTAAACAACCTGGACTTTGTAACAGGGGTTGCCATAAAGATCAGGCTGGCTTTGATTTCCAAGTACTGTAAATATGGAAAATTTAAGTCTACCTTTTTAATTGGCACTCTGGGCAGTTTATTTAATCAGTTGAACACCTTCAATGAATTAAATTCCCACAGGAAAGAAGGTTTCATAATCTGTTCACTAGAAGCTCCTATTATTAGTATAAGAAATATTGTTATAAGTATTATAGAAATGTTCCTCCTTCCCGACTGCTACCTTGTCTCTAAAATACCCCCAAAACGCTCTGCTTAGTCTTGGTATATTCTAAACTGTCCAGTCTTCAGGCCCTGAATTTAGTGAGTTTCTGTTCAGAGGCTGGAGAACTCAGCTCATAAACCAAAATGTTGTGTCTTTTAAATGATATTAAAATTTCATACATACAGGTTGAATTGAAATGAGATTTATCATCCTTTCTTATTTTTACACTTGCTATGGACTATCTTCTTTTTGGCAGGTTCAGCCTGTTAGTCCTCAGTTAGCCTTCTATGTCAAGTTTTCTATTAAGACATTTTTCAGGTAACAGTAGAGATTTCTATCTGAGAAAATAAAAAAAACCCAATTCTTTTACCTAATCCTGTCAAACATCACAGCATGCTCCAAGGCATCTCTACCTGACCACCCCAAAAGCCTGAACAGAGTATTTGTAATTGTAAAAAACCTGAACTTTTTAATCTTGATAATGAAAAGGGCCAAGAGAAAATTTTACTTCTAGTTTGTTAAAAAAGACTGAATTTTATTCAGAATGGTCATGAGTCTATAGAAAAACCTAATGGGGAAAACTGGAGATTCTGTGTTTGAGAAATGAATGCAAACCAATGTGGTTTGTAGAGCAGTAGTGAAATAAGCTGAGTGCTTCAGAAGAACGAATTTAATTCCCTTGAATTTTCATCAGCCCATAAACCCAGCAGTCCGGGAGAAGAGAGTCACCCTGCATCGTTAACAGAGTATAAAGGTAAACCCATCACACGGTAGTTATTACAAACACAAAGCCAGTTGGCTGAGCAATAGTTGCAGGCCAGCAGAAACCTTCTGTGGCACCCAAGCTTCTAAAAACAATTATCACTGTTGTTATTAATAACAACATCAATGCAGGCAACTAGTACTAGGAAGGAATATTCACTATTCCATTGCATTACCGTATACAGTTTTCTCAAGGGCACATTTGTTGTCAACTGCTACCACAGCTCCAGATAAGATCATGGCGGAGGTTTTTCAAATTCATAAATATGAATATAGAAGTCTAAACCTGACTTTTATGCTGATTTTACTTTCATGAGATTCTGCTTTCAAACTGTATAGCTGTAGAGCAGTTTCACAGCGAGCATGCAGACAGCAACAATATGGATTTGTCTGCGCACAGTAGCTTTATCTCCAGCTTCCTAGTGCAATCTACCAGGGAGTAGCACCTGAACAAAAAAAATCTGCCCATACTTAGAACCCATAATGTTTTTATATTTTTAATAATGACATCTGATGAGAAACCACAGCTGCTTTTCCATGCTAAGTATCTATGGAAAACTCCACATAGTCATCTCCAAGGGAAGGGGAAAACCATAATCCTTCAGCCATTTTGCACATCCATTCCAGAATGCAGCAGAAACCTCATACAATGTTTGCAGAAAACAACAAAAACACAGGTTTATGTCAGAGAGATGGAAAGTTTGATGGCTTCTTACAGGCTGTGTTACCAACCCCATTTGATTCTCTCTTGTATACTCATAAGAATCAAAGCAGTGCAGCAAACTGGCTTGTCAGTGCAGATAAATATCTGCACAAAAGGAGGCGGCTTGATGGTTAGTATCTCATTAGTCTGCCATAAGGATTGAACAGACTGAACAAATTTCCCCAGTTTCTCTCCTCCTGTTTTCTTGGAAAAGTTGAAAGAATAAAAATAAAATACTAAAAATATGAGGAGTTCAGATCACAAATGGTATGCATAATACCACAAGTAACTTCTTGTATCAGAAAGTACTTTTATCTGAAGAGTTCAAGGCACTGCAACCAAAAACCAACTTGCAACAGGTCTAATGTATTTTGCATCCCAAATGTCCTCCTGAACCTGGCTAGCTTGCTCTTCAGCTTTAAGCACAAATTTAATTTCCGCTAGAGACACAGTGAATTACACTGATCTAATTTAAGCAACAGTGAACTTTATTAACCTCGTGGGATTGCCAGGGTTTTCAGCACTTCCTTTTGGGAATGCATGCTGGTGTGCTGGGTTCCCTAGAAGAATTTCCAACAGCAGGAGGTGGTCATCTCCTTTGCAAGGCTTTAAGATGTGTATGCACGTCACTATATATTCAGGTACGTATATTTGTGGGTATATACCCACAAACCTGTATGTGCACAGAGTCGTGTGTGCCTGCAGTCCACAGGTCGCTTTTCAACAACTGAGCAATCGCTGGAGGAAGAGTGAATGGGCAGCTATTGCACAGCCTGCGCTCTCTCTGGGGCACTCTGCAGTAGTGTGGTTAACTGCCACGCAAGTATCACAGGAAGGATATGGCCCTGAAAGTCTCCAAAGGTCAAAGGTACTCCATTTTCCTTGACTAACTCAAATGCCGAGTCAAGATTTGTAAAGCGACTTTTGTGGCGTGAAGTTCTGCCAGTTTGGGATGAGGCAGAAGTAACAAAACATTATTTCAGTGAAGATCTCAAAGTGGAGTCGGACACTGGTTTTCAGGGGGAAATGCTTTCCTTGGTAATTTTAAGGGGAAATGTTTTCTCTCCTGCCACAAGCTCTTTCCTGCACAGAGATAGAAGTGTGACAATTGCAAAAATAAACAATCCCATAGAAGATGCATAACTGCTACTACCAGTAGTAATTTATTCCTGTAATTGGGGGATGTTTTCTAAATGTTCACATAGACAATTGCTATTTGTTGTTTGTATTACCACTGTGCTTATAACTGTGCTCATAGACCATGACCTACTGTCTTGTAAATGCTGAAGAAGTTCCAAACAAAAGGACAGTTCATGCCACAAGTAGCTTGCACAACATAATATGGCTGTAAATTTGGGCTGGCATCAACAGCCAATGAAATAGTCTGACAATGAAACAACCACAAACACAGAAACCGCCACATGGGCTCAAATCTAGTTTCATCTAGAACTATAAGCAGAATGTGATGTGTCAGCAGAAAATGAAAAAAAAAAAAAAAATCTGCACTAGGCAGATCTGGGATAACCCATCTCCCAGGAAAGTGCCCTTGCAATGTCTCCTAGCAATTAGAGTGCAAACTTAAAGCATGTAATTTCAGATCTCTTTTAGTAGTCTTTTTTTTTAATAGATCATAACAACACAGAATATTCTCATTCATATAAATCGCCAGACCTTTTCCTAAAACTCATTAAATCCCTTAGCAACTTCCCAGAGCAAAGAAGTCCATTACCTAATTGCACAGCAGGTGAAAAATTATTATTTATCAGCCATCTTTCTATAATGTTCTTCTGTTCTTGTATCATGTGGAAGAGAGAAAAAGTCTTCCCAAACTGCCTTTTCTATGCAAAATAATGAATTTTAGAGTCTTATCATGTTCTTTTTTATTCATCTCCTCTCGAAGGTAGCAATCCTAGTCTTTTCAATCTTTCCTCATATGAGAGCTTTCCCGTGTGCCTGATCATTCTTCTTGCCTCACTCTGAGCTCCTGGTAAATCTGCAATACCCTGTTTGAGATGGTGTCACCCATATGATGAACCAGCATCATTTACATAATGGCATTACTGTATTTTCCATATTATTCTTTATTCTCGCCTCATGTACCTAAACCTGTCTTTTGACTAAAGATGTGCAGTAAGCAGATGTTTTCAAGTAACTACTGGTATTGATGGCTGGGTTTCTTTCCTGAGTTCATACAGTTATTTTATAGCACAGCTAGGCAAATAGTAAAATTTTTAGGCAGACAAGTAGCAAAACTTGTCCATCCCAGTTGTTATTATTGTGCATATATCTTCAATTAATTTCATGTATCATTATGCATTAAGTCTTTTAGAAGTTTCCTACAGTCTCTGATCTAGATTTGACTAACAACAAAAAACCCACCAGCAACAAAAAAAACCCCCAAAGCCAACCAAACCAAACAAGAACCCCAGACATGCAACAGCTTCCTTAGGTTATCAACATAGCTTGACTCATGCCTGGAAGGAAATAAAGTGTAAACAAAGGTGAGAATGTGTGGGAATGCTCCTGCCAGTTTCTCTTGTGAAGCTACCAACTAGATGGGAAAAATTTATTACACAGGGAAGAATTGTCTATACAGAACTGAACCCTCTGCCTAAAACTCCATCAACTAAAATCATATTCAGTTACTACAAACTGGAGCTGAATTACAACTGATTAGAGGTAAATGCTGCCATATTGTGCAAGTGACTACACTCTACTGAAATCAGCACGCTGGATTTTTACTTCAATTCCTTTTGTTATTATAACTCAACAGACTGGAAATTCTTTAAAAAAAAAGTAGTCTGAATCTTTCCCAGTGAAGGAGCATCCATGTGTATGAGTTTCGTCCCATCTCTCATGACAAACCAGTGTGCACTGTTCCCCAGCTCAGTCCAGCTCCAGTCAAAAAGCTAGGCTGGTAATTTATGCATTACAGAACAAGGATAAACTACAGCCAGCAATTCATGGATCAAGTAGAGAGAACAACCTGAACCCAGATTGCACCACCAGCATACGCCACAGATAAGATTCAAACTATGTTATACTCATGTCTGACTTAGGAAGTATTAGTGAAATAGCAATTCTAAGCACTAGTTACATTGTGTTCATATAACTGTAATTCCTTATGACTAAAAACCTGCATCAAACAGTTTTTGCCAATTATTTTGAGGAGTTTTTTCTATGCTTCTTTTCTCAGCTAACTCTTTTCTTTGATATATATGATCCCCACAAATTATCTCTTTGAAACAGGCTCACTTAATTTATTTAACAGCATGAAAGTCTCTAATTAAAAAAAAAAAGGAAAAAGAAAAGAAATGGAAAAAAGAATATATATTTTTAGGACGACTAGTTTATTCCTCGGCCCTGATCTTCATAGCTCAGTCTTTGCACTATGGAACTGTTAAGTCAGCCTGAAAGAAGAACAAGTCTAGTCTACAGCCAAATTCCCAACATTTCTCTGGAAAAGACCCCCCAAATCGTCATTCTTAATTACTGCAAGAAACTAAGTAGTTGCTCTGACCTGGTGCCTCAGAAGCCTTTTTCAGGAAACGCAGTGAAGTTAAGGACATGAGCTCTGCAGGCACCAGAGCAGAACACATACACGCTTTGCACTCCACAGTCATTATGGATAGGGAAGCCCTCTGGAGCCATACCACAGATGTCTGGATTAGCTCTGTTTCAGAGATCCTACAGACATCCAAACACAGTCAGTGGATGGAGGAGAGGTCCTCCAGAAGGATATTCACACGCCCTAACTGAACAGCTGAAGTGGGATGTGAAAATCCTTCTTTGCGGCACGCTTTTCTAAAGACACACATTTGCAACTGTCCCTGAAATTCAGGTGGACTACTACAGCAAGAGGTAGTAAGGAATCACAATTTACCAGCATGTCACCTACAGAAAAAGGAAACCAGAACAATGCTGGTAGGTTACACATAAATCTTACCAAGCCTAGTGAGGAGTAATTTATAAGGATCCTCTTGAGTTATGGTTAAAATATTAATCTGAATCCAGAAAAATTATTTTACACACTTTTGCTACTCACAGCTGAGGAGAGGGGACAGAAAACACTGCTGCCTTTAAAAGAGCAACACTTGGATCCCAAAATGCAGCGACATTTTGTATGCTCTGCTTTATGGTGAAAACATTCACATACCCTTAGCAATAACTTTCAACCCTCAACAATAGCTGTTTAAGTGATCAAAACTAAATTCCTATTTATTAAAAAAAACTGAAACAGGAACATTTTCACTTGTTACAAGATGACTTAGTAACACTGAGCTCTGCCTCCAACGAATAAAGGCATGGTGCCTTCATTCTTTGACCATTAAATACCTTCTCCGTGTGTCTGTGCCTCCCTGTACATATTAATACGTGAGTTCCAAGCTGCTGATCAAATTGCAAGCAAAAATTACCCAGCAGTGGCCTCTAAAGATGATGATTTTAAATAGCTAAGGAGAAATTAACTTTCCACTCAAGATTTCAACTTGTTGACTTAAATGAATCAATACGTATCATTTCCAATCTTCACGTTATTGTGTGCTGGAAAAGTTAGCACTGAGCTGCAGAATTAGGTCACTCGCATTAGATCTTCTAATTAACCAGTTCTTCCTTTAAGAGAGCACTTGCTTGGCTTTCAAGACTGCTCCAGCATTTTGTCAATAGAGTTCAGAACAGGGCTAATGATTACCATTAAAGAAAGCCCAGAGTGGTTTTAAGAACTTATCTTTCTGTATTTTGTTCTTTTTATCCAACTGTGGGATCCTGGAGTAAATTCACTTCAGACAACTGCTGAAGTTTAGAAAAAAATAAATAATAAAAGAAAGAGGTCGAGGAGGGAACAAAAGGAAAATTTTCTGGTAGTAGGAAAGACAAGCTACTTCAACACAGAATAGTACCCTCCAATTCAGGCTGATGATAAAAAAAACACACATCTCCAGACACACTATTAATATACTTTTATGATGGATTAGTCTTTGGGGAGGTGGGAAGCATAAAACCAACATTAATACATAGACAAAATTATTTTCCCTATACTGTTCTCTTGCTTTGATTCCTGACCTTTGTAGTTTATTTCACTGTAACAAAATTCCTCCTAAATTCTTTGACTGCAGGGTCCTTGCTCTAAGTATCCTTGCGCTTTCCTGTGCTTGTGTATATCATTACTCAAATGGCCTTCAGTGCTCCATCCCATCCGTCCCATCCACTCCTGACAGAGCTGTCTTCAGCCAAACCACTGTCTCCTGTGCCAATCCACCTCAATACCTGCCCTAACCTCTTGGGAACACTTTCTCACTGATTTTCAGTTTCTTGAACCCTCCTCACAGGTGCTTATACCCAATCCTGACTGATTTCAAAGATGCTGAATGTGGCTGTGCGCTCTGTGCACATCACTGTTTCACATGAGATCCCATGCTTATTTGCAACATCCCTTTTTCCTTTGTTGCTGGAGGAGTTTTTTAATTTAAATGACTAGGTGAGAAAAATACCAAACCCTACTACTTCTAAAGAAGCCTGCACTGCTCAGCCATGCACCAACCACAGGCATAGCCGGGGCTCTAATACCAATATATTGCCCTTCCTCCACAACACTAATCAGGACACGTGCCCAGTAGCCACCAGTGAGTATACCTGCCCACCCCTGGGCAGGTTTTCCCATTTTTTCCTGGCCCTGAGAACCACAGGGACCTGTGCTATGCTCTGCTGGAAAGCCCAGCCTCAGTACATATTCCTATCACTAGTGTTTGGTGGTAAAGATTTGAAATCTGTCAGTGCTTTTCACATGTTTTTACGGTGTAAAAGGGGGCCTTCAAGTCAAATATGGGACCAACATGTCCAAAAATATAGCGCTTCAGCTTACTGCTCCATTTAACGTGCTCAGTTTATGTTCCAGTAGTTGAATTCTCCAGTTAACTACTTTGTTTGCTTTTTTAATAAATCTTTTTGAATTCTGTTATCTCCTCGAAGCGCTATCTCAGTTACTGAGAGTTTTTCCTTTACACTTTTATATAAGGCTACTCCTCCTCCCTGCTGACTTTGTCTTTGATCTGCTCTCAGAAGTTAGAAATTATTGACTGCGCACGCTGTGTTGATTTTCCTGCTAGCCATTTGAACGAATTATCATCATTATGCAATTCCTCTAGAAACAGTCAAGTTTGAGGGTGAAGCTTGTGTGGACAGCTGAAGAGGCCAACGACCCTTTTTGATTTTATCTACTAGGCACGCTTGAATCAAGTTTTGCACAAGATGGAAAGGTAAATTCCAAAACTCTGAGGCTGATGATCTGAAATGCAGTAAGACATTGGGCAAAAGCTTGCTGAAAATCAATGGGAAACTCCTGCTGGTTTTAACCCTCACCCTTTTCAGTACCTAGTGAGGAATTCCTATACAACTTGGCATCCAGGTTATGTTAATAAAGGAAATATTGCTCAATTTACTTTAAATTAGTAATGGGTCAAAGTAGGCAGCTGGGCCACATACACTGATTTCAATGTGTAGGAATCTCTTAAGAGTAGCCATTTCCATGTAGGACCTTTGCTTTCTATATGACTTAGAAATTCAAAGGAAATTATGTTATCAATATTTTAGTGGATATACTCCTTTTTAATAAGATTTGTAAGGTACAGGTTTGGCCCTAGATTAAAAATAAAATATGTCAACTTGTTATTCCCATTGCATTTTTGGCCAGTGTAATTTAAAAATTAAAATCCCAATAAAGTATACCTTGAATAATTCATTAATCTGCTCTTACATAATTTGGGCCTTTTTTTTTTTCCCCCACCCCCAAATGTACATGGCTGTTACTGTCAACAAACAGCAATCCTCAACTACTTTCACCTTGGATTCCTGTGGACGTCTAGATTATAATTTTAAAATTGTGATTTCTGAGACAATGCTCTGAGAGGGTTTACAAACCAGGGTGCCCAAACTTAGCAAAAGGCATTCAGCATCCAGAGAAAGTCCTCTGCCAGAATTTATGACGTTCCTTCAACATATATTTCCAAGCTAGTTTTATGTCAACAGTTTGAGAGCAGCAGTGTCAAGAGCAGCAGCACAGCTTCTCATGTCTACATTGTCACACTGGTTTTAATTTAAAAGCAAAGAGCCATGCTACCCTTTAAGATACAATTAAAAGAGCAAATATGATTTGATTTATTAAAAGCTACTAATAAGCAAAGCCAGCCAGCTGGGCTCAATCTACAAGGGGGGTAATGATGGATGAATTGATGGATTCATAGTTCACCTGACAACTAATCCCGGCAGCAGCTACGGTGGTGGGGCTGTGGGAAGTGGTGCAATCGGGCACAAATCATCATCATCATCATCGTCGTCATTTGAATGTCAATGGCAGCTTTTAGTCCTCTATCTCGCAGATCTCTGCAGATGCTTAATTAAGCCTCATGATACCCCCTCAAGGGAAGTCAATATTAGTTTACCTACAGGTAAACTGAGATACAGCAATGAGCAACTTGCTCAAGGTCACAGAGTGGGCTAGTGGCAAAGCCATGAATAAAACTCTCTAAATTTGACCCCAGCAGCTTGATTTAATTATGAAATGGTGTTGGCCTTCTGTTACCAGTTCCACACTGGAAATAGAGGTGGCAGATGCTTTCGGGAAGGAAGCAAAAAGTGGGAAAAGCAAGAGGTACCAAAGTAGCAGAAGAAATGCCCAACAATGTAGAACCTATGCTCAAAACAAATCAATTGGAAAATTGTTCTCTAAACGTGGAAACAAGTCTACTGGGCATCTTTTGTTGAATAAATAAAATAGTTTCCTTTACTGAGGGGAGGATTTCATCATTTTACTTGCTCCCCAAACTACCACTCTCAGCAACTAATTAATGTTTGTGGCTAGATAAGTAAACTAAACCATTGTGGAAGCATTTCTTGGATGTTTTGCATATATGCAGCCGGTGAAAAAAAACAGATGGAGAATACTATAATGAATTGAAATGTTCTATTTAAAAACTGTTTGTCAGCTGTAGTTAAGTTGACACTGTCATCATGGCAACAAATCACAACAGTTTGCATGTTGTGCCTCCACGCTCGAGCCTGCTTCTCGGAGCTGAGCTGCTGGAAACTGGAAGTTCTCAGCAGCCCAGTGAGTGGAACAACAAACAGGCCACTGCTACCTCAGTTTTCTGCTGCACTCGGACTGGAAGGAGAAAGGTCAACAGAAAACTCGGGTTTATAACAAACTGATGGTTACCTCTACTATGTTGCACCAGATTAAAAAAATAAATAAACCAATCTACATAAGCAAAACCATACAAAGCGACATCACGGTTCAAGGTGTTGATAACAGGCTAATGTTTTTTAGCTCAAGGTCACTGGCTAAAGTCAAGATTTTTCTTGATGTAACTCAAAGTCATTACAACCTATTCAAATCCTGGCCTATGAAAAATGCGCTTCTGGTGCCTCTGCAGTTCCCAGTGGACTGGAGCCCAGGAATATTTAAAACCCAAACAATTTCAGCTGGCACTGCTTGGCACCTCTGTTGATATTCTCATGGAGGAGTGAGTGGGAACTGACATGGGGCTTCCTGAGCATCCCAGTACAGATCACCCCGTCTGGGAGGTGCCTGGCCAGGATCTGCTTCTGGGCTCAGTCCGCTCTTGTGGCAGTACAGAGGTTCCAGCCCCTAGTGCTGCCACTTTGATACTCCCCATCACTTTGCTTTGAACTTTGCGGATTTTGTTGTCTAACCATAAAAGGAAAAAAATTACATTTCCATAATTTATTGCCCAAATACAAAGGCAGTGAATCTGCAGAGGAGGAAAGAGCAAGTAATTTTACAAGGTGAAAAAGGATCAAACCCTTGAATCTTTTGTCTGATTAAACTTCAACCCCAGCTGAAGGCCAAGTGGGGATCTCACATCACCCATTCGTAATTATGATTATGCTACTATTCATTGTAGACAGTAATAACATTTGCCAGGCCTAAGATTTCTGTCATCTTCTCACAGGGCTTTTGAAACTAAGTCATGCTGCTAAAATAGCCTGCAATTCTTAACTACTCCAGATTAATTTAAATGGATTTGCATTTACATTTCCTTTACTTGTATTAGTTATGGCTATGCACAGTCAAAAACAGTAATTAATAAAGAGAAAAAAATGCAAAAGACCAATTTTTCTTTACATCACTGGTAACTGGCTTGAATCTAATAGAACTAATACTTGCATAAAAGAGTGCGAAATGATAGGCAAATACATCTCAAACACTCTGCTTGCTCTTAATTATTCCACTTTTTTAGGAGAGGTGAGAAAAATGTCTGCAGAACTGCCTACTCAATAGAGCATGAATAATGAAAATATCTCTACACAGCTTGCAACCTCCTGTAACGATGGCTGTAGGAAAAGAGTACATTATTAAACATCGTGGCAAATGCATAGGACAATTATATCTCAGTTCCTTATTTTGCTAGATTTATGTATTTAGTTAGTTGTGATCATAGTTATTTGCAATACCTGCGGGTGCAAATTGTTCTTTCTATTGTCTCCGTTTTTACACACGGAAGGATAGAGATTGTCACAAGGGAAAAACCAGACACTGGTTTTAGCAGCAAGGACTTGATTTATTATTGCTTCAAACAAGTTTCATGCATTAAAGATCCCTGTACAGAACATGACACGTTTTTTCTTTAAAAACAGCTACACACTTTAGGACAAGTGACATGATCCAAATGGTCTCGACTGACGTTGATGGCTATTCTAATGCAGCACAGAATGTCTCTCTGACTCAATGCATTTAACATATTTTTCAAACAAGAGGAGAAGAATAAAGGGAAAAAATACTCAGTTAAAATGAAATCTCTGTTCTGCAAAAATTCAGTTTTCATCTCCCTTTCAGTATTGACTGCTATCCCTTAGGCTAAAGAAAGCATTTCTACAAACAGACACACACAACTCCTTTTATTCAGATGTGAATTTCAGCACTTGATAATCATCTGTTGAGGGTCATATCTGAAATCTGCTCATCTGAAGGGAAAATATTCCCTCATCTTCACTTGCTTTTAGATCAGGTATGTACAGATGTGTTAATTATAGGAAATAAACTGTCAAGTAACACCACTGAAGCAAAACCTCAAGTAGAAGTTTTCACCAGGAGAAAAAGGAGGCAAAGAAAGAGAAAGACTGACAGAACTGAAGGGACACAATAGTATCACACAGGGTACTGACAACAAAGCGTCTTCAACTGCTCTAACACAATTCATCTTAAGAAAATCCTAAAGCACTTTCATATAGAACAGCTAAGCACAATTTTAGATTTTACCAAGGCTGAAATATTTTACAGTTAAGTACCCCTCAAAAAGGCAACTAATTATGCAAATCTGAAAAAAAAATAAAGCTAGTTTATTGTTTTGCTCCCTTACAAACATATGGAAGACATGAACCTTTTTTTGGCTGTCTCCATTCATTTTGGTTTTGGGGGTGAGGAGAGAGTGGTGGCAGTGGTGTGGTTATGTTATTCTGGATTTAAATGGACAGACCGACCCTCCACCCCTGAGGTTCCAAGCAGTTACAGACAACTTATATACTCTTTCTTCCTTCAGCATTTGCCAACTTCTCTCCTGCTTTCCTCCCACAGTCTCAGTCTTGTTAAGACCTTTTCAAGGCTCTGATTTCCCTTCTCACCCACACATCAACTCCTTACAAACATGAAAGGTTCCATACACACATTTCAGATACAACAACTGCTCCTTTATGACCACACCTCCACTTCTCAATGCCCAGAAAAATAAACTATCTAAGAAACCAGCAGGCCAGAGTGTCAGTCATCACATCAGAACTGCCATGCCAAGCTATGCTGAATTACGTACACCAAAGCAAGGAGATGGCCCATTGACCAAAGCAGTCTTTTTCAGCTCTAATCTCAGCTCTTCAGTGCCCAGGTGACCACCATGGCAGAAAGACCAACATCAGCCTCTGCCTGGCCAACCCACTCCCCGGTGGAGAAATTCCAGTGAATTAAGCAATTATGTCACCAATCCCCTCACCATATGTAATGGCAAGTCACAACACACCAGACCATTTTAAATCACAAGAGATTTTTACCTTGATTTTATTCTATCCCTGCACAGACAGCCTTTGCTAAGCAACATATCCTAAAAAAGGATATCCTAATCTCAAGAGTGAAAGTGCTTAAACCGCACTTTCTGTATTACCCCAGCATGTCTCTTTTATTCACCTAAAACTCCACAAAATACCCAACTACTATTTCCCGCCTTTAAGTGATCAAATCTGTTTCACAAGATGCTGTGATAAAGCTCAGCAGACAAGCTGCTACATCCTGACTGCTGTTTCACATGCTTTCAGTGTTAGTCTTGATCTCCATGTAGCAATTGCACAATGATGGTTTTCTAGCTCTTCCATTTTGCATTATGGTCTGTGCCTATTTCTCCTTAAGTTCATCATTACCTTAAGCTAGGAATGGAAAGACTACTTGTCCAAGAAGCGAAGAGACACCAGGCTAACTTACCATCTTTTAGCATTCCTCTGAACAGATTCTTAAAAATTTGCCAGAATGTTTTGGGGTGAGAGACTGAGTTGACCGTTTCACAGCATTTATCTGAGTTTTAGGAAAAGGAATGAAGACACTGTAGGTACACAAGAGAAATACCTTTGAGAGTAAGCTTAAACATCCTGTATATAACTCTAGCAGATTTTCCACGGTTCAATGTATTTTCACACAACAGAATGCTGAGATTACAGGTAGAGGTGTGAAAGCAGCTGAGACCAGAACCAAAATACATTGCCAATCTGCAATCTTCAGCCTTTCCTACATACAGTCAGCATTGTACTCCCAAGTGAAAAACGTGGGTATCCAATTCCCCTCCTAAATCACAACAGGTGGATTTCCTCTGACTAGATGAGTATGATGCCACCAAAGTTTAGTATCTCTTTAAAGCTGAGAAAGAGAGGCAGGTACTGGAAGTGTTGAATTTCTCCCTTCTAAAGTAGCCCTGTAAAACAAAGGAGATGAATCGCACCCTAGAAGGCCCTGTTTCTCTCCAGCAGCTATAAAGAGAGTCGAAGATGTGGAGCTCGGATATAGAAGTTTACACTAGAGATGTCTAAACTTAGATGAAATGAATCTCATCGTAGGAGTTTTTCCAAGGACTTGAAAGAGGAGGGGATTTCATCAAAGAGCTATTTCAAGATAACTGTCATAGTCAAAAAAAGGAAATAATTCACTTAGCTATGGCCAGCTTTAAGTTGGGCTCATTTCTCCTTAGGAAAATTGGTTTAAACACCACATTCAGAGTTATTTCACTCTATCTGTTTGCAACAACACAGAAAGTGGGTCAGAACAGAAGACGAATCTGAGGAATTTTCCTCTTTGTTCTTGATTTTACAAGTGAGTGACTCTCAGGTCCCATTCACAGTCCCTTAATCTGCCTGTCTCTCCAACACTCCCTTCATAAAAGCAAACAGACTTCACTGGGACTTCAACAATTACACATACTTTAAATTACCATAAACCTTGCACCAAGGAATCTAGAATACCAGATATTAATATTTTTCTTCTAACCTTCTTTTTCCTTCTGCTGCTCCCTGACATACTTCCAAAAAGGTTCTAGTGGGACAAAATGTCTTTTTGCTTTCCTACTTTTTCAAAGGAAAGCAAAGAAAAAAAGGTCATTCCCCAGTTTGCGTTTGTTGTTGAGCCTCATTAAACTTTAAGAAAACCTTTTCATTAACCATAGTTTGTCCACTTAGCTTGGTGAAGCTCACTGTGAACATTAAGTTGAAGGTCTTACACACAGCTGTTGTCCAGGTGCTGTTGGTGATTATATATAAAATCACAGAGACTGGACACCAAAGGCACAGAGGAAGGCAAAGTGCCTCCATAAAAAAATGCAAAGGGAGGGGCTTTTCTTGTAAGAAGTGATTTAAATATAGCTGAAGATATTCATGCAGGTGTGGTTAGGCTCTAACTGAGCAGGATTATACTGACATTTATTAATACAATGTAAAGGCTTCAGGTAATAGGCTTGAACTCTTTTGGCTTTATACAGGGCGTATAAGGGGTTGACATACCAGCACAATAAATACTCTCAACTTTCCCATTTCCTTTCTTGACATATTTCTTTGACCACCATCAAGCTAACATTTGCATCTTGAGAGAAAGAAACAAAACCCGCCAATATTCATGCATGGCAAAGGATCCTCCACGTACTAACCTCTTGTTATTCTCTTACTGTTACTCTGTCCCTGTCACTGGAAGGCAGCGGCCAAAGAGGCCAGGCAGGTGCGTTTCTGCGTGCAGCTGAAATGATGCTGCACGCTGCCAGCAAGTTATGAGCAATGTTACAGACAATACACTCGAGTCTAGAGGACAAAGATTGGACAGAAATACTGAGAAATGTGCTCATTCACAAACTTTCTTGCCTATCCTGATCCTCTTCCGGCCCTCCACTCATTTCTCTGGCAGGCAAATATTAACACACTTAATGTCAGGTATGTATTTGTGAAGAAAGAAGAACTATTTATCTGACAGGCACGTAAAAAAAGAGAAACAGACCTGAGAAGAGAGTGGCAGAAGAGAGGATTTAAAGGTAATAAGGGAAACAGGCAAGACAAGGAAAGAGCTCATGTGTTCAAAGCAATAAGAATTCATTATGCTGAAGTTACAGGTAAACTTCAATAGCTCAGCATTGTTCTGACAGTGTAAGAGAAACAAACACTGGCATATAACCAGCCAAAACAGGGATAGGTTTTTTTCTGTATCATCAGAGTCACGTAGAATAACTGGAGAAACCAGAAAAATCTGACATATCAGTTTGATGCAGAGAAAATGAATTAATATGCAGTAATAATATCTGAAAAAATGGCCCCAAGCACAATTCAAGGCTCACTGCTTGGCTGATTAGTTGTTTTGTTTCCTGTATATGGCAGGAATTTTTCATTTTGAACATCCTTTAACGTCCTAATTTGAGGAAGCAACGGAAGTCCAGTGGGTCAGATTTCACTTGTGCTTGCAAAAATCCAAATCCCCTAATCTTTAAAACAAAAAAGCAAATAAAAAAGCCTTTTAAAATCCCCAAAATAAAACTGAGAAGTTTGCAATTTTAACCAAGAGCCTGATCTACTCCTCTATTCCCGACATAATTGAAATAGGACTGAAAATCAACAAAAGTCACAAATTCCACATTTATAATTGCATCCAACAGAATTTAGAAGTTTTCCCTGGCTTTGGCAGCAGCAAAACTTTTTTAGATGCATCAGCAGGCTGGGATACTTCACCTAATGTCCAATACTATAGGTGTGAATACTCATGAAATAGAACATCTGTTTATTCACAAGGCAAAAATTATGTAATTGTGCCACTGACCTTGGTGGATTCACCTCCCTTCAGGTTTCCAGTGAACTCAGATAAGTTGTTCTTTGGCCAAGAATATTGCATCAGCCTTAGCATAAAGTTTTTTTGGGACCTTAGAAACTGTGAAGTCATGGCAGAACAACACCTAGGTGATTTCTTTTTTTATGCAGTTTAAGAAAAGTGTAATTGAACCTCTGCCTCTGGCTTGCTGACTGTTTACTGGTGAAAATTACAACAACATACACAGACACAAACAAATACCATGACAAGGCTAAGCTTTAAGGTCACAGAATATTCTGAGTTAGAAGAGACCCACAAGGATTATCTATCCCAACTCTAAAGTGACTGGCCCATATGGGGAACCCACACAACCTGGGTGTTACTAGCACCATGCTCCAAACAACTGAGCTAAACAAGCCAAGCTCATTTAGGTAAAAAGGTTGAAGTACTCTGAAGTTCCTAGGAATGAATCTCCTATTCCATCCATGTATTTATGACACCTTCAAAGCATTCTATACTTCGGGGAAGAAAAAAAATTAAAAATATTAAAGTGTTCTGTACAGAAATTAGCCTTTCATTCCTTTTGGCCAGCGAGAAATTATCAGGGTGTTCAAACTCCAGAGACTGAACCAATCCCCAAAGACGAGATGACATTCATCAAAAAAATTTCCTAACGAAACTTATTAGAAACCACTTAGAAAAAAACAGATCTGTCTAATTTCCCAGAACTGACTTGAGGCTTAATTTTGTTCACAGCTACACTGGAGTAATTCTAGAATAACTTAATTAATGACACTGAATTACTCAAATTCTCACAGCAGCATGTCTGGAAGGTGAATTTGTTTGTGGGGACAACAGATTATGAGGCCTCAAGATGCAAGCTCCGTGCCCCAAATACCCATCTCAGTCAGAAGCGCTGCCTGGCTTCCTCAGCACTGTGCTGGGGGTTGGACAGAGACCACCAGAACAGATTACTTTCTGCAATTCATTGCTTTTTTGGGTACCAGGTATAAACATCCATCTACAAACAGAGAGTAGCCCTGAAGTTGCTACAAAGTACAGCAGCGCTGGGATGGAGGAGAAGTCAGGCCAGAAAGTCTCAAAAGGAATCTTGGCAGCTGCTCTCCCAGCAAAAGGAGCAAGGCACAGCTTGCAGTCCAGCCCACGTGTTCAATGAGCTCCCACTGCACTGTCATTGTTATTAGCCAGGGGTAGATGGAAGGCTTCTAAGGGGACAAGCTTTTAAAATATACTGCTGAATTAAAAACCAACCACCAATAAGGTAGCGCCTGCAAAAAACCATAGAGACAGAAAATTTCAAAAAAAATCATCTCTCTCCCTCCTTGCACAGAAAAAACAAAACCATCCATACATCATCACTAGACTAGCAGTAATCAGACACATTTGTTTTTTAATGGACATTTTTCTTTTTAGAAAGATGTTTATAGATCAGTTAAAATTATGAAAGATGTCTATCAGTTGGAAAGAACAAACACATGCAATATAGTTTCTGCTAATCTGTCCGGAAAGGGAGTGAAAAACAACAGATGTATTTAAATTTGTAGAGGCTTAGATATAATAATATTTTTTTTTGTAGCATCATATAGTCTTTTGTCTTTGGAACACAATGGAAAAAAATGCAATTCCAATGTTAAAGGCAGGTCCCACAATACGGAACTGATTTTGAATCCAGTCTGTCCTAAATTTCATATGCACATTTGAGTCATAAAAATCTCATTTATTTATCCTGTTTCCCTATTCTTGGCCATCTCTCCATTATAACATGACTGTATAAACTAATATACAAAACCCATTTGTAAGACCTAAGCCAGGACACATTCTATGGCTCTCAAGAGATCCTTTATTTTTCATGGCTTGTCCTATAGAATTGGAAGTTAAGGTCTTTGTTCCATTCAGAAGGTCTGTTGACTAAACATATTTCTAAAGCTACTCTACTTCTATTTTAAGGGAACTCCAAGCTCACTAAACCTTGTTTTTTCCTCCCACCTAGAAGTTGATCAGCAAGTCTTTACCTTTGGAGAAGTGCAGAGGGCAAAACCACGTGCAAGAGCAAACTAGGAAGCATAAAAAAGGCTAATAATTTTCCAGTAAAAGAGGTGATGACAGCTCCTTAGAACAAGGGCCAAAATACTCTGTAATAGGCATTTATTTAGCTGTAGTGCTAAAATGGCCAAATTCTGCAACAAATTTTTTCCACATTTGGACTGGAATAAAATGCTAAATTATTGCATAGAAATAAGATGGGAAACAAGCCTTATCACCCTAAATGCATCAGGTCATCAATATATAACTTATCTTAGAGGAAATATCAGCAAAATAAGAAAAAAAAAAAAAAAGCTCGCCTTTATCTTCTTCACAGAAGCAGAATCCGCATTACTGCAACAGGAGCACAGGTTTAAATACAATATCCTGAGGGGACTTAAGGGCTTCTTCCTAATGTAGATTACAGCGTAATGCAGAGATCACCTTGTGGGTGCTTTGCTTCTCTTTGAAAGCCACAGATGCCATTTCTCCTTGCTTTCACAATCATTAGGCTGGAGCAGCTACAGCAAGTGCTCATTTGGAAGCACTTTATTAGGAAACCATGTCGGGTACTGTTATCTACCATTTCATGCAGCCTGGCAGCGGGAAATGAGATCTTCCAGCCGCAGGATACCTACCAGCAACCCGCAGGCCACCCCGCAGAACTTCTCAGATCATATGAGAGAAACCCCTGGACAAGCCAGCAGTCCAAGTTGTTTCTGTATCTCCTTGCTTTCTCGTCTCTCAGGCACATCTACGAACTCATTTTCCAACTCCCATTTTCTCTCTCTATTAAAAGATTCTTTTCCACATAAGACTAATAGTTTCCTTTGTGTACATGCAGATTATATGCCCACCACCACCCCCCTCTCCCCAAAAACCAAAAATATATTGGGGGTTGCAATAAAGGTATACATGCAAGCTAATAAAAGCAGTCAGAGGTGGAAAAACCAGGGACACAATGAAACACTTTCTGACACAGGTGCTTGCCCAGCCAGGAACCCATTAGCACCTTGTCACAAAAGCCCCTAAGCACACAAAAATATAAATTTGAAAGTCATAAAAACCAATGGACACACACAATTAAGTGACCAATGAAAACCTGTCATCTTCTCTCCCTCTCTGGAATACAGCCAGAAACAACTGGTAGGAAGGAAAAGAAATTTGGAAACAGCTCAGCCTGAACTTTTAATGTTTATTGGCAGGAAGGAAAAACTAAAAACAAAAACAAACCAACCAAAAAAAAAAAAAACAAAACAAAAAAAAAAACACAAAACAAAACAAAAAAAAAACACCCCCTACAATATGCAGCAAAAGGGTGGGGAAGAGGAGGAGTGGTTTGCAGCAATAGTTCCATTAATTTTATGAGACTTACAAAATGTGAAGCCTGGTAGTGACTACTGATTTTGTAGGCTCTAGGGGCAAATACACTGAGCATCTCCTTGCTTTTCCGTACAGAGCAAGTTGCAAAGTGTCTGACAAAGAACCCAGTGTCTCTACTTCCACGGTCCCAGCCTCCCGTAGTCCACTTCACCTGCTGTGGCTACAGCTACCATTGTCCAACTATGTTTTCTGTACCTCAGTTTTCCTACTCCTCCACTTCAGTCACTGCTCAACAAATCCCAAGTCTCCTACCTTCAAATCCAAAGCTTCACCGTGGCACAAAAACTACTTAGATCTTGGCTGTCAAACTTGACACGTAGCAATCTTAATGCTTTATCTAACTAAAACTCTGTTCTGCTGCTCTTCTCGAGCCAAACGTCTCTGGTCATAGCTCATAATCTTTGTCTGCGATATCTATTCAAAATCTGTTTAAAACTTGTTTATCCTTTCTAGGATTCTATTATGAGTCCACCCATTTGTAACTTCATACCATAAGCCTTTAATTATGGAAAAGAAAAAAGCCTGCACGAGAAATCAACACACCCACTCTTACCAACACACCTTTCCCCACCCTGTTTGTCTTGATTATACATACTTAGGTGGGAAACTGTTAATTATCACCAATTATGGAGCAATTGTCCTTGCTGCACAACTCCACCATATTAAAAATTGCGTAAATATTGTAAAAGAAGATGGTCCTTGATGTAAAGAGCTTTTGGCAATTTGGTTTTGGAGAGGACTCTCCAGGTATTTGCTTCCCAAGACACCTCTCTGGAATCCCTTTCCTGTTCACCATACAACAAAAATGGGGAAAACCTCAAGAGAAAACAGGCCTCTAAAAGTAAATATCAAACATACTTGGAAACACCTTTTTGAAACTGATTCTAAAATAAATGGTTGGACCAGCTCAGCGATTTTCACAGGATCCACAGTTTCTCTCCCTACATTGTTCATTGCACAGTCACTGCAAAGCACAAAAAGACTTGGAAAACAGATCTGACAGGCACTTGGAAATAGCCCTGTTTTCAGGGCTTAAGAGAATTAAGGGCCTGACTCTTCCACTAGCACAAATCAGAAATAAATGCAGAGAGTCACCTGACATTATGCTGCTGTAAAACACGTACGCAGCCAGAATGTTTTGCTTGCTTCAGTGGAATAACTCCAGTGACACGTGCGGATTGACATGCAAATAAACCTCTTGAAATTGCACCAAGAGAGGTGGAGAGAGAAAGACAATCTTGATTAAAATTTTTTGAAGGACACTACTATGAGGTTCTTAGTTATGATCAGCTCAACATAAATTATCATATAACCCATTTTCAATGAGAATGTAATATGAGCTAAATTTTACACTGATTTATAGCTTATGAAAGCTTCACTGAAACCCCTGCTTGTTTCACAAATCCAGGTCAGTGCAGAATTTAAGTTTGTTTTCTTTCATTAAACAGCTACGATTGCACATTAGGGGTGGAAGGTCATAGAAATAGCAAGAAGAGGACTTTAAAAAAAAATCATCCTATGCAAGGTAAAGATTAATCCCCTGTGCAAAGTCCTCAACCTGTGTTAAATTTGTCCTGAGTCTACTGCAATGATGCCATCGTTTCAAAGATGATGATGTAGATTTTGACAAGAAATACAATAAAACAAATTATGTCTCAGGTCTGTGTCTTATATTCATAGAGTCTTGATTCTTCTTTTCAGACAAAAGGCCCCTACCTGCATCAAGTCCCCATTCAGTTTGGCAGTCTGCAAAGAGCAGGTGGTGGCCTACCTTAGACAGCAATGACAAATGCATTTTTTCTCTTCCTCTTCTAACCTGCTTCAGAAGTGCTGTGAAATCTCCCGCTAAAAACCACACAGACTCTAGGAGAGTCCACGTTCTGGTCACTGCTGCAGTGTGCAGCCAGAGAAACAGGAGAAAGTTTGATTTATTTGACTAGTGTAAATGAGATCAGAGTCAAAGCTCAGAGCTGAGATGGTATAACAAGACCAGCAACTTGCAAAATTGATTATTACAAGGCTGTCCCATACAAAACAAGAGTTGCATGTAGGGATTTGGCTATTTGAAGGGATTTGGGGTCTGTCTGTAGATTTGGGGTTTTTTAAATTATCATTACATGTCATTTATCTGTTCAGACATTATCTCCCTTTAATTTTCCTTGTTGCTTTTAATAGTCTATTTCAGGATATCGGTAAAGTATCTCTCTTCTTTCGTATTAGCTCCGCTCATGCAATCCTTGCAGCTCAAAGACTTGTGTGATTAATAGCTCTGCCAGCAATTCCTATTTAAAAACTATTCCTATTTCATCTCTTTTTACCCTGTCCCTGATTTTCCTCACCTTGCTGTGCAGAATACCCACTGCCTGTGCCTTCACACTACCCAAAAACTTTTCAACTCTATTTCTCACCATTCCTTTTCCATTTGAAGATAGTCCTGTTGACTTTGACTGGATAGTAGCCAAACAATTTAAAAGCACAATCCTACATGCAGCTAAGTGCCCACTGTTGATGTAAGCCAAAAGCTCTCATTTGGTGTCTTTGAATGAGCTCAGCACCTTTGCAGGATGGTATCAGTGTGTTTCAGCTTGCTAAGCTACGTTTTGCCCATGCCCCTGTTTCTCAGTCAGAAGTCAGCAATACCTTCTAGTCTTGGATTTCAAGAAAACAGAGAAAGGTATTTAAACAAGATCACACAGGATGTGTCACCGAGCAGGCAGTACAGGTTCCTTATTGCAAACCTCCCAGGCGAGCACTGGAAGTGTAAGTTATATTCTCAAAATTATTCTGTCACCCCTTGACAATTTAATTATTTCTTTATTTTTTTTTTAATATGTCTACTGCTTCTAGGCTCTGTTTAGGTAACCATGTCTTCTCAATATCTCATTCAGGCGCAGCAGAGAAAAGTCCAACAAACCTGGGCTGGCAGCCAAGCTTGCCAGTGACTGACGCTCGCTTAACTGAGCAAAGATTTGCTCTGCTCCAAGCAGGAACCTGACTACAGAAGGACCAGCAGTGACAGCGAGGGTGCAGGCTTGCATCCTAACAGCACCAGCTCCAGCGTGTGCTCAGGCAAGTGGAACCAGCGCTTCAGCTGAATGCTAAAAGGCTCCAATCTTCTCCTTCTTTCCAATTCACCTCCTGTACTGGAGCCCAGTACTTTTTAGTAAGAACAGCACATTAGGGTAGTTACATCACTAATCTGGGCATAATTTTAAGCTCAGTGAAAGGCGGCTTAAACGTCAAAGGAGGAGCAAAGTAAAGGGAGGCATAGGAGAGAGGAGACAGAGAGGTATGATTAGCTTAGGATACATTTAAAACATATATATTCTTGCCGGTAAATGATAGAAATAAATCAGTAGTATGAAGTCACCGGTAGCTGGATCTGAAACAGAGTTTATGACCATTTGCTAAGGGGCCATCATAAAGCATAAGCAAAACTAATAAAAATAGAGCTTCCACGAGCAAATAGAATGTTCAGCTGTTAGAACAAAGTCTGATTTAAATGAAACTACACTTCCCCAAACGCTCTGATGGTACAGGTGGACTACAGAACTGTAGAAGAAAAGGCAGAGTTGGTCTCATGCATATGATTTCATCAGTATGCACACAGTTTTGGAATCCAGCCTCGGATGCTCTTCAGTCTTTGAAAAGTTGCTGGCTATTATCCTGCTTACCAAACATACTAGCAATGTACTGATCAAAGAACATATTTTTACACACCCAGTGGCCTGATGTTGGGTTTGACGTGCAAGAACCACTGTAGCAAGCTGTGACAGCAATGAAGTTAGCCTAGCCTGTGGACTGAGATGACCCCTTAAACTTTTCATCTCTTAAAACTTTGGTTTACATTTCAATTAGGTCACAAGCAAAATTCATTTGGTCATGTCAATCTACAGATGACATAGCTTGATCACAAAAATCATCACAGAGCTAAGTCCAATTGGTAATCTCAACAGCAGGCAAAGATGTTCTAAATTAGAAACGCGTGGGTGGGTTATGCATCTCTACTATCTGTTTTCAGTAATCCATCCACTCTGCATTAGGTTTTTTTCCCCATACATTATTCTTTAGAAAATATAAAACTGAAAATAAAAATAGCCCAACTGATGTATTCTAAGAAATAAGGATTAGTTGGAATGGGCAGGAAAAACAGGAACAAAAGTAAAGCCTTCTCAAAGAAAGGTCTCATAGTCCATAAACATAGAACCATAGCATCATTTAGACTGGAAGATCGAGTCCAACCATAAACCCAGCAGTACAAAGTCCGCCACTAAGTCACGCCCCTCAGTGCCACAACACAGAAGAGATCCTATGGCCAGATCTCTGCTCAGTCTTTCAGGAGACACAAAACAGAAGATCACCAAGAACTTTGTCACCATTAGGATTGAAATGGCTTTTTTTTTTTCTTCCCCCCTTTCTCTCTCTGGGATTTTTTGAACGTGGATCTTATAATTGAAAGCCAGTGGATTAAGCATAACACATCAAACCACTGTTAACACCCAGTCTCCCGCAAGGCTGAATCCTAACAACTCTGTTTTCTGCCTACAGTATGTGCAAGCAAGTGGAACCACCACATGCACTGCATGCTAAAGGCCACAGCCTTTGTCTTCTCCAAGTTCTGTCTATTTCAGAGGCTAACATGCTGCAATTAGTCTAATTAATGTGAAACAATGAGCTGTGTTACCACTTATCAAATTGATTGTTCCCCTATCAAAACAAAACAGGCTGGCTTTTTGATGTAATTTCAAGAGATGATTTGAAATGTCATGTTGCTGCAAGCCAATTACCTTATGACTGGAGTCACGGTCAACAGAATACATAATTAGCAGGAGTTTGGGAAGGCTGCTTACTGCTAGTATGCTAATTAACTGTCTTTTGTCATAAAACAAAAAGGTTGTAGCTAGGGTTGTGAAATAGGTCTTTTTTATTTACATTTCTTTGCGCTTATCAACGTGAGGCATGACAATGCAAAAGAATGGAAAATTTTAATTCCGCTACTTCGAATTAATAGTGAGCCGCAAGGCCAGGCGCCGCGACGGACCGCGAGCAGCGCTCAGCTCTGTCACGCGCGATGCACAGGCTGCACCCCCTGCCCAGGACAGGCCAAAATCGAGCATCCAGTGAGCCTCACACCAAGGAGCCACCGAGCAGCACCCAGGGAACAACTACTAGGCACGTGATGGGTTCCAGATGCTCCTTTCCATAGGGAGGAGAGGAGCAGTGACACCCGAGTGTGCTGACTGCCATCCCGCCCTACCTTCAAAAGCGCCCTCCAGAAAGCTGGAAACACTGAACTATAAACAAGTGGCATTATCACTCCTGCTTCAGCATGGTGCTCACAGAACGCTTAACGAGGGCGTGCAGGATAGCAAACGAACCCTGCCTGTAAGTAAAAAGCTTCATAACTCACCTGCTGCCACCTCCTCTCTGTCGCCTCATTTGTGTGATAAATTTTGTATTCCTCAGGCATTCGTTAAAGATCTGATCCTGCATGGCGCTGGGTGCCCTCTATACTTATAGGTTTCAGGAGAAGCTGAGGAGCTCATTACTTTGCAGGATAAAGATCTACCAGAAAGAATCCAAACTTTAAAATCTGGCTGTCAGCAGCTCCCACTCTGCCCTCCCTCATCCCAGCGCTGCTCCGTGCGCCATCACACAAGGGAAACAGAGGGCAGAAATTAGCTTAGTGAATCATCACTAATTCCTACCAATTTAAATTCTGGTTTTCTTTTTCTTGCCTATAATTCAGCACTTTATTTAAGGTTTTGCTTGGCCTAAGCGAGTCCCGAGAGTAAGGTCTGGAATTGCTGGAAGTTTTAATGATGTTGTTTCGCTAACAGCTGCTGACTTACGAATCCTCCTATTTGTCGTAAAAACGATTTTGTTTCTCTGTGCATGCTTGGTTTGAACCACTATAGAGATAACTCTCGTGCTTCTTGATAGCCCTTAAAAGCAAGAGAGACGTGAAAATCACTCTCGTATAGTGAGGAGAAAGTAAAGCGTTCAAAACCTAGATCAAAAAGTTGTCAAGCTGGCCTTTTCTGAAGACTTCATTTAAATTCAAACCCAGTCATCTTCAGGTTTGCACAAAGAGTTGTAAAGTTTCAAGTCCAGAAATCACATTGAGTGGATCACCCTTAAAATCATGATATGAAATCAGTAGGCATTCCTAAATTATTTTCTTGATTTCTCTTTCAATCCAAGTAATGAAATAAGGTATGCAGGAAGGCTACATTTTTATCTCAGATGATGAAACCTATAATGAACAGGAAAACACTAATTTCTTCTGGTGCTGTCATTTACTAGAATCAACATCATCCTTCCTGTCTTTATTCAGCAGAGAAAACAAAGCTAATCCCAATTTCTAAAGAGCTGGCTAATAAAGGAGTCAAGGGATCATTAGTCTAATTAACTCATTCCTGTTTTCAGTTTACATTTCATTATGCTATTGCACTCTTTGAAATGTCAATTTTTAAATACCATAGAAAACTGTTTAACATATAGACATTATGTTCAACAAATCTAGAGACATATAGAACAATTACTCAATATTAGTAACTTAATAGTATCCTGGTATGCAACTCAGTATCACCCAGCCAAAGCATTATTGTAAACTTCATTTATTGGTATAAAAATCAGGGAAGTATTTCAGTGACACTTGGCCCCTTGCTTAATGGCAATGCTTTTACTACCTGAGTATTTCATAATAGGTAGATGTCCTTGCATCCACTTTTGGTAATCAGACCCTTTTATTCTGAACAAAAATAAATCAGGAAGCTACAACTTCCTGCCAGGTTTCTCTTTTTCTTCTTTTTATTGGGTGTCTTTCTATAGCTTAACGTAATGAGTCATTTACTGCACTTTAAGTCAATTTTTAAATTGATTTAATGAGTCATCAAGCAATTTACTGTCTTTAAAGTCAATTTTTAAATAAACAGAACTTCTGTTAAATTGATGGTAAGTTCTGTAATCAGCTGTTTGGAAACAATCAACCTCAGTTAACAGCATGGGCTTTACCACTATGCTTGCAGAGGCAAGTACAAATTTCATAAAACAATTAAATTAATGATATAGGTGAAATATTACATAATGATACATGCATGCACACAAAAGCAAATAGGAAGGAAGCAAGCCTGAAAGCACACACACATCAGCAGGCATTTGTCTGTCTGTACCTCTGAACATCTCACGTGCACTGGCTTCCTTCCTACTGGGAGCACACAGCTCTTGTTTAGCATTCAACACAGTAAAGCACCTAATGTATGTAACACAACACATGACTTGTCCCTACGCGTCTCCTGAATTGCTCACATGCTTAAATTAGACATATATCACAAACTGCTGGACCATAGCCTGAAGGATGAAGACATTTTGCCAGTATGCTTCTCCACACTGGAATATCTACAGGAGTTCAGGATACCCCATCAACTAAGATGGGCACAACTGGCACTATCTCCTTGGCACTATCCCTTTTCTAAATAACCTTTATGTATGTGAGAGCCTTTCCTGGTGTGTCTGAGATCCATCAAACCCCTTTTTAAAACCTCCTGATATCACCTGGACAGTACCTACAGCAGAAAGCTCACTAGCTAATTCCCTGGCCATTTTCATTTCAGAGATATGGAATTTTGTCTTCTGAATAGCCAGGACCCTGCCAAGACCTCTACAGCACCTATACAACACCCTCAAATTGTGACAGTGTACTGATACAAGTTTAGCTGCTCTGGGCTGGAGGTGCTACAGAAAGGATGTTCGAATATCCACCTGTGCAGTCTACTGCAGGAAAAAAAGTCATTGCTGGTTCCGGGCAAACAGAACGTGAGAGTAGACATGACACTGGCTTAGGGAAACCACGCAGCTACTCACGGTCACTGGTTTTTGTAGCTGTGCTTGCACTGTGGAAGGAACAAGGGTGCAGCTTTACACATGGAAGTTAGGAAAGTATGTCTGAGAAGAGGGGTTTGCATTAGAAATCTCTTACCTGGTGAGACACACGGCTGCACCGCCAGATGAGAGGGATTAAGAGATGTTTATCAGAACTTGAAACTGAGGGGAAGCTTGAGCAGTGGCAACTATGTGAACCATGGATTCCATGCAATGTGTTTTGGGGATCACAGTATGGGGATCTCAGATCAGCACAAAGCAAAGAGTATATTCCCATTCTGGTTTTTGTCACCAGCAATAATACACCTGAGGAAAAGAAGTACCTTTAAAAAGATGTAACGAAAGACCATGAGTGGAGTAGGTGAATAATTTTAACGGCTTAACAAGGATTAAACTACATCCATTAATAAATGTATTTTGAGAAAGCTAATGAAAAATAACATCTATCTGTTGAAAATGTAATACATATATCTTTAATATCATCTCTGCTTTTAGGAGGATTGAAACCAGATAGGGACTGTGGCTAACAAGGTACCTGATAATGCTCCTGGAATAAGAGGTGAGCAGTAGCTCTCATTAATTCATGTTCTTAGTGCTATTTGGCTCCATGGGCTGCCCCGATGTGATCTAACAGGATGTGGCATGCCAGAATGCATCACAACATGTTTGGAATCGTAAAAGCGCACAGACCCTCAACAACTAAACTTCCCTGCAAGCCCTGGTATGGAGTTCAGCATTCCTGATCAGGCACTGTCTCAGCTTTATTATCAACAATGTTATACCTCCCACTGCTTGTTCAATGAGTATTTTCTCTCATCTGTTTTCTAAACCAGCCAAAGGAGGTCAATGCACCTTAATTTAAAAACATAAGCACAGAATGATGCTTAAAGTTTTGACTTATTGGGATTTTTTATTCTCTTCCCCTCCATGTATTTTTACTTGGTATCACCTAAATCTAGCATTGCTGAGGCAAGACCGAGGTAATTAGGAGATACACAGTTATTTTAGCAAAACCCATAAGAAAAAAAAAGAAAAAAAAAAGTAATTGGACTTGAAAGAAGCCTGAAGCATTAGCGCAAAAGCAAGTATGAAAGAAGGAGCTATGGCGCTGTACGGCCCGTCTAACAAGGTACTGAGCACCGAAGCCCAGGGGACTCTCGGTACTCTCGCTGTGAAGATTAGACAAGAGCACTCGCGCAGGACACAGCAGGAATATGAAGGGACATGAAGTGAGCAATCCCAGCAGACAGCCTGTTGAAATGTCAGTCAGGCACTCTGCCTCCACCACCTTTCACAGAGCTAAACATCTCTTTATGTCAGAACAAATTGGGCAATCCTCAAATCTTTTTTTCCTCTCCCCTGACTTCAATGCGGCGCCGAGCGCGGGGAAGGAGCGCGGGAGGGAGCGCGTACAGACAGTTCACTTCAGTTCACATGAAAGCGCCCTGACACGCTACAAGGCTGAATACTGATACTGGCAACTCTTACAATCTTATCAGAGAGGCAGGAGCAGCAGCAGCCGCCGCGCTGCAGACCTTCCCCCTTTCCAATTACGCCGGGTGGCTGTTCCCTTCCCAAGCATCCCGCCATGGCCTTTGAAAGCAAACTCCTGGGCTTGATCAAAGGCCACAAAAGCAAACACGTCGTTTCTGTATTTATGAGCATATTTACTTCTGTCATCTTTTTCTTGTTCTCACTCCTACCTTCCCTCGCCAGTCCATTAAGGAAATCTAATTTTAACCAACATCTAGCACAGTGCTCAAATGCAGAATGGTGAGTAACCACAATCCTATTTTAAATTATTTGCTTTTACTTACATTATTCTGTACAGGGTATCTGGTTGGGTTTTTTGACTAAAAAAAAGCATAAACAGAAGTTACTTTTGCACGAGAACAATACAAAAACCTTCCCACTGACTTCTGTGAATGTTAGAGAGGTCTTAGTAAGATTGTATATAGATACATGAACTAATGTGATTGATTTTTTTAATTTGATTCAACACATGAAAACGTCACTTTAAAAATAAGCAGCCAATTTTCATTCTTGAGAAAAAGAAGCATATGAAAACAGAAAACTTAACCCAGCTAAGACAGGAAGAACTCTGTGAAACTACCTCAGAGAACAGCAAAGTTAAACTGCTAACTCCACACTTACATTATAAAGATGCTGAATAATAAAATTTCTTTTCAAGTACTTGTCTGAGCAAACCCAAACAACAGACTCACCCCAAACCTCACAAAAATCCCTACCTTGACAGATAAACCCATGGTTTTAAAACCATGGAAATCAGAAAGTTCAATAATAAGTTTCAAAATGGGATATCCAATAATATAAATAATTGGCCACTGCCATACCTGGCCACCTACTCTTAAGATCAGAGGTTTATATAATTTGTACAGAAGGATCCATTTCTAAGACTTCATTCTGGATATTTTCTAAAAGCTGCCTAATATTTCTAATATTAATTGCTTATAGTTAAAGATCAGATGCATTTCATTACAATTTTAAGCTTCTGTTTATGATATTCAAGCAGGTAAATGCCTGTGTGTATGGAAGAGACATTAGCAGACCATTTACTGCCCATTACCGCCAAGAAAAGAAGCCCATACTGGAACAAACAGTCCAGCATTTCTGGCATTTCTTAAAGGAAGAAAGAAAAAGGAAAAAGAAATACCACTGATTTTTACAGGTGTTTAATAAAGATAAGCTGAAAAAAGGGTTCCTATTTTAAGCTTGGTGATAGCTAAAAATGCATTCAAATATGTTCAAAAGCAATCTGAAGTCTCCTAAAAATGGGTGTTTAAAAGTATTCAAGAAAACAGTAAAAATGCAAATATTTGTCACATTATTGTAGGATATGGGACAAAAATGCTCATAAATTCAAAGAACCCTGCTGAGGCAAACTGCATTTCATTTAAATATGACATTATTTGGGAGTCATTAAAACAAAAATAATGTTTATCGGTTGCCTTGTAAAGGTTACTCTGAGAAAACAGCCAAAGTTTGCCGGAATTCGAATGAGTGCTGAAAGGGACTGGGAGCATAACACCCTTAATTTCAATTGTTGTAGCTGTGCCGTGGGAAATAAAAGGACTAAATGTAACTGATGATCCACCACTACAGAAATACTACGGTAAAAATAATGAGGATGTATCAGTATTTTCAAGACTTTTGGTCTGATATTCTAATGTACTTCATACACATTACAATGAAATAAATTAAAAAAGAAAAAATAAAAAGGATGCCAATAGTGACTGCTGACTTTTCACTCAGGAATGTGTTAAATCCCAAGAAGAAAGTATACAGTGCCTTGTGATTGCTACAAAATACATACAACAGCTGTCATCCCTCTATTCAAAGATCTTTCCTGATATTTTATTAACAGACCACGCAACGGGACACTTAGGCCACACAGGAGTAGGCTAACATGTTGAGTTTAGTACTAAGAGCCTCTCTTAGTATTAATAAATCTCATTATTAAAAGCATCCAACCTTGCTGAAGAGAGATGGCTTCTAGCTATAGCCATGAAGAGCCTTTTTGACTTCTGCAAAATTAAAAACCTTCTGCTTACATGGACTTGCACAAGTCTCTCTATACTCCTAAAAACATAGTGAAATAATGCTAAAGGACCCCTAAACCCTAGAGATGCCATTTTGAACCTTAAATGGATCCCTGCAGTCATTCTGAATCATTAATTGCTGGTTATTTGTACATGGAAATCAAGATGTAGATGCACGCAGATCCCTTGATTACGCAGACATTTAGTCAGTGGCTTTACTACTGTGAGTAGTTTTTGGTGAAGCAATCAAATTAAGCATCCCATTAAATATCTGATGTAGGTAGGTAAATCAGGTCTTAAAATTTGATCCATCTTGCATCTCCATCTCTTATATTTGATTGTATTTGTGAAAATCAATCATGCACTTGCCTTAGTCCTGCCTTAATTCTGTCAGCGAATTTAAACACATCACATACAGCACTTTTATGTGGTTTAAATTCAGCTATGAAGACCCTTCATGGTTCTAAGTTAAAATAATTCTGCATTGCAGCCCTCTAAACAGTGGTTTGCCTGGATTGCCCATGAACTGGTCTCACTTCCAACCTATTTTGTGTGTTTCCTTCCAATATGTCCTGAGCCACATGGTCTGAGGGGACAGGGAAAAGGGCTGGGATGTTACACTGCCTCTTGCTGCTCATGCCCTGTAGTTAGGTAGATGCTTATTTACAATGCCCTGCAACAGCCCATACCTAGCACAGCTTCCTGAAGCTATTAAAAGTGGACACACAATAACTGCAAGCAGAATTTGGCTTACTGTCTCCACAGATTTGTGCTAATATACCAGTGTCTCAAGACATCACTTCATTTTCATAACAAGGAGGAGATTTAATTTCTGCAGATTTCTATAAAAAGCAATTTGGAAACTCCTCAACAATGATATTGCTTCCCATAAATGCCAAATTGGTAAAAACATCATAAGAGGAAAACACACCACACTGACAATATCATTTTTTTCTAACTTAAGTACCAGCATTATTCAAAGACATTATACTGCTAAGTATCCAAATAATTCATTCATTTTAAGGATTGAAAGCATAATATTATTTTGCTAAATTAAGCTCTCGCTTTCCCAAATCCCTCTTTTCCACTTAAACTGAGGGAATAAAGGCAACTGAAAACACATCTGCATGCAAGGCTTTTCAGTTTTCAGGGGTTGTTCTGTTCTGGTTGGGGTGTGCACTTCCCTTTTTGCTGATTACCAAAACCCAAAAGTAACTGCAATAACAATTGTAAATCCCTGCTTTGGATGATAAAAGGAGCCTCAAGTATCATCACCTCATTCCCACCTTCTACTACTTGCAGGAATGAGGAGGTTGGTGAGGGAAACTATCATTTACCTCTAACTTATTGGTACTGCTGTAATATAGTCTCTCCAGCTAAAAAGGAATTGTAACAACTGAAAGTGGCTGTTTAAAATTACATCAAAGATCAAAATTTCTGACTAGGGTAGCTTGGGGTGGGGGGCAGGGGGGTAGATAGCCTGGTTTTAAGCATAACCTATTAATTGAAGAACGTCAGGACTTTGTGGCCATTTAACTCTCCCTATAAATGAAGATTTGATAACAGTTATTGATCTCAAGTTTTCCTGGAAGAGGATCCCTGGGCTCAGCAGTGAGCAGTTTTGCTTCTCTTAGTTCATAAATACAAGAATTCGGCTATTGCTCAAATGACACCCTAACTGCTGAAAATGAAATAAAAGTAAATTTCAGTGCGGTATGGAAAGCAATACAGGTGTATTTCCACAGGGTTTCTTTGAGCAGATAGCCCAAGGTTAATATAATCTCAAATTTTCTTATGGGAAATATGGAATTGCCACAACTGACCCCTGCTATCATTGGAAAATATTTCCTTCATGAAAGCCTACTGAAACCATAGAAGTATATAAGTTACTGTTCTTATTTATTTATTGATCTTCCTTGTGCTACCATGGAATTGGAATACCTCTGCACATTAATGAATTCAGCCTAACAACACATAAGATGGGACTATGAGTATTTCTGCTGCCCAGGCAAGAAGCTGAGCCAGGGAATAGGAAGTGTTGTGTAGTTGTACCTGCAACACAACTGTGTCTCAAGAAATAGCTGGTAATGCCCATTGTCTCTCCTGTCTTATTTTTTTGTCATTCAAGGCTTTTCCCCATTTTCCTTCTTCCTAGCTATTGCTCTCTAAGACTCTGCTATAGGCTTATCAAATCAAAAGCTGATTTCTAAAACTTTCTGTGGAGCTGCCAGAAGCACCTCCACCATTGAAAAGACATTATCACAAGATTTAAACAGCGACAATTAATCCCCTCCCTCTTTCCACCTTCCCTTCCCCAAAATGAGAAAAACGATCTCTCCATCTCCAGACCCCCAGGTCAGATTAAACCCGGATGTCGAAGGAGAGACCTGGAAAGAGGTGCACATCCCTTCCAATGAGGATTTAAGGAGAAGCTGCATGAGTAGATGAACTGTTGAACTCAGTCCTCTGTCTCAAAAATACATTTCATTTGGATTGTTAATGCACAATATAAGTACCCAAAAGATGCAACAGAATTCTGAAATATGAATTAAGGACGTATTGCCATCTCCAGCAAAATAATAAAAGTAGAGAGATTAAGAAGCAAGCATATATTTTTGAATAGTAGAATAGGTTTATAGGTCTTCTAATAACAACTTTTACTCAAACCTTACATAAATAGGCTTATATGATACAAATATTATGTGGGCTATGTGGAAACTACAAGGTCTCTAATCATGTTTAGGGATTACTTGACAGAACAGAGACATTTCATTCCTATTGGACCTAGGGATTACAGCAAAGAAACATCTAATATTCCATTTTTTAATTTCATGCATTTTTTATTTACTTTTAATGATGCTGTATATATTCATCATCCTGAAATATTAAAACAGTATGAAAAAAGTAATAAATTGGTGGAAAATTTAGGGAATGAGAATGCAACAGCACGCAAATCATACACTATCAAGTGCTTGATACACATTTAAAATTACTGTCTAGTACAGCAAAGCCAAATTCCTGGCAGATTTCTGAAGCGCAAAGTCACAATAAGAAGATCAGCAGAACAGACTGAAATAATAGAATATTCATCCCCCTAATCCATATGCAATTCTTTAGGGCTTTTTTTTAACAATGCATATGAGGTCTGACTGTATTCAGGATTTAAATAAGTTGTCTCTCTCGCTCACACACACTCTCTCTGTATTTTTATAAAAAAAGTATATACAGTTATCATTTCTGCTCTACTGCACCCACATTGACAAGGTTAGCACATCTCCTCACACCTCAGATGAAACAATAGCATTTTAAACAACAAAAGTGTTAAAAGAAATACATTTATTCATACCATTGAAACCTCCTGCAACAGCTGTGTTGAAAGGAAGGGATCCAGTTGCCTGGAAGAAGGATTTTTTTTCTTGTTGTTGTTTAGTATTTTTAACTCTTTCCTACATGATTCTGAATAATTACTGGTTAATTTAAAGCAATATCACATGTAGTTCCTGGCAATAAAATTTTGAAATCAGTATTAATTCTTTGAGATGCTGGCTTTCTCTCCAGACAGACGTAATTTTAGATCTGGTATTGTAAAAAGGGACAGAGACCTAGAGACAAGTAAATCATCACTCAAAAGACAGATGCTGATGGATGGGGATGGTCCATGCAAAAAATGTGCTTAAGGACGGGAGATGGAGAGGTGGAGTATAAAACTTCCATTGCCATGCTTGAGATTTACCAAATTACTTTCAACCAGTGCAAAGGCACAACTGAGCTACAGATGCCCCTCCAAACAGGGGAGTATGAAGAAATTCATCCCCTGTCATACAGATATGCAAAGCCCAATCCTTAGATCAAGCAGGTTTTGCACTGGTTTACCTCTCTGATTAGGCTGCAAAATATCACCAGCCCAGACTTATTGTATAAGTGAGATAAAATGAAGATATAAAATGAATGTAGCCAAACATAAGACATTTGCACCAGTAATGTATGTGTGTGTAGACTTGCTAAATAAAGGTGCCCACATGTGATAATGACGATGGCCACATGCAGAAAGCAGCTTTCACAACCAACAGGACAGCTCTTGTCACAACTCTGTTAGTGAGGCAAGGAGCGCTAGGACAGGTGATGGCACATGAAAAGCCATCTGGTAAGTGAGAAAGAGCAGCCACATCCTGTCGAAAACTGAATACCCAAATGTAGCCACAGGCTATTTGTAGTAAGAGGTCTCATGAGAAATGGCCTGGGGTGTAGATTGCTGCCGAGCATTTACCAGGACTTTGGGTTCCTACCTGGTGTGGGCCATGCTGGTCCAACCCTCTCGAAATCATGCTCCTGTGTTGTTAGCCAGACTGTGATATCAGCTGACATTGCTATTCACATTGCAAGGTTACTTTTAATTCAACAGAGGCTAAACAGGCAATGTAAAAATATATTTAATGGAAGATTTTCCTTTTGCTGAGGAATCTGCTTACCTGCCCTTACTATGACACATATCTACATTGACACAGACACCAAACTTACTGGTGCTTATTGTTTACAGGTATCTAATTATTACTGATAGACTAGGGAGAAAAAAAAAAATCCTAAGCATACTGAAATCAATGGAAGTGAACCCAAAACAAGGCTAGAACACATCCATCCTGCGTGTACATTTTGCAGGCAAATGAGCAAAAGAAGCACTCTTAGAAATTATTTGATCTGTACTAATGAGAAAAGTGCAAAGTTGTACAAGGAAACAAAAGACAATGAACACAAAACTTCTGCTAGAAAATATGACCAGGATCTATGTTAGCAAACAGGATCTAATAATGCACACTGAAGGTGGAAGAGAAAGCCTGATAGACGCCCTGCAGAGCTGCACTGGACCGAATCTGAAGAGCACAGGTGGCAGCAGCTGTGATGCAAATGTACCACGTTTTTAAAAGACAGGGCACTTAAGTAAAAGTTCGAAGTATCATCTCATTTCGGGGGGAGAGTAAAAATGGCCACAGAAAGAAGCTGGGATTTACTGAAGAGGCATACAGATCGCCCAGTGAAAATTAGGGTATGCCTGAAATACATCAGTGCTACTCTCCCTTTTGCCATCCTTTATTTTCCATGACATAATAGGGCATCTATATGACTTTCTATTTTAGTGAAGACAACAACAGTCTGTGACAGAGAAGGCTAAAAAAGAGCAGCAAAGCTTTTGCCCAAATTCTACACTTTGTTCCAAAGCAGAGAGCTATTATGCCTTTTCTGCGAGTGTTTGTAAATACAGTAAACACTTCTTAAGGTGCATAAAGAATATTTTGTTTCCTTGTACAGATTCAGAGAAGTCAATCAGGCACATTCTTTAGAAAGTTTCTAAGCAAGCAATGCAAGACATATATTTGGAATATGAAAGTTTAATCCTACTCATTAAAACATGACAAACTTATAATTAATTGAGAATGGAGTCAATAATGAGAACATCCTTCAATGTAATGATGTTGGTACTCTCAGCATGTAATATGGGAATACGCCATAGAAAGTAAAGCATAATATGGAAAAATTACAAGTCAGTTTAAAAAAAGAACAGCCTGAAAGTTTTGCCCTGAGGAAAATCTTTAAAACACAAATTTTAAATCCTCAAAAGTTACATTTTTCCAGTCTTCAAATGAGATAATACATTATGTTGTTTTCCTGTGATGAGGAATAATTCAAGGTCTTACATTGTCTGATTAATCTCTCAACCAATATTTAGAAAAGGTTTCTCTTTGAGCTAATCAAACTTGACAAAAGCAATCTTCAAACTATGCCACATTCACTGATTTGTAAGATATCTCAAACTTCTGTTTTATTAAATGCAGTTTAAATTAGCAGGAGCTCTAAATTCACCTGCTTATGACAGCCCCTGAATCTCGCCAACAGTACATAAGGTAGATAAAAAGACTATACATGCAGATTAAAATTATTAGGAAAAGCTTTTTTTAAAATTTTTAAAGAAGGTTGCAGGTTTAGTTTTAAGATAGCACTCCCTATTGCTCACACTACATTGCATTTTGGGG
The DNA here is from genome assembly GCA_013397315.1 of Donacobius atricapilla. NCBI lineage: Eukaryota > Metazoa > Chordata > Aves > Passeriformes > Mimidae > Donacobius > Donacobius atricapilla. Next base: position 318,493 of record WBMY01017624.1, read on the forward strand.
GATAGTTGATGATGGTATTCAATTTACTTTCTCTGGAGATAACTGCCCTGATCTTACTGGATAAGGTCTCCCCAGTGATCCCTCCAAATAACGCTTATTTCTTTATCCACAGAAAAAAGGCTAAATTCCAGTATACAATCTTGTGATGTTCTTTGGCTCTCAGTATCAAATGGTATCATTAGGCTGAAGGGCATCACTCGAGAAGAGCAACGTTTTGATGAGAACAACTAGTATGGAAGCACTAGAACACTGCCAGGTAGGGATCACTGTGGGGAAGCACATGAACACCATCCCAGCCTTCACCTTCACCCACAGTGCTGGTAGTTTCCTTTCTTTCTGTGAGTGGCTGTATGTGTCCAAGCAGGATTTTCCCATGGTTTGAGAACGTGCTACAATTTGGCTGCCTGACTCTGAGCACTAAAACCGATTCCTGAGTTAGCACAGCTAAGAAGGAGTGGAAAAAAACTGCGGGAGAGACCTAGTAATTCCCTACTGCAAATGTTCCAAGAGGAAATCAGGTCTCCAGCTCATTCTTCCTCTCAAGTCACACTTAAGTTCTGGATAAATAAGTTCCTGAGCTACTGACTCCCCTCTATTTCCTCCTCATGGTTGTGTGCAACCAAGAAACTGCATTTCTGGCAATGTCTATGATAAAATAACACAATGCTCCATTAACAAAGCCTCAGTTGTCTTAGAAGTTGCTAGTGCAAATCTTGTTGGGACTTGAGAAAGGATATTCAAATATTGGGTAACACACTCTGACTGGGAAGACTATCAATAGAGTTTCTCAATTTGTTTATATAAATGGGCCAACACTTTTAAAAGCACTTCAGAGCACTTAACTAAAGCAAACAAGCACTTAAACTTTAAATATCTAGCAAGAGAAGTCAATGACAAGTATGCCTTGACTTAGTAAATTCTGATATCTTTGCAGCCTTTCATTCATAGTCTCTTCATGAAGAGAAGCACCGGGCTCCCATCTCAACTTCAGTTCTGCTCTAAGATACAGAATGAGTGGGGTGATGAACACCCTAGTCCCCTCTTGGATCTTTTTGTTAAAGCAAACAGCTTTGCTTCTTCCTATATGGATCCTGAGTCCATAACAGTCTTTATAAAGGCGCTTCCTGATTTTGAAAACTTATTCTCTCTCTTACTTGGCCCTTAAAGTAGGATTACTACATCTTATAAACTTTATTTTCCCTGACATCCATGGTAGCTAAGCCTTGATTTGGGAATATAACATTTATCAAACACCATCCCACTAATTCCCAAAAGGTCTGGGAACAACTTTCTATACTCAGGACAAGTGTGCCTTTGGTAAGTGGTCTCATCATGGTGCCAGTGTCATGCATTTTTTACATCTTGATATTCATAACAGACCTCTTCCTAGCTACTGCATTATACACAATCACACTGGTCATTTCCTGACCGAATTAGTGTGACCTGATTCACATACACTCCTCTGCTGGCAAACCAGCACCCAAATGAGTAAAACAAAAGATTATTCTGGTGGTTTGGATGGTTTGAGTTTTTTGTTAAACTGATGTCTAGCTCAAATACTAAGCTGGCCCCTAGAAACAAGAAGGTGGTGTTTAAAACAAGTATTTCTGATCAGTAGCAGGCAAATCTCATTCCCTAAAATCCTGCAACATATCTTGATTTTATTTCTCTCTGAATGTGTTTTGCAGAGTCTGCATAAGGTGGCAGAAAAGAGGTGGCAGAAAAAAAACTTTATTTCTACCTGGTCTCCACAATCTTAGAAAAAGGAAGAATGAAGTATTTTTAAGCTATATTCTAGAGCTCAATGGTCACATTGGGATTTTAGTTTGCTAGTTTTAGGGGACATACAGCATGTTCTGGAACTGGCTGCTTGGGATTGGTACTGATTAGTCAGGTTATGAATATTCTCAAAACAATATTTTGGTACAAAAAAACCCCACAGTTGATACAGTTGAAAATATGAACTGCTCAGTGCTAGAGCCTCAGACTTTGCACAGTTCTTAAAAGAAATGCTTTGAAAACTCTTTGAAATACCATGCAAGTCATAATTGGGTTTTAATATATAAAACGGCTCAGTAATTTAAATGTTTGGAAAAGAAAACAGTCTTTCCTGGAGTTTATGAAGTGATAAGTCTATTTCTTAGAATGATTAACTATGCAACCTGATTTTGAACACGAGCATCTCCTAGCATATGCTCTCCACAGCTGACACTGTGAAAGCATACAGTTTTACCAAATTAATATTCTAGGATATTAAATTTACCAATTTAATATCCAATTCTGATATTAAACTCCCATTCCTCACCTCCTTGCCATGAGTAAGTGCCTTGCTTTCCACAGAAGTAGTTTTACTTCCTATTCTTAAGTAAAATCAGGATTTAGCTCTACTCCTCATGCATTTGGGTCTACTGAGTGAGATTTGTACGTACAGGATGCATATCGTGACATTTCCACTAGAAACTTTAAAAAAAAAACAACCAAAAAATAACCCCAAACCCAGAAAATGAATGACATTCAAGGATAACACAATACTTATTCACTTACAGAAAATTCTTAGTAGCAAATGCATATTAGAAAAACAGATGAAGTACAGCCAGGACAGCATAAAGAATGCTTTTGGGGAAGAATGCCCCAAATAACATCCCATTTTAGAACAGTGATAATACAAGACTATGAGAAAAGAAAAAGCAGTTCAGTTCTAAACTCACTGCAAATAAGTAGCAAGATCTAATAATTTAGAAAGTCCTTAAAGAGCCCATGGCTTTGGTAGAAATGAATTAAATGGTGAGGTGAAATTAAAGAATAGAAGAATAAACTTAGAAAAGATCACCTGAGATAGAAAAAGAGACAAAAGCAGTGAAAAGAAACAGACTCGGGGAAAGTACTACTTCATTCTAATAATAGATTCATCAACAGAATATCTGTATGCACTAACACCTAATTTGAGCATCCTGAATTCTGATCCTGATTTCTCGAGATGGCAACTACAATATTAGAAAAAAAAATACTTAAATTGCTCATTACTAGAAATAGATTGATTTGCATGAGAAAAATGCAGAGTTAAGATTCCCATTTCATTTACTAATATTAAGATCCTAAAATAAAGTCTGAAATAAGCCCTAACTCCCAGGCTAACACTTTCCTCCTGCTGATGACATCATTGCCCCTGGGACCTGGGAAATGCCATATATGGTGGCCACAGGGAATAGAATGTTCGTGAGAGCCCAGAGAACCTGCACAAGGGCTCAGGAGATGAGTGTGAGAACTTGCAATTCCATCTGGTATTCAAAGACAAACAAACAGAGAAACATCCAAGTGGGAAACACCATCAATAGCAGAAGGCCTGACTTGACTTAATGCTCACCTGAGCAGAAGCTGTGGGCATGCTCAACTTTTCTACTTCTCAGTAGCTTTCCTACCTTCAGCAAAACTTGCTGGGGCACATGACCAGCTACTTTGTTTATTTTTAAGTATGGAAATGTAAAATTGACTAAAGACACATGAGTTTACCCTGATGCAGAAGCCAATTGCCAGAGTAATCCAACCTGCTGCATGGTGGGCACAAGATAATGGCTGATATCCTGCAGTCAGCACATTTCAAATTGCTTACTGGTTTGAGGTTTTAAATTGCTCACCAAATACAAACTTCAATTAAATTTGGGTTGGGTTCTTTTGAGGATGGGGAGAGAGAGAGGGGAGTGGATGGTATTAAATTTAATAGAAACAAATCACCAAGGTATTAGAAAAACAGTTAATTTACCTGCTGCTCTAGAGAATAGCTCGGGAATATAAATTTTAGCTTTCCCACACCTACAGCTCTAAGCTAAACATTAGGTTGTCTGAATTGTCTTTAGGTCCTGAACACTACATGTGAAAACTCTTAATTTTGTGTTCTAGCACTTTAAGCAGAGTTGCTTATATAGTTAAGAGCCACCTTAATGTTCCTCAAAACTTTTCTGAAGTATGAAACAACCCTTCATTCTGAAGATAAGAGTCTGTAAACTTCTAGGACCTTCAGCCACTAACCCCTCTCTCATCCCTAAGCGTCTAACGCGTTTCCCTTTTAAACTTACTGAACACTTACAGCAGCCAAAACACATTTTTTAACATCACTAAAACGCTGCCTCTGACAACCCTGGGACTCTAACAAAGTTCAAGAGCAGGACCAAAATTTGAAAGGTTGGTTTAAAGATTAAGCCTGAGCCCTTGCTGCACCTGAAGGGACACACTTCAGGAGGCAAACACCCCTCCCACTGCTGGCTGCGGTCTCCCACCCCCCGGCAGCTGCGGCGTGCTCGTTCCACCAGACAAATCGCAGAGGAGAGGGAGCGAACCCCCTTCATGGACTCACCATCCTTTTCTAGTCACATTCACTACGCATTGCATTAGAAAATCGTAACGGTGTTAAAATATTTTGGCAGGATTTGTTATGGCCAGATCACTCACTTCCTTTGGGACACACAAAGCCTCCTCTGGCAATGAAACAGCCCAAATGTCAGCAAATCCTATAGAACAGAAAACGGTCTGTCAATGTAAAGCCTAAATGAATCTCCAGTTAAGCAAAACAAAACAAAACTGTATAACATAAAAATGCACATACAGAAAAAAGAAACAACCTAGAAATACTCACATTTTATTAAGGTTTCTTTTTTTTTCCCCCACCCTCCAGAAACTTTTGCGCAGCATTACAATGAATTCATCACAAGGTGCTATTAGAGCACAAGCTCCCTCCAAGTGTTACCAATTCACGGACAGATTAGAGGACACATTAATAACATAGTTAATATGAAGTGTTTAGAGCCTTTACGTGGGTGACAAATACGACTCAGCCAAATTTCCTGACCATTGAGGCCACGGAGGAACAATTTGGTAGATTTCATCAACAGTTCTAATTATGTTCCTGTCAAGTCGAGAACAAAGTAATCCATAACTGGGGGGCTGCTCGGAGACAGTGCCACGTGAGAGTAATTTATGCCCAGGGCCCTCGCTGTAGTTAGTGTGCACAACGCTTGACTAACAAGTGGGTTCAAAAAAAGGAATTTATTAGGGAAAACACAGCCCTCCAGCTCCAAGCAGCTCATCAGGTGTAGGCTTAGCAGGAGTTATGAAGCAAAGTCCTCTTGTTTATAAAAGCATCTAAAGTCCACACTGGCCTCAGTGGGTTTTAAACCATAGGATTTTAACCCTAGGCTTCTGCTGGAGCTAGGTAAGCCCACTGGCCCACTGTCAAGGCCAGGTTGCAACCCAGCCCCCTTTAAAATCATCTCAGTCTTTGGGACAGCGGCAGTACCACCTCAGAGGCCAAGCGGTACCAATGCCCTTTTGCAATCCTATAAATAACACACTAATGAAAGATGCAAAGGGATTATTAGTAACAGTAAACTAAAATGTCACAATACACGATGTGTTTCTTACCACAGCCCAACTGGGAAAACAGGCTGAGAAAGGGAAAGGGAGGGGAGGAAGGTAAATGGGGGAGAAGCTGTCATGTAATTTTGAGTCATTTTCCACTGTGATCTATATTGGGATATGGCTTCTATCCTTTCAAACAGGATCATTTTATACATGACACTCTTGCTGCATTTCACAAAAAGGCAAGAATGTCTCCCTAGTGCTCAAAGTGCAAAGCCTGGCAGCGGTCATTCAGGATCAGTTACTTGCATATGCAGTGAGATGTTACAGAGAGTAAAATGAAGCATTCCAAATGTATTTAAGAACATTTTCTGTAAACAGAGGGCGAAATAACATCAGCAAAAAATTCGATCCATGTGAGAAACACAAAACACTTAACGGTTTTAAAGCATAGTTTTCTGAAGGTAGCTGTGGGCACACACTACTGTCAGCAGTTAGAGGTTTTTATTTGCCACTCATTTGGTCTACAGCATTTAGTGGACTAAACACTAGCTTGGATAAAGGGAGTGGTCAGACCAAGGACCCATTTCAGACTGATTTGCTGTGCAGCCCCAGGAAGGCTGACTTCTTCACCCACATTTCCTGCTGCTAGAATGGGTACAGGTATGCAGATTTGTACCCACGTGACATATCCTGCCAATGGATTTTTTACTATAAAAATGTTATAAGCTTCACTAAACGAATGGTTTTAGTTACTTTTTAAATTACTAGTTGACTGCTGGCACAGAGGAAATGCAGAATGTAACAGTACATCAAAACCCTCAGCTTCTCCTTTCATAATCTACTGAAGTTTCTTATCCAGATCTGCTTGAACCTGTAAACTCTCTTGACATCATGCCTAGGGACTTTTCCAGCACATAGTGAGTGGGACAGAATTAGTCTCATATGACTGAAACTTCACAGATTTATGATTACTTGCTCCCAAGGATGAAAAAAAACCCCAACATTTTAAAAGCAGTGTTGGCTTTGTAAAGAGGCAAAGAGGAAAGGGAAGAACACAGTCCCATTCTGCAGATGTGAAAAGAGAAACCTCTCTGCGAGTCAGAGAGACAGTAATTCAGAAGCCAAGCAATGCCTGGACGTTCTAATTCCCAGACTCGTGATTCAGTCACAAGACGTGCTTCCTTTCCTGGTGAAATGTCATGCTGCTGCATGCTTCTGTTACAGAACACATCCTAACCAAGTGTAGCAAAAGCATGATGATCCCATTAAGTATCTAACATCTAATACCTTGTGAAAACTAATTTAGTGCTTTATCAAATCTCTAGTTTGTATGTAGAGCATAAACTGGCTACGTTTGCTAATAGGGCAGATTGACCCGTCCCATATATTATCAAACCACATCAAAGTCTGTTGGAGGACGTAGCCTTAGCTACTTATTATCCCTTGCATTAACTCCCTCACTAGCTACTCAACCAATATATTTTCCCGTAATACATCTGTCATGATTTTGCAGGGAAATCAGCAATTCTGAACAGTGCAGCAGTTAGATAACAGGACTAAACCCATCATGGTCGCCAGGCTTTCCAATCTACTGCTAATTGGCATGGACAGAAGCCCTTAGAGCTGGGCTTGCACAACAGCACACCACTCCTGGGCCCCAGAGATTCGGCCTCTTAGTTAGATTTGTATTTTTAGAGCTTGAGTCATTCACATGATTCCTTCCTGATTTATTACATGCAAGAGAAATAAAGTTGGAAGCCAACACCTTCAAATTTACAGGATTTTTTTTTCTTCCTTTTGGCAGAAAAAGGTTGTATTTTGCAAGAGAACATGTAGCTTAGTAATCAGGAAAAAAGTGCTAGAAAATTAGTAACAATGATGTTAACAATATTAGGTACAATGAGAACATCTTTCTTGGCTTGGATGATATGCAATCATATTCCCACGTGTTTATTTAGGGTCTTATTTGTGACACTGTATAATGAATTATATATCCAAAGCCATGTTTCTAACTGTCTGGGAACTTGCATCTGTGGCTAATAGAGGGTCCGGATGGTTGTTTTGTTTTAAATTAACAATTGCTACTACTTTCTGATAGATAGTGTTTGTCTTTGGACACAGAAACCCTGAGCCATTACACATGGGTCTTGTACTGACCTTTCTGACCATTTGACTACCTGTCATCACTGGAGCCCAGGAGTTAGCAGTGGAATATGAAAAATAAAGTAAAATAACAAAATATTCCCTCTCCAAACAGAAATACACTCATTAGGAATAAATATATTCTTTCACTTTGCATATGTGATTGTATGTAGTGCTCAAATATAATTATATCCATCATACAACCCTAGTTCACATTTAATCTGACATTTATTTTCTCTTTTTGCAGCTTCTCAAGTACTGACATCTTCTTTTCCCTGAAAACTTCTGCCCTCTCATGTCTTTAAACACTAATGTTAACAAGTAAAAGGCATTTAGAGGGGCATGTGGGGGTATTATTAGGTGGTTTGTATAGTTTTTTGGTGATCCCTGATCCCATTGTTGATGGATCATTTTTAATCCAGAGAACATTAAAAACTGCTTACAGCCCCAGCTGTGGTTTAGTATCCCCAAGAAGGGCAGGCCAATACAGTAGTTTTTCTACAGAGTAAAACTTCTAACAAGTAAACTTTCAGCCAGGGGGAATAAATTAGACACCAACAACAAGAACAAGGCAGGCAGTGAGTTAAAACATCACAATTCCATGTTACTGAATTGAACTACAAGTCTTTGGAGCTTCATTCTTCCTCCCCCCCTCCTCTCCTTTCCCTCTATATTTTTCTTCTTCTGTTTTTATGTTGAAATCACAGGAACTACGCAGCCTAGCAAGGCTGTAATCACTCAGCGGGAGCCTGGCACAAGCACAATGCAACCACCAGCCAGGCAGCAGGAAACTGAAGGAAATCTCTCTCTCCCTCCCCCCAGGTTTCTTAAAAGGGGCTCGGTGTGAATGAATCTTCCCGGTAGCCACCAACAATTTCTTATTCCTTCCGAGCAATCATCAATTTCAGCATCAAGTGGTTTAGTGGCTCTACAACTGGTAGTGGCAGCAGAGTAAGCCCAGCATGCAAACGCTTTGGCTAATTTAAAACCCTTGTGCTGCCGAATCAAACATGACAAGACAACAGTAAAAAGAGGCGCTATTATCCCAAATGAGAGCCGGTGGATGGCTGAAATTGGCTTGAGTGGCAGAGACAAAAGAGGTGGAAGGAGCAGGGACAACCAGGCATGATAACAGCAGATACAGCGTGCGCTTCCTCCCCCACCCCCGGTGCGTTCACAGGTATCCTGCCTGGAGGAAAAAAGGCAACATTTCCAACTTTCATGGCCAGGCAGAAAAAATACGCTTAAGAAGATTCAAAATAAATTAGTACCTGGTAAAGCATCTGCCCCATGGACATGGGGAAATGTAACTCAAGAGACATCACCCTTTCAATAGGAACCCTAACGCCCCGAAGACTAACCCTGTCATTCCCTACCAGAATTCATCTCTGTTGCCCCAAGTTCATTCCCATGAGTTGAGAAGTAACTGAGTTAGGACAGAATAACTTCAAAATGGGAACAATCTGTGGCATGGCTACTGGTGAATAGCTGCTACACACAAGAGCTCATAAAGAGCCCAGATCTCAAAGAGCTGCAGGGGAGGAAATGTGGAGGGGAGAGGAATTAATTTTGCAAGGCAACTGGGAGACCACAAGCATCCTCATGATGTTGAGAGCCATGAACCCTGATGATGGCTTGCAGCTCACAGAATGATGACCTGTGGGATCACTGGAGAGCAAGCAAGTTGTCTTTTGCAAGATTAACAATTTAAAAGTGCTGAAATTAATTTTGTTTAATAGCTGTGGGTGCAGACTCCTTACAAAGTAGGTTGCAAGGTCAGCAAGCCTCCTAAAACCTTTTAAAATGCAGCTTTTTATAGGGACAGTAGATTTAGGGTGGCTTAGGGCTTAAAGATCTAAAAAGCAAAAGAAAGGTGAGAGGTCATTTCCTACCGCTTCCAAATCTTAGGTAAAGGCATGTTCTCTGTTTTGCTTCTCACTATGACATACACTTATTAGTATATTCAAAGCTACTTGAGGCAGTATGAGTTTCTTAGGGTAGGCAAAATGAAAAAAGACATTAAAATCAACTATGAGAACCAGATCAACCATCACGTAGCAGGCTCATCAGACTCATACTAGAACATGCCCACCTGCATTGCAAAACAGCAGTGGCAGATGAGAAAATAAATCTGGGAGACGAGAAAATAAATCCAGGAGACTGAGAGACTGGGAGGGGAAAGACAAGGGCAGGGGGAGTGCTCACACCCTTGCCATCATTCAGAAGTAGTTCACCTGTGATTCACATCTGCCTCCTTATATGAGATCATTACACTCTAAATTACTGTACTGTACAGAGTGTTTCAAGGAACAGCTGGGCTCAACACTAAAACCAAAACCAACCATTTAAAAGGGATGTGCTCAGCTTCACACCCTAGTACATGTGAGCTGTTGCTCACAGCATAGCAGAATCTGCTGATTAGTGCTCCCTTTTAGGACACTTTTATCCTACATTTTTGCCAACAGCATCCAACTAATTGCACAGGTAAAGTTCATAGCATGCGCCAGTCTGGGAAATGGAAACAGGGAATGAGTCTTGCACCACTGTGTAAGATGGTCTGAATATGCTGAAATTAAGCAACATTGCCTTGAAAAATACTTGCATTGCATGCAGGTGGACCCGTGTGAAAGGTGGACTCATGAATTTAAAGAGAAGTCCAACCTCAGAAAAGCATGCATCCCAATGTAAAGAAACATTTCATATGTACAGAAACCCACTTGGGCTCACAAACATATTCAGGGAACCGAGAACCCCAGGGGAAGACACGATCGCAATGGATACAGCACATGGGTTTGTCTCACCCTGCCTTCTCCTTTTAAATCTTTTTTTTCCCCCCATAACGTGAAGGAAACGTGGCTAAGTTTTCAAAGAAAAATCAAACCCAGTAACATGCCAAGCATCAGGCATGCCAGCTGCTCCTAGATAGCCTAGCCTGGGGACAGGTAAGTGTCACCCAGCAGAGACACCTGCGCCACCCAGCCACACGGGCAAGCAGAAACACTCCAGCCTTTGCAGCGTGTCTTCCTGGGTAACCAAACTTTGTTACTGTGATCCCGCAGACAGAGGGGCCCCTTCCGCGGCAATGAGGTAACTGATGGTCATTAGGGAGGACAGAATTAATTCTGCTGTGAGCCTGGCGCTGACAGTGGCCGAAGCAAACACACCAGCCATTTTTCTCAGCCTCTTCCTCGGGGAGTTGGAACAAACAAAGGAGCCCTGGGGAAATACTGAAGGCATTACAAGAAAATAATTTTAGATGTGTATGAATGCTGCTGCCAAATACTGTGTGCTTTCAGGCTGGCGTATGCTAGTGCATGTGGTGTTTAGGTTTTTTGTCTCAAAGTTGAATTCATATCGTCACACAGCACCCCAACAAAAGTCCAGTTCACAGTTCAGCAAGAAACTGCTTAAAAGGCAAGCCTGATACAGGTCCTTAGGGCACCTCATCCATCCTGCACTTGGATGGCATTCTCCACCAAGGGACCCCATTAGGAAGGAAGGGCAAACTGAAATCCTAACCTAAAGCACCAGCATACTGGTATAGCAGCGATGGATGAGCCTCCATTTGTCTTCAAAGCATGGGAAGCCAATATATCTGCTTCAGAGCAAACTCAACTTTACTTTGCAACCTTGTAGTGTACTTAAAATGTGTATCATCTTTCTATCCGTGGGTAAGGCAGCAGAGAAGTGTCACCCAAGACTCCAATTAAACAGACTGGAAGTGACGCACTTCCAGTGCAACTCCATACAGTAAAACACCCTGAGATGCACTGATTAAAATAAATTTCCCAGGAAGGTATTACCGTCATCTACAAACAGGTTCCTTTCCCCTCCTCATGATGGAATAAGCCAGAAGCATCTTATGCTAGTACAAAGTTTTCTGGAAAATGCAGTTGCTGTAGGAACACTATCAATACCAGAGGTATCACAGGTCCTACTCTCCCTGTAGAAGGTTAGGCCCTTCCAAGCAGGAAGAAACAATATGTTTGTTCTGTGGCCAAAGTAATTATAGACTTGCCTATATTGCTTTATATTTCTCTTTTCATAAAAGAGCTTTGTATTGGTGTTGAACAAGCCGAGTTATGAGACTGGAAGTCTCCAACCTAAACTTAAATCTGGCAGAAGTAGAAAGAGCTTCACTCACTTCAGGAAAGGTGATTCTGTGTATGCCAGGAGTGAACATGGCCAAATATTCAATACTGCCCATTAAAATATTTAAGCTGAAACATGTGTAATTCCTTCATAGATAATATAATAAAGTATATATTGTCAGATTTCTCTCCACATATAAGTGTAGCAATGATGTAATATTGCAGGAAAAACTCACATTCCTCTTTCATGGGGGCAGTTCGAAGGAGAAAAACAGATTCAAACACTGTAACATGAAACATGCTTGATAGAAGAATAGTATATTTTTGAAAGCTGGTCACCTGCTTATAGGAATCTCTGTCCAGGTTCAGGGGTGTCTATTGTTCCAGGTGAGATCCTCTTGCACCAGGAACTGTACAAATGCAGTGAGAGAAGACCACCATGACCAATACACACTGCAGTTCAAAGGGACGAGCCAGAGACCTGCTGGGAGCACACGTATTGCTTGTGCTCCAGCCAGGAGCCTAAACCTAAAGGTGACCCTGTCCTGGTGTAGCACCATATCACCTCTAGCGCCAATTAGGCTGACCAGAACTGGATATATCTGCCTACCTATTCAGTTCATATCAGGAAAAAAGGAGAGAGAAAAAAAAAAGTAGAGGGGAAAAAGCAAGCAAGGTCAGGCACTTACGTATGAACCACATACCTTTTATGAATAACAGCAACAGGGACCCAAATCCCCAAAGCAGTGCCAGGAACTGCCTCCTCCTGCTCAATTCACAATGAATTGTTAACAACTCATCTCACTCCAAATGCCAGACCAGTTCTATTCCTGTCTGCGTTTAAGATCACAAAAACACCTCCCACCAAAAGGCTTTTTACATACCTGTATTTACTGACCCTGAAGCCAGGGAGAAGGCTAATCTAGGTATTCTGCCAATCTACAAAACCTAAGTCGTGTGGAAGGAGAGCTATGTTCTCTGTCATGCTAAGGAAACTCACAGCATGTCATCCCAAGTGACTGCAAAAACCCTGTGGATGAAATGTCTAAGACTGTCCCAAATCTCACATTTAAACTCTTTGCCTCAAAATTTTGACCTTTTTTTTCCCTACATGGCAGACTTTGAACTGGTCCTGGCCAGCAGGACAGTGGAGGAAATTCAAGAGCTAGTCTTCCATCTGCTTCTCCTTGGGATCAAACACTTCTCACAAAACAAATGTGGTGCTTCAAAAGCATTTTATTTCCTCAACCTGTGAAGTTCTGAAGACCTCTCAGAAAAAGTCTCCACAGCCTAGAAGACAACAATGAAATACAAAGTCCAACCACCTCCTCACCACTGCTGTGCCTCAGCACTACGTGCCCACAGCACGGCACTAAATTTGAATGCCTTGCAAAAGAAGCAGGAGAGGGGAGAGTTGGAAAAATGAGACCAAGATCTTGACAGAAAACAAAAGAATGGAGACCTTAGTCAGCCAGCCTCAGCTGCAAATGATTTACATGAGCTTCTGCCTCTGTGTGACACAGATGAAAAGAGGTTGCTCTTTCTCTGAGACAAAAAAAGTCAGATTCCACCCATGATTTTTAACATACACATATATATCTACATATATAATTACATAGGTAGTGAGTATTAATTTTACTGAAATCATTGCCATACCCAAGATGATTGACCATCAGTTCCACAAGAAACACCAAGCCTCGGTCATGATACCAGATGTTACTCTCTTCACTTCAACTTCTTCACTCCTAACAATCACAAGCCCAAGAGACACCACATCCTGTAATGGTTCTCCCAAAGCCACGGTAAGGCTCAGATCAATCTGATACCTGTTGCAATGCTCAGAAAACTGGGAAACTTATTGTTTTCATTGGGAAAAAAAAAAAAAGGCAACCTTGCAGTCGCCTTTGAACGTCTGTCTGTACCTCTGGGATAAACGTACTCAATATCAGGAAAAGAAGCACTAGGAGTGCTTTTATGATGCAGTATGTGAAAAAAAAAAGAAGAGAGGAGGAAAAAAAGTGTTACAACATGTCCTGTTCCTATTCTGCTAATGTTTTTTTTTTTTTACATAAAGCCTCCTTCTGTCAGAAAAAAAATGTCCCATATTTTCAACAGGATTTTACGTTTAGTCTATGTAGAGAATTTTCAGACCAGCCTTTATTGCAGCACTAAAGCATGTTAAGAATATTGAGCCAATTATTCAAAGCATTCTGATTCAAAAAATAAAAGTTTTAAAAAAATCAAAAAGACCTGAAGCTCAAGAAAAAAACAGAGTAGAATGAAACACTGAATTTTTATTTTTTTTTGCCTCTTTTCCCTCAGGCATGTAGAGCAGTCATTAGGGAACAGTCCAAAGGAGCAGAGGAAACTCATTACCAATATGGTAAAGCATGGTCAGGTTATCATTTCAGGGGTTTTTTCGTTGTTGTTTTGGTTTGAGTTTTTTGGGGGTTAGGGTTTTTTCTACTTTTCTCTTTCATATAGGGATGAGGCACACACAGAGTTTTGGGACCCAACTGTGCAATGGAACAGGAACAACGTGCCTCCAGCCCTGCTGCACAAACCATTCCATCAGCAGAAGTCTCCGGCAGGTCGGAGACCGACTAACTTTTCCAAGGTATTAAATTAAAAGATGTTGAATTAAGTTAAACGCCCCACATTGAACTGACATTTCCCTTTTTTAATGCAAGCTAAGATTGATGAAAAATACCACTTATCTACATTAAGGGTCAAAATATCCAGCAAAAGAAGCCTCTGGTTCAGCCTGTCAGAGCAAAGTCAGTCTTACATAATCCGGGGACCAGAACGCGGATCACATTCTGATGATCCAATTAATGGCGGGATACTTTGCAATCAGCCAGGAAGCAAGGCCCCTAACAGATTGTGGGGCTGTAACATCAATTTCTTAAGTGCATTTAAAGGATTACAAATGTTAGTCCTGGCTTGAGATTGAAACACCTATTGAGGTGCTCTGAACCACATTACAGTAATTGGGTACCTGAATTAATGCCATTTCTTCTGATGGGCGAGTTGAATACATTGGAATTACGGATTTCTTTTGCTGTGTTTCACTTTCAGCCTTTTTCTTCTTATTCTCAGAGCATAAATCCAAGGCAGAATATTTCTTTTTATCTAGATAGTTGTAATTACAGCCCTGAGGCACCCAAGTACTGTCCTAATTTCACCTTCTGGATTGTTTGGGTGTGCTTCCCTTTTTTTTAATGTTTTATTTTGCTTATTATTTTACCATGCTATGACATTAGGATGGGAAAAGGGGAAGGCGGGATAGGCTGCTGAGACATGGAGAAAGAAAAGTCTTTCTTTTCCTTCCCATATCCCTCTTCCACTATGTAAACCTTTTTATGCATGCACCAGATACCATTTGCAGTTTTGCATCTCTAGAGAGCTAGAACTAGGGCTGCCTCAATTAGTCTTCTATTCCTTCTGAGGTCAGTTCAAGTAAAGGTCTCCATCATATCAAACTGGCAGGAATGCTAACTACCTGGGTATTTCAGACCATACAGGGTTCAGCTAAGGAGCTTAAAAACCACATAGCAGCTTTCAACAAATATACAGCATAAAGGTGTATTTGTGTGCCAGAGACTAAATTCACTCAGTGTTTTAAAATCTGAAATAGGTTATGGCACAGGTTTATCTGCGTGGCTTTTCTGCCAGGCAGTGTCTCTGTTAGACCACAGTACAGAGCTTATAGGGCACATGCATTTTCCTCTTGGACCATCTGAGTTTTGATAATTAGAGTTTTAACCGGGAATTCCATCTATTTTTGTCCTCAGCGTCTGTGGCACTGACATTTCAGCGACCTCGGCAGTGATTTCTCACTTGCAGCTAACTGGAATGTACACAACCATGATATAATGCCCACGCCGTGAAAAAAAGAGGTGAGAAACAGACCGTGGTATTCCAAATATTCCAGTCCACTCTGTACATTTCATTTATCTGGTTACAGCACACCAAGTTCAGGTATTGTTTTAATTACTTGTTTTGAGGTCTTATTAGTGATTGGTTGTAAATATACATGCATGTATTTTAATTCTTATGTATTATATATCCTTTCTGAGGTATTCCAACTTTTTGTCCTATATTCAAGAGTCTGTAAACAAACTGTGATGCTGCAGTGATTCTGCCTTAATTTTGGTTTTGCTTACAATAACTGTAAACAGCAATGATACAGGAGCTATTTATCTTCATTGCTGGTTAAGAGGAAATCGTAGCATATACCTTAGGGGAGCTAAGGAAGCACAGTGATTTAACAAGCATATGAAGGAAAGAGACAGCCTCTAATTCAGTAACAGAACTTTCTGATGCTCAGGAAAAAGCAGTTTGCATGGTTTAATCAGATAGTATTTCACAGTTAACTATTTGATTTTATTTTTAAATCTATTTCCCGCCACATAAGAACCGTAAGATTTAGGAGGGGTCACTGGGGACCTTTCAACTGTGCTCCTTCTTTCTCTTGAACGGTTTTGAATGTTCCTTAATTTCCCATCTCCATTAACATGGGATATTCCTAGAGTTTAGAAATAACCCCTCCGAAACACAAGAAAACTATAAACTGTCTCCACATAAGACATGATTAATCGGAGGACAGACACTGTTTCATTTTAAGGGCCACACATTGAAGCACAGCATAAGGCTTTTCAAAAAGTCTCTTACAAATCTCAGTTACAATTTCAGAGCAGTTTTTGACTCATTAGATAGTGCCGGCTGAAATGATTTACATACAGATAATGACAACGTAGACCCCAAGGACTAGTTAGCTGTTTATCAGCATATACATTTCATATAACCACTTCCATACATCTAGTTTTAAATTCATTAACAAAAATTAATTGCTACCCAGTGGTCTACATTACACTGCACACAGCTTCAATACACTTCCTAAATTACTGCTTTCTGTCACTCCTCCCAGCAGTCCTACAGACAAGTTAAACTTTACTGCCTTGAAGGCATTGACTACCAATTTGTAGCAAAGCTCGTGTTTAAGTCAGCGAGAATTAATAACTGAACTTCAGGAAATTTGTCTTGTTTTTAATATCTCATTAATATTTTGGAATAACAGAAACATTTCTCCCTCTCCCCCTTTGGCAGAGGCACTGTGATGTCCTGAGGGCTCCCCTGCAGAGACACTAGCACTAACAGCTCCAACACGCTCAGAAAGCCCTGATCTCACTCGTATTCATCTTGGACCCGATTCAAAGTCTACTGAAGTCATAAGGAAGCTTTGCATTAGCTTCAGTATTCTTCAGACCTTCCAGTCCTATTGCCCCCCCTTCTCGTCCCCAAACCCTAATTGAGCTCTGCTGTGTGAGCATTAATTATGTTGTTATTGTTGCAGCATACCCAGCATGAAGTGACTCGTGATAACGCTGTCCAAACGTCTGTCTGCTTTTTTATGGCTTGGGTAAGGAGGAAAAAGTTACTTTTCATAAGTAATTAACAGAAATTAGTCGTGGGTTTTTACAGATGCATAATGATTAAGACCCAAGGGGGAGGTAAGGTTCACTTTTTAGTAACAACATCTAATGGATAAAAAAAATAGAAAAGTCTTACCACACTCTTTCCATCATATTTCCCAAATATTTACAATGTACACCTCGGGTTTGAAATAAGCCAGGGAGAATTAATGCATTGTTTACACTTGGAATCCGAGGTGGCCCCGTCCCAGCAGGGCAGCACAATGTGCTGTATCTTTCCCTTCTCAGCACTTATCTTAATCTTAATAACTAGCCAGACAACTGACTCCAGAGTCCTGGGCTTATCGACTGGAATTCGTCACATGCACACAAGAGAAGACAAGAAATGCATTATATAACAATGCCATACAAATCATTATCTTTTAATATTTAAAAGTATGTATTCAAAGTCTGATATGAAACCATTTTGGTTGAACTCAATTCCACTGGTTGTTATTAAATTTGATAGCAAATGAACAAAAATACACTTGTAACGTATTTATCTGCAGAAGAGTTTATTTGCAACAGATCAAAAGGCTGCTTCTTACTGCATTTTAGCTACTGCTATCAAATGCAATCTGCTTTTTAAACATGCTTTGATATGGGAAGACTATTTTCAAAACAGGTTAATAGGAAATATATATATATATATATATTTTTTTTTTTTCCCAAGTCTCCCAAGCACCCAGAAATACCCAGAGCATGAACAGAAAGTCTATTGCGCCCTCACTGTGCGTCTACAGCGTGATTTCTTTGAAACAAGTTTATATTAGAAAGAGGAATATCATTCCAGCTGCAGCCACCAGGCGCTTGGACCATGCTTTTAAAATTATCACACAGATCTGCATTTTGGTTCTGGTGCCTCACACTAAAGGGCATTTCTCACCAGGAGGCAGAGGCATGTGTGAACCACAGCATTGGGGGGCACTCTGCTGCAAGGCTGCTGTCCTGGAGAGGGTTTTCCTGCCTCTCCCTGCTCCTGCATGGTAAGAACTCTGTGAGCATCTACATAGGCTGGTGATGGGGGGAGCAAAAACACATGGAGAATAATGTTGAGGAGCCCACTCCTGCAGAAAGAGGGGAAAGGCCAATGGTTTTAAGCACACACCTGGTCAGTAGTCCCTCTCCCTCTGCCGGCAAAAGGGTAAGAGAGAGGATGGGTACCTCACCCACTGGCATTATTAACATGCACTTGAAGCAGGAGTATAGGAAATGATGCTGTAAATTCGCTCCTCTCCTCTGCTTGCTTTGCTGTGACCCAGCCTATACAGCATCCCTCATGCCAAGTATTACACCCTCAGCGATGGATTCACCCAAAAGAAGACGCAGAGTTGTGCTCAGAAAGACTCATGGCCAGTGCCAGATTTTTCCAAATATCTTTTCCACGTTGAAAACTTTTGAAGATTACCCTAGGCCAATCTTTGTGTTAAATCACAAACCACAGTGAATCAATTAGTTAATCAATCCCATCAGGCAATCAATTAACATGAACTAAGAAATCCCTGAGCAGACATATTCTCGTGTGAAGAAAGGTCACCCACTGGGGCCTTTATATGTCTGTTCATATTAGTTTAAGCCCTGGTTTAGAAGGAGAAATTTTCCTCTGATAACAGTTCTTTGTATTGATGTGTCAGCACAGACACCTAGTCTCCGTGTACGTCTAGCAGAGAGTGTCTCTATTTTACTCGTGTAATAACTAGAGGCCACTTTCAGAAGAGGGAATCTGAGATTTGTGCTCTGATGCGGTGAGAGACGAGTCCTCTTTCGGTGCCACTAAAAGGACTTTGCACCAGGCTTGCTAATGGTACCTGAGTAAAAGAGGAAACAGGGCTTTTTCAGGCAAACACCTCAAAAACTGCAAGTGCAGGCAAATTTGCTATCACCCCCAAACACTGAATCCATGTTGCAAAGCCAGTCATTTCATCCATTTGCTAAGGGTTCAGTCTGGGAAGAGCTGGGAGGCACATGTTTTAAATGCCCAAAGAAACACTTGCCCAATAATTACATTAATTAATAATATCTTATAGTTGTGTGGTAGTTATCACTCAGGGATAACTCACAATTCAGTGATAAATCCGTTCATTCAGATTTGCACTGACCTGCAGCCTAAGAAGTTGAGGTCACCTCTGTACATCAGCTGGGAAAGCTGCATTGTTGGGTGGGAGGAAGCAAAGTCACCAGCGCACACAAGGCCCCACATAAATATGGTAAAGCAGAAGCCTCCGCAGAGGCAAAGGTGGTGGGGAATGTGAATTCTGTGAAATAAATCTCAGGCCTGCAGAACCCTGCTTGGTCACCCCACCACTGCTGGTTGTTTGGACAGGGGCTGTCCTGCGGAGCTGCTCAGCAGCACAAGCTGCCATGCAGGTGGCTACGGAACGTGGCACTGGTCTCGGCCACCTCCAAAATCTGCCACAGGTTCAGTGTCCCTTCTGCAGCACTCCTCCTCCACTAAACAAACTATGCACTTAGCAGCAAACAGGGTATCAAATAAAGGCTACCACTGCTCTTCTAATCGCAGCCAGAGTCAGGGAAAGGAAGAAAGATGCCTGGAACAGCACAGAATTGGCCTGTCTTGGGTTGGGGGGGTGGGGGGAAATGCAAAGGTATGAAAATGTATTCAACAATGCTCTCAGAGCTCAGATCCAGCGGTGACAGGGCTATAAGCAGATGCATTAGGCTGGAAATATATCAAGGTTAGATTAAGCTGCAGAGTTTCCATTTTATTAATGGTCTTCAATCTGACTCCTTAATAAAATGGAAACCATTTGTAAAATTTTGATCAGAATCCACACTCAGCTTTCAAGTGCTCACAACCTTTGGGTATATTCAGGAACAGACTTCAAAACGTCCCTGCCTAAAAACGAAGGTGAGAACGAGATGAGAAGGAGAAAATGATTCCAGGTGATTCAGACCTTGGAGTGAATTATTATGTAAACTGTAAGTTAGGCTAAATGAAGAAATCATTGGGACAGCAGGGGTTTTTTCCACAAATCACAGAGATGTTGAACCACTGTGGTATCTGCCATGGTGGTGTAACCAGAAGAGTAAATATCTAAGATGCCTATATTTAAATATTATCCTCAATGCCATATTAGAGCTACTGCAGAGCTGCTTGGAACTAGAAAGCATGAGAGGCCAATGGGCTGAAGAAGGAACAGGAACTGCAATTGATGCAATGCTGTATCTTTATAAATTCATTCAAGTTTCTTCTCAGCTGCTGACAGAGGACAGAAGAAAGAAAGGTTTTACCTAACAGCTGCTGGAAAAGGAAGTGTTGTTGGATAAAATAAAGGTGACAGGAAAAAATATTACTAGAAATATCACACCACAGTTCCATCTCTCATGCCGAAAAGAGCCTGCATAGAAAGAAGTTCACACTTCTAATGTAAAAGGAAACTGAAACTCGTATTTCTATGAGCCATATAATAATTTCATTTAATAGAAAGCCTGCCAGAAAGGAAAAAAAAAATCTTTCAAGTGCATATGCTGTGCTGCTGAATTTCTTCTATCTGAAACCTGAAGAAGAAATCTTAAAGGAAATAATATTTGTTATAATATGTCAGGCTGTGGATTAATTGACTGAGTTATACACAGATTTCAGAAATAATTTCAGCTAGGCTTTTTCTCTGGTGAGCGACTGAATTTACTGAAAACAGAGCACTCAAGCTCTCCTTTTTAGCCTTTGGAAAAGGAGAATTGCATCACACAAGGTCTCCAAGCAGGATCAGGATGTTTTTAAAAAGAAAAAACACAAGGTGAACGGTATCACCCACACTGGCTTACAGCCTTCAGTAAGGAGAACAGTTGCATTATCCAAGGCCACGGCCTTTGTTAGCGAGCAGCAGCTTTTCCTAACACTTGAACCTGATGACGTCTATCCTAATAAAGCTTACATCCTTAATGAAGCATGAGCACTTCCTCTGGGAAAGGCCTGGAACTATCAGGAAGGACAACATGGTACTGTAACAAATTAAGAGTCTGTTTCTCTCCCTTTGACTTTGATATCTACTTGGATGACATTTGCAGCACTTACGGAGACAACGGTATGGAAAGAAGAACCCAGATTAGTCTAGCCAGTTTATCCTGGGACACAAATCTGGAAATTTTTAACAAAACTAGACCCTGTCTCTTCCCTTTATACCTTATGCTCATGGTGACCCCAGCTATAAGTATGGAATATGTTAATTCAGACTAACTGGACAATTTCTATAGGGGACACCTCCATCTTCTCTTCACAAGGCATTTGTCTGCATGTCCACAGACTACCTGGTAAATACAAATGCAACACAAAATAAGCACAAGTGACTGTCCCACACCATGTGTCAAATATTTGGGGTTTTGATCTAGGATGAGTCAGGTAGGCAAAGAGAAAAGACAACATGTATTTACAGAAATACTACTGTTCTACAAGTCATACTTCCACAAAACTGTTTCCTCATAATCACAGCCTCCTCATATGTTAGGGTCTTCCTGTTATCACATATGCTTTGGCATTTTGGCAGGGTGAGAACCACCTACACAGAGTATTTTAGGCTGACACCTTCCTGAAATCACACTGAAGTCAAAAAGATAGCTGGGTCTCTAATTCCCATTTCCCTATGCTACTTAAATTTGAGTAGTAAGATTGCACAGCAAAGCTGATAAATTCAGGTGTTCACCACAAAGAATAACAAAAGACAGGGCCCCTCTCTGAACTAAACTAGCCCAAGTGAGTCGATATTTTGAAGGTTTTTGGGAGACTCCAACTAGACTTAAAGTGAATGCTTTGTAGTGTCCATCTCATGCTGAAAGACAGGGTATTCAGCAAGGTGCTAATCCAATGCAACACACAAACCAGCAGTTTATTTAAAACAAAACTTGATCCTTATTGGGAGCCGAGATATTTGAAGTACACACAAGTAAAACTAATTTAACCTTTGAAAAGTTATCTCCGGAGGGAAGAATAGAAATCCCTTTATAAGATTTTTAAGCACTGCAATTATTGACGAGGACTATATTACTTCAGTTTTCTCTGATCAGAAAAAAAAAGCAAAGCCACAGGAGACATCAGCAGCTGTCAGGCTGTTTTCCAACTGCAATGAGGTAGTTTACAGTGGGCTTGTGCCAGTCTCTTAAGACCCAGTTAAGAAGCCTTTTTAAAATGCCTTAAAAAGCCAACTCATACATTAATCAAGTTGAGCCCTCATCCATACTTACTGCAATACATCAACTACCATGTCTTTTTTTTTTATTTTAATAAATTCCAGTTGACAGCAGACACCTTATTAAGGCTCACTAAAATGATACAATAAGTAAAAGGCTATTAATATTGCTTTTTTCCCCACTGCTATTGTCTTGCCGCACTGGTCTGCAAACAAATTCAGGCTGCATTACAATTAATGCCAATGGAACTCCTTCTAACGACTTCCAGCTTGCTAATTTTTTACGCTAATAATAAAAAAAAGGCATTGCTATGCAAGAACGGCCCCCTTTTATCATGCTCGCATGGCACACTAGAGAGCTCCTGCCATTGTTCACATGAAAGACAATTAAACCCAGGAACATCAAACCCAAAAATGACAATCTGCTAACCAGCACTGGGTATTGCTGAATTCTTTTCTCTATTTTCTGAACTGATAGAAAACAATTCTCCAAAGACATTTCCCTCCCCCACAATGCCCACCCTTTGGAAAAAAAAAAAAAAAGTTTGTGAAATACTCTCGTTGATTTATGCATCTCTGCTCAGAATTTATTAACTGTCTGGGGCCAATTTCACTCTCAAATATCTATTGCCTCCAGGTTTGAATTCTGGACACATTTCAAGAAATGCAATAATATTGTCCAAATAGTTTCATATTTAAAAATAAACATGAATTTTTTTTCATGGTTCATGTTTTCTGTAATACAATATAAATTGCCAAAGGCAGGAGGATAAAGCTGATGCGGTAACAAGTTTATTTCTCCCAGTCTTCTAGGGAGAAAGATGGAGAGCAAAAAGAGCCACCAAGTTTGCTGGAAACAGGCATACTCAGTGTTAATTTAGAATAAAGGTATCACTTGGTTTTTGTTCACCCAGATGTTCTGATTTGGAGGCACTTCCTTAGCACAAGCCCATATCTGTCCCAGCAACTTGGGCCCCAGTCCAGTCACTTCATCCCGCACCATATTTACTGCAAGAAATTCAATAAGCTAGAATCACTGTAAAATAGCCATTTTATATTCTGAATATTCATGTTCCTGGTAGGTCAGTATGTGCATATATGTGGATCATAATATTTTATATATATATATATTATTAGCAATTAGTAACTTGCTGATTGCTACAGATTTGACAGGAGTAATGAGAGGCAACACTTTGGCTGAAGGACACAAATCTTATGAAAAAAAAAGTCCAGATTACATTTAGTACCGAATCACAAAACTATGTATAAATACCAGACCTTATAAACATGTAGGGGGGCAAGGAATTTATATTTTTAATGGGAAACTAGGAATTCCCATGTCCTTTTTGCCATGCACTTCTTACTTCCTACCCCCTTAGGATGAAGAAAATCAGGCCTTAAACCTGTTACCTGAGCAGGCCAGGTTATTTCCAGGTCTCTGCTTCGGACCAGAGAAGTTGTGGTAAATTCTACATTTGGGAGAGAAGAACATTTTTGTGTTGTTGTCTAATAGCCACTGAGAGCTGTGGAGTGTTAAGAACATACCCCAGGAAAGATAGATTAGTAGGAAGTGGCCAAAAGAGGCCATAAAATGTGCATTAAAAATGCAATTCATCACGTAACTGTGCAATTTGTCAAATGGATATTGTACCTTGCACAGTGTCTTTTGGGACAGAAGCAAAAGAAAAAGGCCTGGGAGATAACAGTTCTATTCCTGGCTCTGCTACTGGTTCTCTTTTTGACCTTGGAGAAGGCTTTTTGGCCAAGATATGTGGACTGTTTTCCACCTCTATTATTGCACATCTAACTTCATTTTGGTTAAGTTCATAGTTGGACTTCTAAATCAGTGTCCTGAAAACAGAGAATCAGTAGGCCCCTGACACTGAAATCTGATTTTGTCAGGTGTCTGTGAGCCGAGGTGTGTCCTTACGCATAAAACTGGGAATACAAAGCTAACATCTTAAAAGAGATTTCACAAGAATCAATTTGATATTTGCACAGGTGTGATTAAATAGGTATGGTGGTATTTAATTGTTCGGCAAAAATGACCCAAAAATAATTGCTAATCTGCTCTCTATCAGGCAGTGGGCTGGATATTTGCTGGATATGGAATAGCATCTTAGCCATTAACAGGTGAGCTGGGATACGGGACCATGGAGCAGGTGATCCCTGCCTCTTACACCTGTTGTGCATCCCAAAGAGGATGCACCCCAATGGCTGCAGGAGCAAGGACAGAGAAACCTGGGGGAGCAACTCTGCTGCTCTAAGGTAGCGCTGCCCTCTGCTTTGACCTGTGGTTTCAGCACAGCCTCACCAGCTCCAGCACAACCTCCAGCAGCTTCACTCACTGCACCCGCTTCAAGAGTGGGAAAGCTCACATTACCTCTCTGAGAAGGCACTAACCTCTTTCCTAGCACCAGTTTGGCCCACAGTTACGCTCCATCCAAACATGCATTATTTTGGCCCCAATAAACACATTTGAGGTTTGTCCATCTCCAACTTGACACTTCTTTTCTGAGGTGTCAGCTGCCCTGTCCCTTAGAATGCCATTTGTAGTAAGGACAAACATACTTGCACTAAGTACATTGAAAGGTCTTTTTGCATCTGGATGAGACCCATGGAGCATAGGCTATGATCTGTCTCCAGTGGTAAGGAAGCCAAGAGTCACTGGCAGCATCCTCACCCAAAAAAATCCCTAATTTTCATGGGTGAGGAGGCTGCTGTGCTAATCTGGCACACTGTGCACTTAGTGGACAACCTGTCCAGTTGGTGGCTGTGTTCACATTCCACCTGCACCTGCCCCTGAGTGCCACCAGTGAAGGCAGAGGTCTTTATTTCTCCTCAGTGATAGAGACTCCAGCTCGACAGCAGAGTGCAGGCTTTCACTCTGCATGAGCCGGCTGCTCTGTGGGTGCCAACTGCATGCAGGGGCTGCCTATCAACCAGTGCCATTCCTCAGTACAACTCACCTGCACTTAAAAGAAACAATAAAAGAAAGGAATCTCTGTTTTGCTGGTATGGGAGAGGCATGGGGTGGGGGTGGGGGGTGCATTTTGTATGTTTGTGGGTTTTTGAAAGACAAACAAATTACAAGTAATAAAAACATCCGCCTCTCTTTTGTATGGTCACACAGACACTAGATTTGGCTCACTTTGACACTAAATCTGAGCCAATTTAGATGTGACATCCCAAACAATTTTACAACCCCCTCAAGTCTACAATAAAAACACTATTTCCTCCCACAACATACCAACGTTGCAGCTTGTTTGAGCCCCACAGAAGGTATAACCTGAAAGCAGACCTGAATTAATACTGATAAAATCAGAAGCTAAGTTGCTAATAATTTGTTCAGAAAAGAAAAATAAAATGAGAAAATTAATGGGTTTTATATCAAAGCCAAATTTTAGCATTGCTTAAACTGGTGTCAGTCAATGGGTTCATAGCCATAGATATGAAATTGCTTATTGATAGTGCTTCACTTACTGTCCAAATAAAAAAGGAGTATATGACCAAATTGTTCTGTACACAATCCCTTCCTTTTAATTACACAGTAAGAGCAACAATCGTTATCTCTTCTATCAACTTACTTAGAT
The DNA here is from genome assembly GCA_013397315.1 of Donacobius atricapilla. NCBI lineage: Eukaryota > Metazoa > Chordata > Aves > Passeriformes > Mimidae > Donacobius > Donacobius atricapilla. The sequence goes on from WBMY01017624.1 coordinate 344,292, forward strand.
TTATAATATGGCCTGCTCCCCACACTTAAGACAATATAACCTTACACCACAGCAATATTATAGTGCCACAATCCTGTATCCTAGCAACGGTTTAGGGCTTGCATTTGATGTCAAAATAATGTGTCCTGCTTAATCTCTTGCTTTTTTGAACTAGGGGGTAAAACACTGAATCCAGGAGTTGGGGGGAAAAAATTACTGAGAAGCATTCTAAAAGCAGCCCTATGGGGTATACATAGATGTGCACACACTGATGTGTATGAGTAAATAGATAACCACATGTATACACAAAATAGATGGTCTAGTTTTTGTCTTTAAATTGTTCAGACAAGAGTGAAAGCTGAGAAATGGAATGATGTATATCACTTTCAAGATACCAGAGGCTTTTAACAAATACAATCTTTCTCCTGCTTTTATCAGTTCAGTGTCTTCTGCAAAACATGACTCACAGTCCCAGTTTTTCCTCATTTAAATTTGGTCCTATCACTATATCAAAAGAAAAATATATTCCCGACTCTCTAATTTCTTGTTCCTCTTCCATTTTCTTTCAAAGATTTGTTTAAAACATACTGATTAAGTCATCTCGCTCCTAGCGCCAGTCTCCAGGCTACGCCACAGACTTTTCTGTATTGACTATTTAAAACATCAACTGTGATGGAAAAATCCAAATGTCTTGGTTTGTAAAAGCACCAGGGATATATGGTAGTACCTAGTAATAGTGACCAAACAGAAGAATATTATTGGGTATCTCTACTTCAGTTCAGAGACAGGAAAGCACTTTGAAAGCCAAGAATTCAGGTCTGGGTGGCTGCCAGAGAAGTATACACGCACACACACGTATGCATGATGCACATATGCATACACCACTTCTGCAGAAGAAAGGCACAAGACCAAAACTACAATTTTAAAGACTGAGGAAATGTAAAAAACTGACAGCCATGCTGTTGCAGTCTTCCCCAGGCAATCCGATCCTCCTTTCTATCCGCACAAGTTTGCAATTCTTACTTTGAATGCCCCTGGGAACCCTGCAAACCAGGTAGGGGAACAGAACATCGGCCATCCGTGAGCAACAAGTAAATAGAGTTATGTTGAATCTGTGGGTTTCTAAAGACAACTGTATTCAAACAGCTGGGCAGGCTCGGGGCTATTTGCTCTTCTTTGCCCCCAAGGCCTCAACAGAACACAAGGAACAAAGATTGTTTCAAATGGTTGTGTTTTGTTGTTTTTTTTTTTTATTTTCCTATACATCACTTAAAAATATACTGGGCTAAAACCTTTCCCTCTGAAAGCCCACGGTGAGGGTACAAACCAGCAGAAGGTTTTGTACAGCAGTCACTGCTCATCCAACAGCTACATTAACCAACCTTCAAACACCCACAGCGCCACAGCTCTGCCTTCCCGCGCCTCACCCCCTAATCCACTCCCTTGGGAAGAGCCACATCCGAACAGGCAGCCCCTCAAGCGTGCCCCCAGCATCAACTAACCCCAGCTCGCTGGGACCAGCAGAGACAGAAGAAATTAAGAAATAGGAGGAGTCGCGCTTGGGTGCCTGCTACAAAGAGAGATCCACAGCACAAGAAGAAAAACACTGCTCGCAGGAGAGCAATTTCATTTTGTTATCCACAATATTTTACTTCTAGCTGCAAACCTGGTGCTTGAAAGGATCCTTGTGAGTGCTGTTTATTTATTTAAACCAATCCTTGCAGCTCTCCTTCTCTGTAAACAATACTGAGGTGAAGAGTTTAGAGGAGTACATTGTCCAGAGTTCAGCAAGTGCTTCACTACAATTCTAGTACAAGGCACTGCCCGGTTTGGGAGACTTCCCCTTCCTCCTCTCTTTAAGGGAGCTGTTTACTGCGTGGGCACACGCACACAGCAATTCACCTTTCTCTGCAATTGTCATCACAGCCATTCCCTGATGGATATTATTATCCCCTGAAGATGGTGTGTGGACAACCCTATCCCCTGCTAGGCTGTCCCAGTTTTATAAACTGCAAATCTGGTCAGCTTACTCTACGGGAGGAAAAAAATTTGAAATAAAGCTGTTTAAAAAGGACAGCTGGGGCCCCACTGCCACATTAATGTGGCCCCATAGAGGAAAAGTACCATCTCTCTTTCACTGCAGGTCCTTCCTTCCCCCTGCAGACACCCCAGCACCAGTGAGCCCTGCTATGGGCTTCACTGGGCAGCAAAGTGGGGCCCAGCAGCAAATCCTCTACAACTCCCACAGCAAATGAGATGTAGGTTGGGAAGAAGGGTCAAGTACCTCTCTGGCACAGATTCCCTCCCAGCCAAAATGCATTGCAAGAGAGCGCTGTGAGTTAGGGCAACATTTGTTTCAGCTTGCACTGAGCAGCTTTAAAGGTGAGCACAGCCTTGCGCATCCACCTGACCATGCTCAGCCTAAGCACATGTATAAGGACTGCCTCAAACTGAAAGTCAAAACAGAAGAGGTTTAAATGCCAAGCAAAGTCTGAATTAAAATACTTTTTTTTTCCCTCCAGAGCTGTGTGATCCAACAGAGATTGACAGTAAATGAAAAACAAAAAAACCCAGAGCCACTCACAATGCATTTTTCAAAGAACAGCGCTGCAACAGGGTCTCTGATCAAACGGCCACTGTACAAACATGAGTCTTACACACAGTGTCTCTATGTTTTGAAAGTAATTTTGAAAACCCCCACAAACCACAAAAACAAAACAAAAATACCCAAACCACACAACTCGCTTAAGTACTCATTTTGAGGGCAAATATTCCCTTGAACCATAAGCAACAAAAAACTTGTAAACTGGGGTACTATCCAAGTTTTCCATCCTGGTGTCATAGAGGCTTATTTCACTTAGGCAAAGTTAAAATGAGAGGCTGGGGAGGAGAACACCATTAAAAAATGATCTGACACATAAGTAGATGGCTTGCCAGCCAGCTTTTAAACAACTCGTTTGTATAACCCCTCAACACACACCTGCCTGAAGTAATTTGTCCCCTTTTGGTTTGTTTTTTTTTTTTTTTTTTGAGTTTGTTTTACTTCTTTAATTTTAGGTGTTTTTATTTTTGAAGTAAAATAAATTTTGTTGACCCTGCAACAAATCAGTTCCAAATTTTGCTGGTTGTCATTAGCCACACAAAACACAATGTTTCTCTCCTTTGGCCAGATGAGCAAAACTCTGTAGACAGATTGAGACCATTCAAATTCCAGTGAAAAGTGAAATCTTTAAAGAAACAGCAAAGCAGCAAACTATAGGGATTTGGAAAAAAACCCCACCAACCTCCTTTCAAAAATCAGTCTCAGCCAACTCACTATTTGGTAGAAACTCGTTTTGATACATACCAGATTTTTACTTAGAACAAAGGGACATAAGTCTCTAATTACTATCACACTGCACGCAATAACAGTTGGACATCCTTAAGTAGAACCTTTAAAAAAAAAAACCCAAACAACTCAGGCTGCTTTCAGATGGCCAGATCATGGGGCACATAAGTTCTTTCAGTTAACATCTACAGCCACACAAAAAAATATTTGTATCTTGGGTCATCATGAAATCCCACATTATCAGCCTTGTTTTGCTTCTCTCATGAGAATTTTGACCTGGTTTTCCAAATCAGCATCCCATCACAGAAGTGATATAACAACATCAGTGTATGGCAAGCATGAGATCTGGGAATTCACTGTACATTCAAGCTCATGTTTACAGCTCAAGTGATTTCAGAAGAGATGAGTAATGTAAGTTAGTTTTTTAAGTCTTTGGTTGTAGTTTATGCTACACCAGGGAACTCTGAATTTTCAGTGTAAAAAATTCCCCTCTTCCTATCATCTGAAGAAAGCAGAGCACACAGCCCCATTGGCATCCTCATCTACTATCTGCTGCTGACTTGGAATTTAATGTCAAAATTAAAAAAACTGATATCAAATAACATTCTAAAATAAAGTTCAATATTGTGTTTTGAAAAAAAAAAAAAAAAAGGTACTTAAGACCAATATCAGTACATGAGCTAAATCAAATGTTTAGAATTTTTGGTGAAATTCAGATTATCACCAGCTGCTTCTCTAGAAGTGTCTCTGATTCAACTGGGACTTCAAATGTGACTGCAAATCTTACTAGCCCAGTCTTTCCTCTTCGGCTCTTCTCCTTTTAGCCACAGCTGTAAAACCTATGAGAAGTCCCTTTCCCATTATGTGCCAGTAAGATGCTGGCAATGAAGAGATATGCAAGAATGTTAGAGAATGGTAAAAAACAGGAAAAAAAGTGTGGGTTTATTTCTCACCTACAAATGTAGGTAACCATCAGTGAGTGGTAGATTGCTTAACTTCATTACACAATCTTCATGCTTTGCCTGTGATTACTTAAAATGGATTGTTGGAACCAACTAATTATAAGCTAAATGGGGAAGAAGCGCCCATGATTGTAATTGGTGACCTTAGGAGAGCCCAGGTGCAGAAAAGACTTGAAGTCTGTTCAAGAGAACACATCTGTGTTGAACCAGATGCAGGTTCCAGACCATGAATCTTCAGGTAACAGTGAGCAACACAAATATTCATAACCCTCTACTGCCATTCTTTTGGTGGACTACAAATTTCAGAATGCTAATTTCAGTCAATGTGTGGATGTATAACTTACCTTTTAGTATTTATATACAACTATCACATTTTTAAAGCCATTAACAATGCAAATACTCATCATCTGCCATTTCAAGTGTTCTGCCACTAAAAGGTTTTAAAAGGTTTTGATCTCAATGTGCTGAACTGCCGAGCCCAGTAGTCTTCCATTTATGCCAGTGTAAATTAGCAACAAGTCAATGGAATTAACCTGGAGCAAGAAAAATGTGGTGCAAAGATTCTCATATTCCCATTTTAATTATCACAGAAATTAGACTTGAAATGCAGTGCAGTGAAGTCAAGGAAAAAGCAAAATTAATATTTATGAACTAAACAATGCAGTTAAGATTAATAACGCTGACTTTGTTTCTTTAAACTGCAGCACAAGTTGCTTGACCATTTGCAGCAGCTTTTTGCTTTACTCTTTACGTATTCTTAATGCAGTGTAGCGCTGCACTAAGTTGGTATTATAGGTGTTTTCAAATAGGGTTCCAAAAATTGTGAAAAGGAACTAGATAGTTACATGTAATGGTGAATTTTGGTTATTCAGTTTAACAGACTCTCTGGAAGATACTGCACTGGGAACAACTCATCCATAGAGGACATCCCTCAGCCTGGTTAACTCAACCACATGCTTCGACATGCCAAGTTCAAATATGAAGCACCAGCTGCGAATAAGAGGCAAGGTCCTCTCGCTGGGGCAGATAAATAGTCCCTGAGGTGGGCCTTTAGCCAAGGGATGGACCAGCTGGAGGAGGTTGGTGTCTGTTTGATCCGGGTTCCCATTCATTAGCCACATCCTGCTGCTTCTCCCTGAACCCTGTGCAAGACAGGACTTACTTAACGTGGAGGCCGAACAGCTAATTAGCGGCTTTTTTCCACCGACTAATACAATTCCCTTCTAGCTGCTCCATAAAGAAGATTCAGTAGAATACCTCTGTGAAAGCAGTGGAATTCCAGGTAGTTATGGTGACGAATTTCATTGTGAATGAGGATCAATGTCCCATACCACTTTGAATAGTAATTTCTTAATTCTTATTCAAATTCGGCCAGCAAGATAATATAACTTGAACTGAATTGGCCATGTGATCCTGATGGCATCCCATTAACGGGCTGTTCATTTAATTTATGTAATTTTTAAAAATTAAATAGTCATATTTTAAATCCCTACTGCGGTCCTTCAGATTGAAAGTACATGTTTAAAAGTTATAGTCTCTTTATAAATCAGTATGTCTGCACTTCTTAGTTTGTTGACTGAACTTTCCCCAAGTTTTAATTCATCTTTTCTCATCTTTCTCTCTTCTGCCTGTGGGAACATTACAAAATCCCTGCATCCAGCCGTTTCATACCCATTTACCAGCCATGCTATGCGCCACAGGAAAAAAAAAACCCCCACGTTTGTAAATTCTTATGTGGGTTGGCAAACAAACCATGGTTTTCTATTTGCACAGAGAGAGCATAAAAATCCAGTTATAGGGACACTTTCACTGATAGTCAAAAGCCAAATAAATCCTGTCTGTAAGCAAAACGACCATGAAGGCAGTTATTAATAACAACAGCTTACAGACCTAATTCTGCAAGATGCTGAGCTTCCCCCTCCGAGCAAAGAGGGACCCAAGGTGATCGGCACCTCCTGCAAAGTATTTGGCAACTGTGGCCTGGAGGGCTCATTGCAGACACTCTGTCATGCCCCGAGAGCACAGCTGCCGCCAGCAGGGCCAGCCCTGAGAGGGCACACGCCACTGGGAAAAGAAATGCCCCCTCTATCCTGGGCTATTTATAAGGCTTGCACTAAACATTTAGAGCCAAGCCCTAACTTGGCGAGGTGTCAAGGACCACACTGAAAAAAAACCCCTACACCCTCATTAAGAAAACACATGAAGCACTGATTTCTATTTTTGGGCACAGTTGTAAGCATCGCCAGGGTTACAGCTGCTTTATTGTGGTTTCTCAAGAATTTCCTTGATAAAAAAGGACAACAGAATTAGCTGAGCCTTTTGGAAATAGCTGCACAGTCCAGCTGTAAAACAATGTCAAGTAGCTGGCAAAAAAACAAACCAAAACCCCACAATACAACAGTAGCTCCATGTCTATCAGGAGTGGCACATTTGCCCTCTGAAGTTCTTTATTTGGAACTGGGAAAGGGTAAGAAGAGGGAGACTTGAAATCTCATAAATCTACTGCCTGAACTGGTACAGAAGTGTTTTTGTTGATGAGCACATCATGATAACCTGCTAGTGAAGACACTCTTTTCTAGAAAGACCTACAGGTGCCTCGTGCACAGACTTGCAGGTGGAGATAAGGGATGGAGATGGAAATGAGTTCAACATTCTTTTCTTTCAGAGGGAAAAGCACTGAGCAAACGGTGTACTAGGAGAAAGGACTGAAAAACAAAGTAATAAAATCTTCAAAGCAATTAGTCTTTCTTATTTCATGCCAAAGAATTACAATCTGTATCATTTGCTAGGGGAAGGCAGCTAAGGTACAGGATTTAGGGTCAGGAGGCTGGATTTATCAAAGCCTTGGGCAAGCAGCTCTTGGCTTTTCCTATGAAATGCCTGCCCACTCCTCCAGTTTCTGCAGGAATCAAAGATGATCAGTGGTTTGTACCTGCTGGAAAGATGAAGAGAGAGGAAGCTTTCCCTTGTGTGTATGTATGCATACAGGCCTATTTCACGTCCATAAGCAGGGACAGATTATCCATGTACTATTATGTCCCTGGAGTTTTAAAACATTAAATAAAAATCTTCCTGTAAAGGCAGTGAAATGTCCAGACAGGGACATTATATCACATTACGTATTAATTCCAGTGTTTGTATTTTTATACTATTATCCCTGCATTTTTTGATTAAGAAAAATGAAAATTTCCTGCCCACCCCTCAGCTGAAATTGATAAATACTGACAAACATGCTGAACAGTGAGAGGAAATGGCTACACGGGCAAGCTACAAGGAAGTGCCCTAGTTATCACCCAACTCTATAGGCAAAGTTCACAAGAGAAAAGGAGAAAACTTGTGTGGGTAAAGGAGAAAGAAAGTGAAGTAAGGCAGTTCACTACCAACTGTGTACTAATCCTGCACATCGGGAACCAATATCCAAGTTCACAGTAAGTTTCCATGCTAAAATTTAATACTCCTTCACAAGTCAAATTCTCTCATACCTCAGTACTCTTAGTGATACACTAAGAAAGGTGATAATTATACATAATCACACTAATCTACCCCATAATTATTTCACCTGGGACCCTTTCCATTCCTGCCTGACTTAGCTACATGGTGCCAGTTTTTAGACTGAGCCCCATGAGTTGTGGGAAACAGCTTTAGCTAGAAAGTGACACAGTCAAGACCAAACCAGGTTAGTTGCTGCGCCCCTGGCAGTGTGTTGAATAATGGAAGTCTTCTCTTACACCAAGCAGTAACCTAATATCTGTATTAAAAAAACCTAACCAAACAAACAAAAAAACCACAAACACACACAAAAAACCCCACCCCACACAGAAACAGAGGATTCATTTGTCTTGTACAAGTAGAAAAAATAGGGCATTCAGCTAGAACCCAGAAGATACGAAATACAGGTAATACTTTCAAAATTGTCTAAGGTCTAGATAATTAAATTAACTCAGGCATAGCTCACTCAACATCATGGTGCCTGGATTTCTTATAAATATAGGTTCAAGGTCAGTGGCGATCAATACCTCAAAATCATTAAAAATACCATCATTTAAGAGGCAAAATCCTATTTGGGGGTGATGGCGAACATCTGAACACCAACAAAGTCGAAGTTAGGTATATTTGTTCTCTAGCCTGTACTATTGGTGATGGAAGAAGTGGGCTTCCTGAGGACCATCTGAAGCACACAGTGAGTTCGCCTCCAGGAGAGACCTGTTTCAGTACATAACCTGAAAGGAGATGCTGAAATACTCACCCCACAAATCTTTGCTTTTCTTTATAACCATACTTCTGAGAGAGCCCAGAGTCAAGCCCTGAAGGGCCAAAATTCCTTGACAGCAATGCTCTTGAGAAAAATGTTTTTCTTTCAAGTGCTTTCACTCATGTTGCTTGTTTGTCAAACTACATCCTTCTTCATACTCAATGTCCTTGCCTGTTGGTCTCATCTTTTCCTTTTAGGCTGCAAATCCCCCTCTAGCCTGAAAATCCTTTGTGTTTACCTCTTCCCTTGCAGAACTCAGCATGTGCTTGCCCATCTCAACATTAGCATGTTCAGTGAGTTGGCTTGGGACAAGAATACGATAGCACGAGCAGGTCTGTCATTGTCACTGTGCCAGGTGGGAGGTTTTTGCTTTGCTCAGTTAAGAAGTGCAGTATTTGTGCAGACATAATAATATATAAGAGATCATGTCTATCTTTGGATTCTGCAGAAGTGTTTTTCACTGAGTTCCTAGTAGCCAAGTTAACTCTTTGCCCAGAACGAATATGCAGCATCCCAAATGTTGAGTGAGTGAATGGAAAGCCAGAAATAGAGTCCTGAAGATCAATAGATTTGACTGAGAAAGCGTTTGCATTCTCAGGGGTAGAGATCATTGTGTTTCTAAGTGGATCAGAGATATGATCCTTGGCCGCTGTGAATGGAATGGAAACTGGATGCCATCAGCAGGAGATACGAGTGCTGATGCAGTGAGGTAATGTGGTAAGGAATAGCGGAGTGGAAGGAATGCAGTGCCACTGCCCTGAGGAATCTTAAAATTAGCTCAATCTGGTATTCAAATGCTGGGTGAAGTGGAAAAAAAAAAAAAAAAAGAGCACAGCAATTTTACAAGAGAATCATTTCTGAAAGGAGAACAGTGGCTCTCCGCACTGCCAATCAAGACCCATGAGGCAACTCACTACAAACCTGCCACCAGTCTCACCACAGCCACCACAATCCTGGGAAGGAAAAGCAGCATTGAAAAATGATGGGTTAGTTCTGTAGAAATGCAAGCTAAAGTCAACCTCAAATGGATCATATTTTCACAGGAAAATCTCAGAAGAAAGGTGAAATTGTTCTACAGTTTCTCTAAAGATCCTATCAGGAGTCATGTCTGTTTTGAATTATATCAGCAGTAAGTTTCACTTTTGTCGCTGATGAGAGTCAGGTTAGCCTGAAAATTAATATAATGACTCCAGTCAAAATGCAGCTGCTTTAGCCGGGTTCTTAGGGCACTGGTTGTCTCCTCTCTAAAGCCAAGATGCTACTGCTTGGTTTATTCTGAGAAGGCAGTCACCTCTTTTTTCTACCACCTTCTTCCACAACTCCAATGCACAATGGTTATTAACCTTTCACAATAATTTCTATTATTGTCAGGAATGCAGAGGATAAAGCTAAACTCCAAGCCTACCTCAGGGTTATGTTTCAGGGGCTAGTGGCAGGAACTGTGAATAAAATATTCACACTGATGGCATTATTTTGAAACTGTGTACTGTAATGCTTGTAATTATGACTACCCTAATTTTCTTCTATTCAAAATTACAGGGTATTCCTTACCCCTTCTGCACATTAAATACCACAGCCATAGGACAGAACCTGCTGGCAGGCAATCAAACTCCCAAGAGAAGGAAATGCACAGAGCACAGCTGCTTTTCTGCCACATGCTGTCCCAGCAAAGGACTGAAAGCCCAAGTGAAGATGGGATCTGACTGCAAAGTCAACATGCAGATTTTACCACTGAAGGTTACTTGGTACCTATTCCAAGGTCTACCCATGGACACTGAATTGTGTTTTACATATTTAAAAAGCATTATATTAACATTTCCATCAAAAGAGAAAAAAAAAAGAAAAGGAGAAATAAAACCTTATTAGGCACAATTCTCAGTGAGTGATATCTGCTTGGCACAGAGCAGACTGGGTCATGTCAAGGAGATGGTGATACACACCATCCTTACGCCAACCCCAAATTCCCTATATCAGCACTTCTAAATTCTGCTGCTATTCTACAACTGCAGGCCTTGGGCAAGCAGAAAAGGCAGAAGTGAAATAAAGCCCTGTCATGTCATCTGCCTGCACCACACGCCCCTCAGCAGAAGCACACAGGCAAAGGTGCAGGTTGAGAATTAAATAAAATAAAAAGGAGGAAAATTCTCATTGCTGGTCCCAAAGGAGCTTCTCTTTTATAGGGGAAGAGCCTTGCCAGGACTTTGCAATCAGATGATAGCACCCCCTGCATTGTTCAAGCACTGTCAAGGGGCATTATACTCAGAAGATAATCCAGCCCTTGAACTCCCTAGGTACTGGTTTTAAATACCTCTGATGAGCTCCAACTGCAGCCTATCTGGGTATGCCTCAACCATCTAGCACCACATTTGGTTATGTCTACAAAAACACCAGCTAGGAAGAAAGAGATAATGAAGAATGATTTTATAGTCTTTTATTTGAAAAAAAGCTAAACATATGGATCCTGGCACTGAAAGTATGGAATCTGTGATAAAAACATATGGATATCCATATGGGGGAGGGGGGAGAAGCTTCTTGGCCAGAAATTCTGTGCTTGCATTTTTATCCTGTATGCACAGTGCACCCCCTTCCCTCTGCAGCGCGACGCTGCCTGCCGATGGATTAGGATGTTATAAATTCACATGCAAATTTCACAAAATGCTCTACTGTTATCAACTTTATTAGATTTACGAATACAGTCCCGCTTATATTTTTTTTATTCTCTTAATCCCTTTCATCACTTAATAGCTCAGAAAGTAATGGATTTCAGTAAAAAGGAGAGGCTTATTACAATCAATCCTGTTGCTCTATCTCTGCTCGACGCTCGACTAATGAAACTTATTTTTCTTCAGGACCTCTACAGGAAATCCTTTCCTAAGGAAAAAAAAAATGTTTAATATGTTGCTGAGTTGTAATACTGCAGTTGTATTATTCCTCTCCTTTGGGTGTCCATCCAGAGGTTTGTAAGAGCTATTAATCGTACTTTATTCAACAAATTCTAGCCTGTAGTGACACAAGAAGCTACTGAATCTTATTTAATACAATACACCAACTTACAGGTCATATGACTGGAGACCCGCACAGTATCTTTTAACTCTGAAAACTCAGAGATTAATTTTCTTTTTAAATAGTGAGGGTAACAAGTTGCCAGAAAGGGCAACTTTATCATAAAGTTTACATCTTAAATAGTCCCACTGCTGAGGAGCACAAAGTCTCCGTCATCCAATTTACCCTCCTCTAAGATCTTATTTCAAACATGCCACGCAAAGGTTTTTAAAACTGCCTTAGTTCCCTCCTTTCACCTTCTTTGAATGAAAAGGCAAAGTAGAAAAACAGAAAACATCCACCCTTCATGAATAAATGCTCTGTTAAGAGGTAAGGAACCATCCACAGATTTACTGCTTTGGCTAAACCTGCAGTACCCCAGGGCACCCTGTGCAGCCTCCAAGCCAGTCCTGCCCACGCTGCCTGGCTCATCACTGTTGGAGTCCCTTCTAAGCCTGGAAAAGGGTTCCAGAGCTTGTCCCCATGTCCTGGGGGCTGTGTTACCCCACAGGATGCAGCCAGTGAAGCCACCCAGATTGTTCCCCTTGACACAGGACCACCAGCAAGTGGCTCGGACACTGCCAGCAAAAGAACTCTGCTTGCTCCTAATGCATGGATGCAATAGAGTATGGATATGCTTATTTCACTACAGAAGAGTGAGGAAAGAAAACAACTTTGGGGTCACTTTTATGGCAAGAGTGAATAAATGTTTCACCATTTCCCAATACCTCTCCACAGGAGAGCAAAAAATTAATGTGAGCAAAAGAACATAAGTCCCAACCTACCACAAGGAAGCTACAGACCAAGACACTCCTTCAAACCAGATTCCTTACAGTTAAAAAGCATTCAAGGAAATATTTTTCCCTGGGTTTATTTATTACTAGTAAATATGTGTTTGGTGGGAATTTTTTTTTTATCTGACCAGGACTGGAAATGGAAGTAACATTGAGAAAAGTTAAAAATATCATAGGCATCACTTTAGAAAGAAGAGGTGCTGCATGTATCAGGAACAGGAATCAAAATTCCCTTTCCCAACTGAACAAGGTCTGCAGCATGATATGGTTTTAGCACTATATGCAGTCAGTTGAAAATAACATGGGACTTCCTACACTTCTGCCTCTGCTCTGGCCAATTCCAGAACCATCCACAAAGGTTATGTGATATAACCAACCATGCAACACTTCATTAGGAGGCAGTGCTTCCTGGCCAAAGTGGTTACGTTCTTAAACATAGGAATGGCTTCTTTCTTATGGCAGTAAAGTTACCAATATTTTAAGGGGTTTTTCACTCATTTCAATAAGAAATGCTTCTTATTACTACAGATCAATGAAGGGAAGTTAGTAACACAACGGCTTTGTGCCTGGATATATACCTACTGCAAGGCTTGATCCTACAAATCTCTCACATGGTTAATTTTACTCACACGAGTACCTGCTTGTATGAATAAAGTTACTCACGTGCACAAGCGTTTGCTAGTCTGAGCCCCTAAATCCATTAAATTAATGGCAAAAATACATAAAATATGTAATTGATGAACAAGTGAATTAGGATTCTGATCAAAAGTAGGTAGAAAAGGATTATCACTCAGGCAAGCTCGCTCTTCAGTCACTGTTTCTGATTGATAGATTCGTATAAGGCTGAGTTTCTGATTAGTTCTGAGATATGAATGCTTCAAAATGTATGAATAAAAAAAAAAGACTTTCTGAAAATGAAATGCAATATCCAATTCAATTAAAAGAAAAAGCTATTATCTGGAATTGAACCAAGACTTTGGGATAACATTGTTTATTCTGTGCCAAGTTTAGTAGATGTTTTCCAAAATGCCAGTTTACTTGGATTTTATGGAAAAATTGACCTTTTCACCCAGAACAGAGGCTGCTAATTTCATTAAAGTTGTTTGATATTTCCTCAGAGGGCATCCATGCCAATTCTAGTATTTCATTCCCCTATTTTCATCTATATTCCTCTTGCAAGGAAGTGGCCTGACACAGCTATAACCATGGTGTTGTTTCCTGCTCTTTCTGTACCCACTGCCAACATACTTGATTATTCAAACTCTGAGAACACTGAGGGAACTGGGAAAAGTAATTGCTGCCCATCCAAAGCTGCCCTCTTGCTGATGCCCAGCAGCCCTAAGCCCCTGGGTCAGGTAATCTGCACCACGAGCATCCCAGAAGAGCCTGAATCAACTCAACTGACAGGAGATGAGCCAAGCCTGTCAATTCATACAGCAGCTTGAGCTCATCATCTGTATTTACATAGTTCCTCAATCAAACTCCTGCGCTCTGTAAACTACGTTTATTACCCTTCTTACGGGCCGACACGGTTTTACAGTTTGCTCTCCTTACAGTAGAGACACAGATCTACTCTTGATAGCTATTTTGTACCTTAATTTTCCTTTTTAAGAGGGAGGGAGCAGTTATTACTTGCCAAACCAGCACATGTTCATAGAGAGAGTGCGGTCAAGTGGTCAGGAGCAGAGCTGATGTTAATTAGCAATGAAATGAGGAATGAACCAGCATTAGCCCTGAGACTAATCAATGGGAAAATCACTCCAAGCAGGCAGCTTAATGAAGTACTATACAGCTGTTTATTTTTAGTCTGTTTTAGCCTGACAACAAAATCCCGATTAATTAAGGAAAAAAAAGTCTTTCTAAAACGTATTTCCTTGCTATAGCTCTGATTTGTTTGGATTTTTTTATTGCATTTGTCTATACCTCTCCCTGGCAATTAAAGGTCCAGCTAGAAAAATTAAAGCAGGTCAGAAAAGCATGTACCCATCAGTGGCACACATTTGTCACCAGCATAACCTGCCATCTCACAGGGGGCCCATTCAGGGCCCTTAGCAGCACTTAACGCCCTGCCCCTCTGCAGTGGCAGCCAGAGGGCAGAACACCCTGGTGCCCAGCCTGCTCCTGCCATCCCTGCGGCAGGGATGGGCTGCCAGAGGGAAGATGTGCAAGTCCTGTGCATGATTTGGGTGAGGCAGCCTTGGTGCTCTTGCTGTCACAGAGCTCCACCAAGAGACCCTGGATGAGGACACCAGGGCACAGTGCCCAAGTATGTTTGAAAATCTGGGCTTTGCCCTCACTGTGATACAATTCCTCACACGCCAAAGAGATGCGATAGCACTTCCCAAATGTTTGCATTGGATCACCACAGGTGAATGACATTACCTGCCAAATAAGTCACTAATCAGGACATCAAAGGATGATGATGTGGCTGCTCCCCCACTGGCTGCTCTTTTGGGCACCTCTGTGTCTTGTGGGGTCCCCCAAGCATCTCCCTTTTAACTCAACCCTGCATTGGGCTCTTCCTTCATGCAAACCTCAGCCTTTTCTAACAAAGGTAGTATAATGCACTTTGAATATGGTGACGTAGAAGGTGCTGGAGAAGAAGGTTGGGAGCTAAAGCCTTTCCCCCAGAACACTACACCAGGAGACAGCACCATAATACAATTTGATTTACCTAACTGAAAAAACTGTTCTCTTTTAAATACAGCAACAGTGAAAACCAAAAAATTTGGGGCTTTACTTCGTTTCTCAAATTCACTTTTTGGTACAATTCCTGCTCAATGGCAGAACATAAAATGGCCTTTGCACGACAATGAAAGTAGTTATGGTTTAGACTTGACATTAAGAGTAGCAATCTTAACACCAGCCATAACATGAGTTGGAGACACAGGATGACAACAACCCTCCTCCTGCACGGTCCCCACCCACCAGAGTAGAAATAGGCACAGGTAAAAGGTCAATTCAAACTAGCTCTTACAGGAGATTTTTTTTCCCTTTTTTTACTGTGTGTGTTGGACAATTCATTGTTTGTTTGATCAAAGTCCTCTCATAAGCCAACAGAAGCATGACTGAGGAGAAGAGTTTCTTAATCTTTCCAAACATAATCAATAAACCACCTTTGAAACTGTGTCAAAGAAAAAAGGCGGGGGGGAAGTGGAAAAAAATAATCTTACATAGGTATATAAGCTTCTCTGGGCTAAACGTACATACTTGTCTTTAGAGACCTTTCTAGCCTGTATGTTGCAACAAACATTATTCCGCAACCTTTTAGGCAAGCATGACCTAAGTGAGAGCTGGGTGAACAGATTGCTCTTCCCCAGGAAAGAAAGAAATCTTTAAACTGATATTATCAGGCCCTCTGTGACAGAGACAATTTCTAAGTCAAATTCGCCTCCTGAAGATGGAGACATTACAGTAAATGTATTCATTAGATCTCGAGTGACAAGCCTTAATTAAAATGTACTGTGTTTGCAAAACGAGAACTAAAATTGAAGAGACTCAAGTACAGTAAATATATCTTTTGCAGTGAGCAGTGCAAGACAGACACTAGATTTCATTTAACAGTCAAAAGATGCTATAAAATGAATGCTATAGATATATTTCAATAGCATATATATTTGTTAGAAAACTTCTGACAGAGCATACCTACTGTAACATAAATCCAGACATGTCTGCATTCTTACAAACGAATTCAATTTCTTAAAGACTCTACTGTGCATATAAAAAGCAAGTTTTACCAGTTTTATTTCCTTAGTAATTAATTCCGCAACCTGCTGAAATAAATATTGCTAATGCTTTTCACTTCAATGACTCCATTCATGCGAAGACCACAACATTTCACAAACATCAGTTAAATAAACTGCCTTGTGGGAGAGGCAGTGGCTGTAAAAGAACTGACCGGCTGCTGGGGGTAGAGGTGGAAGATCATACCTGTTTAACAGCACACAGTTGGATTATAAATTTCTCAAGCTTAGCAGATGCCAACACGGTAGAGCAAAAACATGTTTGTCTTTTTCCAAAAGCACACATGAACATTCAAGTCTTGCTACAGACACACCAGCTGATTGAAAAGATCAACTACTCTCTGATTGATTTCAACTTGCAAAGGAAGTGAAGGGACTTTACCTAAGCCAACCAAAGGTGCTTACTTGCAAGACTTGATTCCATCCGACTGTAAAGTTTGATTTTCAGAGGGCTCTTTTTTTTTTTCCCCTTTATTCTTTTTTTTGGCAGCAGGAAGAGGGGAAGAGCCACTGTGAAGCAATTATTTGTTAAAAAGTGCAGACCTGAAAAACAACATCACTAGCCAGGTAATCCCCTTTATAGCACGATTTGATAGCTCAGGGAAAGCTAAACAAAGGCACAATGCACTGCAACCACAACAGCTGGGTTGGAAATTGCTGCAGATTGTTAGGAGGAGCTGCAAACTAGAGATAGGCAGTGAAGAGGTTAGAAATGATAGGGTAAAAAAAAAAAAAAAGAGACAAATTACTCCAAAGACCATATTCTTTAAATCGTTGAAGCAAAACATGTTTATTTGATTTGTTTGTATGCCTATTAAAAAAACGCTACTTTGGGATTCTAGAAACCCAGTCTGTCAATTTTTCAGCTTCTGCACTTTCATGGTTGCTTAGAGCTGTTTAATGCAAATACACTTCCAATAAGAGATTTCATGCCCCTAAATTACACCCAGTTAAGGGCGAATGAAAATGTAAGGTAAATAACTATAATCAGCCATATTATCTTTCTCTTGGCACCTCTCACTTTACAGGCATATTTAAAGGCATCTCTGGGGTCCTATCCTTTTTAACAAGCGGCAGCGCATTTCCTGGAATATTACTTACGGTGCTGTGCTGCGAACATTACACAGGTTCAAATGTTACCTAGAGACCTGGAGAGAATTGCATCTGTTGCAGAGACGCGCTTGTTGCCATGTTTAGGAACATCTGAAAGGATGAAAGAAAATTTTCAAGTCTCTTCTTCATCCCACACTAAGACTGCCTAAGTCAAGCTTTTGCATCCGATGCTGTTGATCAATGGTGTTGGGGTGCAGCGATTCAAGGGAGGAAAAATGAGACCATGCACTTCTGGTGTTCACTGGAAAGCACTCAGGATTCCAGTAAAAAACCAATAAATACAAGTACTTAAAAGCATTTCACTCCCATTGTTATTTTTAAGCTAATAAAACCATGCTTGAGAAGGAAAGGTGATCTGAGCATAGCTATTAACAGCTTCACAGTCCCTTGCTGTCTCCATGAGAAAGTATAAAGTGATAAGCAATAATCAAGGAGCAACTAATTACTCACTTGGCAAAGAAAATACAGAAGAATGGGAATCTTCAGAAGGAAATACATCCCTGAAGTCCTTCAAAACAAATTTGGATTATTCTGAGTGAGCTCAAGTTTGCAGCTGAACAGTTTTTTGCTTTGTTTTACAGGAAGATGACTTTAGAATTCTACAAAAATATTCTGCTTCAGCTAAAAGTGACACAGCACTGACTGAGTTAAACCAGAGGAGCTCTGTGAGAGAATAAATTCCTCATAATAAAGTCAGATCCGTTTAGCCTGTCTCTCCCATACATCCCAATTGCTACCATACCTCTATTTACCAGCTTTTTATTATCCAAGCTATTTTTATATCATTAGCTTGCAGATCTACTTATGCTGAGGTTCTGCATTCTCCTAGGAAGAAAATTTCTCTGCAAATCAAATTTCACATGGTCATTTGTCTTTAGTGAAGCAGGCCACAAAGTTCTCAACCAATTTATCCTTCTGTGCAGCACCAGCAGAAGCTCTCACTTGACAATTTACATGATCTTTGCTTACATAAGTTGTGCTAGACCCTGTGTAGGAATGGATTTCCTCTCACCCAGTTAAAGAAAATGTGGGACAAAAGAGCTCGGGAAACAGATGCACAGGTCCTTGTTTGTGCTACTGGCACAAGAACAAACCTTTGGAAAGTCACATTTATCGGAGTTTCAGTTCTCCCTCCATAAATGGTTCCAGTAACAGCTTCACAGGGTGAAGTCCACTTTTCATAATCCTCAGATAAAAAGTGCTGAAGAAGAGCAAACTAGGACAAATAAAGGGCTGTCCTGGTTAGGGCGCATTGGGCTGCTAAACTCATCAGTCCCTAGGACAGGTGTTTCAAAATTACCACGGGATTTTAAATTAGGTTAGGGCGCATTGGGCTGCTAAACTCATCAGTCCCTAGGACAGGTGTTTCAAAATTACCACGGATCACTGTCACAGTGAAGTGACACAGCAGCCTCCCTGAACTTTGATCAGCTCAGGAGCCCCAGAAATGCCTGTTGCATTCCCATGAAAGACAGGGATGCTTGATTTCTGCATTGCTACAGGCTCAGAGTCAAAGCCATTAATTTACTGATGATAAATGATAGCTACATTTTCACTGGAGCAGAGATTGGGAACAAAATATTGGAAACCCATACAAATTGTACGAAAAACAGTATTTTTGGGGTGGCAGACAAATAAATACAGACTTACTTTCCTATACTCTTCCAATACCTGCTGCCAAGCATCTTTTCTCATCTGTGCAAAGCTGCTGATGCTGCCACTGGAGAACACTTTCTTCCCAAAGCCAGCAATGAATATACAGCAAGATCCTGATACACAGCAGTACTTCACAAAAATGTCACGATGCAAGTTCATGGTAAGGAAAATAGAGATGACTATTTTCCTAAGAGTGCTGCAGAGGAGTACACCTTAAATTTCGTTAAGCCCACTTGGGAAATGCAAACCCAGCCCCAGAGAGCCTTTTTCTTTGCAAGGTGTTTTATCTACAATTCCTTAAAGGCAGCTGGAAATGTGACTTTCAAATATCCAGGTTTTTGTTACATGCTCATCTAACCCTCATCTTGGCACCTGACAGAAGGAAGCTGTACACAAGACTTTGATTTTTCTTTTTGAATTAGGAGACATTAAGCACCCAAACTCTCTCATAAAAGATCTGAGGCGTAAGCTACATAACATCTGTGCTAGCAATGTTTTTTCCACTTAATCCAGACCTTAATGATCAAGAGATATCAGAAAAGTGTCAAAGGAGATAAACCAAGTTATCCCTAATAAAGCATCTACGTCTCCTCACCAGCAGCAGCTGATCTGGGAGCTTCATTCCTGCACCAGGGATATAGAAAGACCTCAAAACTTAAATGTCAATACAATATGCTTGTTGATTCCCTGGGAAAGGTAAGTCATTGTGTACCAAGTTTCTATTCAGCGATGCTTTGAGGCTCCTAAGATAAACTCTAAATAAAGGTGCTACAGGACAAAGCACAATTCTTTTTTCTTTCTCTCTTCCCAGACATGTTTCCTTTGCTTTCTGAAGGGTATAACAGCCTATATTTCATAGAAACAGAGATCAAGTAGTGCTAGGGGAGTAGCACCACATATTCATCAGTACCACCACATTAAGGAAATATTATCATCTCTTACATGTTGCTTCTTCTCTCATCCCCTCCACAAAGGAAACATCTTGAGCAGCATTTTGTTTGTGCTGTAAACACAGACCCTGTGGTTGTGACAGAGAAACAAGAATGAAGTAAAATGTGTGCTCAGTGCATGGGGCCAGACATGGGACTAGGAAGCTGGGGGGAAGTTCACCTAACCTTTTCAGACTATCCCACAAGAAAATCCTGCCTGGAACACAGACTTGCTCTGCACTGGCTGCAGAGAACTGCATTTTGACACATTTCAATTGATAGAACCAAAACCCACTGAAATGACCAAGAGGAACAGTCACTTCAACTCATTGAATAGCTGTCTGTGACTCCACTTGAAGATTCTTTTGGGGGTAAAATGTTAGCACTGTTATTTTGCAGAGCTCCATTGCGCTAGAGGCACAAAGCCACTTGTCATGTTTTTTGTCACAGGACTTCAATAAAAATACCCTATCAAGGCCCAGCCACAAAGAAACTGAAAGATAAACACGCAGGACTACAAACTGCCTGGAAGCCAGCACCAGGATGCTCACAGAGACTTGTTCTGCTGGAGCCAACACTCCTACTCACTGTAGGAGAGATTAGCCCGGGTGCTACTGTCTGTAGATCCAGGGACTACAAAACGCTCTGGGCTGCAAGACAAAGGTGTAACTGACTATCCAGGAAGAGGCCTTCTTTTGCCAGAAGGGAATATAATTTTCTGATCATCTGGAGATAATGGTGATGATGCGTTGCAGGCATCACGACGTAACAGATTTCAGCATGCTCCTGAACTGAAGGCTAGATGACTGCAGGCACATATTTTTTTAGATAAAATGTGGCAACCAACCCTTAGGACAGGTTCCTCCACTACAATCGTCAGTTCCATTTTAGAGGAGTTCAGCCATCAGTTGTTCCCTCAAATGCCCCTTCATCAGGCAAAGGCAATCAGCCACATCACTGGCTGGCACTAAGGCCTTTGACAGGAAAGGGCAAGGAGAGAAGTCATCTGCATATGGCAGCAATTTGGCACTTGCATCAGCACTGCAATCTTTGGGCCAGTTATTTAGTGCCTATGAGTAACTGGAGAAAAAATAATATGAACTTGTACGATGCCACCTCACCACTTGGCTCATGCATGCTTTCTTTAAAAAGATCTTTAAAAAGATCACCTAAAGCCTGCCTTTTCCTTTGGTCCTTAAGGAAGTAAAACAGGGATTGGAAACTTTATCCCATCACAGGTACAAGTTCTCCCACTGAATTCAATAGGGCATCAGTGATCCAAATAAAAAGAAATGTCTCTTGAAATAACAGAAAGACAGGTAATTCCAAAAGTTTCAGAGAAGGCTTTAAGCCTGTATTAATGGATATTACCAGGATTTCAACCAACCACAAGCATAAACATCATCACCAGAGCCAAGTATCTCCTCTGCCCTTCCCAGTTCTAAACAGTTCAGTAAATGACTCCTTCGTTTTCTGACTGGCACTGTACAGCCAGCCCACAGCTGGCTCCAGGCTGGAAGGAAAAACACCACACACCTATGAGACACTTGAGCATGTTATAGCCCTCAGCCCTGGTTCTGCAAGAAGTTCTGCTTCCTAGAGAAAGAAGGGGTTATGCTGTCCCAACATGAAGGCCTACATAGCTTTGCTTGTCTTATTTTCAGTTTATTTCAGTTCTGTTTCTCCCTTAGTCTCATTATGCTTTGCATTTAAAAACTTACGCTTATTTTTATTGTTGCTTTCTTCTTATTTCCCATTAGTTTTCAATTCCAGTACAGTCAATGGGAAAATCTGGCTGATGGACGATGGAAAAGATTTTCACAGCCAGCTGTTTTTTTTACATTTTAGGATTCATTGAGAAATAATGAGTTATAGAAGTCATAAAAGCTGTTGCTTTTGTTGAAACAAATTTGTAAATAAAATTAAAGGAACAGTTGCCACTGTTCTTTAAAGGGCAGCAAGGTGAAAGGCTTGACACCACCAGGAATAAAGCCCTCCTCCCCAGCTCCCTTTCACAGCAGATAGGCCTCAGCTAATCATCATCTGTCACTCAATGAATTTTGCATCTTTAAATTGCAAAGCACGCACTGGAAGGGGGGAAAGAGCTCATACACACAGTATCAAGGCCTTGCCTTCTGCTCCCAGGGCTGGGACACACAAGCTGGTAAGAGCAAGCTGTGGGCTGCATGTGCTCTCAGGTATCAGAATGCTAAGCAGCATTCAAATCTTACCTTCTTTTGGTTGCTTGGTTTGGAAGTGTTTTCTCTGGATTTTGGTATTTTTCTTGGGGTTGGATGGTGGTGATATTTGCTTGGGATTAAGTGGTATTTGGCTTTTTTTCCTTTTTTTTTTTTTTTTCTGGAAGGGGGTGTGTGCTAATTCCCACCAGTATAGAGACCGATAAAGGAGGCTATAATCTATGGGCTTTAAACTTTCTCAGTGCTGTTGCAGACAAAAAGTGTGGATGTCTCCACTGCTTTGCTTTCCCTTCTGCTTTAAAAAAAAAAAAAAATACTTCAAAGTAGATTTTTCTGTCTGTGTTTGAGAGTTTCCTCTGTAGATGCTTAGAAGCAGACTGACCCTCAGAGGAGAGACTTTGTGACCACACCAGGGCTGGCACTCTTCTCTCCTGACTCTGCACCCAACTACCACTAGATGGGTGCGGTTCTACCAGAAACAGGATTTTTTTTTTTCCACACTGTAGTTTACACTGAAGTCCCTTGGTTCTTTGTCTGGAGGCCACCTAGATGACAGTAAAATATCTCATAACAGTTTTTCTGAAGACATCTTCCAGCCACATTTAATTCCCTTCATAGAGCAGATTTTAAGGAAAGGAATGTTACTGTCAAGAACGTAACAAGGTGCTCCTTTTGAAGTCCCCCAGTAAGGAAAATGCTACAGACCACAGACATCCATGTTAGAAATGTGAAAGACATACAGTGTTGTGGTCTTGGACACAAAACTTTTGTTAGGGTTTGAATCCTCGTCCATAATGTGCTTCATCTTTGTTTTAAAACAAAACTACACTTCTAAGAAAGGAAATTCAGAGAGCAAATGCAATCCTAGGTAGGTCACAAATCTAATACACAGGTTTTCATTTTCTGTTTTATAACTAGGAGACATTTTTAAAGAGCTCAAGAAATACCTGCCTTTAGAAGATTTTGCCGTTACTTTTGTGCACACTCAATGTGAAGCTTCAAATCTTGATGTAAATTATTTGCAGGAACTAACTGCAAGTTCACATTATGTTTGGTTTGAAATTATAATCACTATGACAAAGGCTGTCTGTCCACCCCAAAACAACTATAAAAGTAACAGAAACAGAGAAAGGAGAAACACTTCTGAAATCCCTGCACTCACACTTGGTGTCCACAGATGCAGCTGCAAAACTTGGACAATTTGCATATTTAAATTTGCCTGGGTATTTTCGCCTAACAGTCAAATATGCTAAGGAAGAGACTAAGACAAATAAATAAAACCAGGAGACTTGCCCTTTAAACCTTTTTTGAGTAAATTCTTTTCTACCACAGTGGAAGGAAGCAGGCAGCTTTAAATCCAGAATACTTTGCTTATTTAAAAATAGCAGTAAGTTGGTATTTAACAAGCCCTGTTCACAGGTAGTTTTATGAAGCCATAGGACCAAACTATGGAACAATTTGTACGGGAAGGGCACTTCATGCCATCAGACCAGGTAGCCTGCCATGGGCTGCAGTGCTGGACATGTGCATCAGCAGCAACACTGACTTGCTACTTTGAAATAAAATTTTTCTACTAAACCTCAGTGATTCTGGATCCCAGCTGCAATAACAGTTGTGATCCCCATCAGACACTTCCACCCCAAGGCCAAAACCAGTGATACTAAAAAATAAGCAACTCCCCACAGCTGCTAAATCAGGAGGGCTTAGATTTTCCTCATACAGCTGGTTTGCAGATATATGATAACTGCATGGCTAGTATACACTTACAGATCCCGAGACTGCATCAGCAGATCAGCTAATTGTGTTAATTAGCTATTTGCATGCACAATTACCTGATTTGTACAAGCAGTCAAGGTGATCATACATGTAAATTAGGCATGAATTTGCACAACTTACTCATCTGAAAATCTGCTATTCCACTTATTTTTAAGCACCAGATACCTAGAGCTACAGAAGAGGCTGGCAAGTTACTGCCTTTATGCTTGATACATTCCCCAAGTTTTACACTCCTTCTGCATTGCTTTTGTACATCACTGTGGGCAGGCATCCCTGCATGCATGGGCACACAACCATCCATAAAGAAATGGGCACGTCATCATCTAAAAGTCACACAAAGACAGCGACCTGCGTCCCCATACAGACAAATTTACTCCTTGTCTCCTAAAGGTCTTATTTTCCCTCTGTTATCTCTTCAGTTCTGGGAACTGCTGAGCTTAACAAAGTAAACTTGATTTTAGTTATCACAACAAGTTCAGGAAGCTCTGCAAGGAGCAGAAACCCAAACAACTCCAGTGCAAATACTCAGCCTGAGGCCCTGAAGACTCCTTAACATTTAAAGCCCCACTGCTGCCATGCTGACTTGCTGGTTAGGGGGGTTTCAAACACAAATGGGTCATCTGCATTTAATGTGAAGTTATGCCATAGCTTGTCAAACAAATGGATGTTTATGCCATCATGGGCTGTTCAGGGATTCCAGAGTGAAGCACATAGCTATTATAAAAAGCAAATTCTCTGAAAACTGCACACCTATCTCTTCCTCTCCTGAGGTAACATCTTTAGCTAAAGAGGGATTTGGGACAGTACAATATGGAGAGCAAAACCCAAGAATGGATTAGTGCAATGCAATCTCAAACGCAAGTACATCTCTGCCTGAAGTGGCAAGGTAATCAAAAATTTCCAGTTCATCAGGGACAAAAGCCACCACTGGTTTAGCGAAGAAGAAACAAACCCCATAAGCTGATTAGGGCCTATACCTACACATTTACACAAAAAAAACACCCAACCAACCCCAAACCAACAAAAAAGAAACCCGAACATTTGTTACAACACAGTTAATTAGTAGGTTACAAACAACTCAGTTTCAGTGGCTGTGGCTATTCACAGGACTTCCTCAGGGAGACACAATACTCATGGTTAGAGGTGATAAAGTAATCCAAATGCCTAGACATTATAAACAGAGAGAGGTCCAAACTCTACTTCTGTCCCTCAGCACATATTAACAGAATGCTTGTTGCACTGCTGTCTACAGCCTCTTCTCTTCTTAACCAGAGACACTTGTAGTCTAGGCGAACTCTACTTTAGGTGTGTAGCTCCGTCCATCCTCTCCTCATGAGCAGTCACTAAGACAGAAGGCCTTGGGGCAGAGCTGTTAAGGCATTGTGTACAAGACTGACATAGCAACACAGCTGTCAGATATAAATGACAAATTACTTCTCTTTTTTTTTTTTTCCACCAGTACAGTGTGTGGTGCAAGTGTGTATAAAACAGTAGGGAGCTCTGGAAGAACATTAGGGCCTCACTGAACCATTTCTGAGGCAGCTGCTGATGGTTAACGGGGCAGGACGAGTGCTTGCAATGTTGCACCTCAATGCCCTGATCCACCACCACTGGAAAGGACTCCAACTCCTTCTCCAGTATCTGAATATTAATGCAACCCATTGGCTTTAAGGATGGTATGACTGAAGACTGAGTTATAACCACCTTCTTCTGCATCTTTGCAATAAGTGAACACTTTTTTCTTATATTAAACAAAGGAGACATGCTGAATGTTCATTTACTGAAAAATTCCAGGTAATATAAATACACTTGAAATAGGAGTCAAGTTGCAATTCCACTTCCAAATATAAGTCAACCCCTTTGAGATCTGGGGAATAGAGGAGAGCCAGACTCAGCTCAGCCCAACAGTCCTCCCTGGCATTCCTCCCCAGGCACACGTGTTCCAATGTGTTTATCTGGGAAGGCTCAGGTCGGTCCTGTGCTGTAGGAGCATCTCCTGCAGCTGGAACATCCGAAGCAGGTAGCGCTCCATGTTGTAAACTGCTCATGCAGCAGGACTGAGAAAGAGGCATTTCCTGGTCACCGGCTGTTCGCGACTACAGGAAAATGAAAATACAGCATCTCCGCACCTGTTCGCCTGATGGTGAAGGAAGGAAAAGCCATTACCAAGTGACAGGAGACGAAAAACCAAAATCCACTTCAGCAACTCATCCCAGCACTGGTGATTAATCTCACACTCCCACAGCCTGATGCACATTAACCAGATAATTAATAATTTCTTTAGGGACTCCAGCTCGGCAACTGTTTTATCAACCTGCACAGCATTAGGAGAGATGCTGCATTTGTGATCAAACTGCTGGAACTACCAAAATGTTCTGCAGGAACAGTAAAAGCTTCAGAGCAATCTGTGAGCCCAGTTTTACAAGTAACTGTAACATATGTGCAGAAATCAAGGCTGCTCCTTTATCAGTGCAATCACCAGACTCAAAAAACTGAACAAGATCAGCATAATAAGAATAATTAACAGCAATGCCCAACACTATCCAATCCCAATCTTTCTCCAGCAGAAGAGCTTCTCAGTATTTTTTAAACACGTTTTGCTTGATGCAGTAACATAGTATGACCAATCATGCACTTCAACTAGCCTCAGTATGAATAAAAAATCAGATTCATTTGTCTTAGCACAAAAAAGGTTGAAAAAATAAAAAGAACCCCACTACCCTATGTGTCGTGACATGGGGGAATCCTACAGGCCAAAGGCTTTCAAGCAATTCAGTGAGGAGGATGGCCACACTTAGCACAGCTCTCGCTAACAACTTTTTGACACCCTCTGTGCACTCATCCTCCATGTTCAAGGACAGTCACACAGGATCTGAAACACAATACCAAAGTGCTGGCACCACATTATCTCCCACAGCACTTAAAAATGGACTGCTGAGAAAAATCATGGTAAGTATTCTTTCCAATATTAAACTCTCCAGTGTGTTAGATATATGTCAGTATCAAGTGATTAAGAATGACTGATAATTAATAAATCACACCCATGGAGAGTGACTGGGTATTATTTCTTTCAGCCTCTGAAAAGAAGAGCTCGATTCACAGTTCTGCCTAAGTAATTTTATCTCTCCAAATTAACCATCCTGTGCAACTGCTGCTAGCATGGAGATGCTCCTTTTTTTTTTTTTTCCAATGGGCTTCAAAATGGTAAGTTATTTGGTCTGCTTTTCTAGTAAGAGTTTATTGTTACCATTACTTGTGCAGGTAAGAAAACAGAGAGCCATCACACTTGGGAGCCTCAAAGCTTCCCCAACATAGAATAGATTCTTAAACAAAGCCTGAACTTGTCCTTTCATCACACAGCTACTCTTCCACCTGAGAGAAAGCTGCAGCTTTTGGCTACAGCTCAGCAGAGTATCTGCCTGCTAGAAGATATCCTGCTCTCCAGACTTGGGTCCTGGAAATGGGCCTGTGCGGAGCTTTAGTGACAGCCATGCACATCTGCACAACTGACCAGGTATCGATTGCTGTGGGCATACCCCAAAGTCTGTTCTAAGACTGGGTTACTAATAGAGAACGCTTTTGTTTAATCCATACCATGGCTTGATTTGCATTTCCTTTCACATAACTAAATGACGTAATACACCAATTTTTTAATCATCTACTTTAGCGTTTATACCACTCCGCTCACCATATTATTTGAGCCCCTTCATTTTTCATAGTGTCAGTTACCATTATTCCATTAAATTAAATCCTTTTTACAAGCATCTTTCTATAAACATGCACTAGAGATAACATAGCCACATGGTGAGGATTCACAGACTACAGTAAGCAGATTACACCTGTCTTGATTTTCGATGTAGCTGTCGGCAGAGTATATTCTCCCATCAAATTGCACGCAGATCTCCTCATTAAAGCTACAGGGGAGAATAATTACAGAACAGTACATTGCAGTTTACCAATTGGTCTTGCATGCATAATGGCCTATCAAAGAAAAATTGTGTCCTCCAACAGCTGGGAAAATCTTTAAATTGTTATTAGTATTATTATAAAATATCCGATGTTTTAAACTATGCAACAACTTGCCTCCTGTATGCAAAGCAGACAGATAGAGGTGATCACGCCCAAAAAGGTCTTTGACTCCCAGCCCATAAACAGAATTACTTTTCCCTTTACAAACACTCCATTCCCCAACCTTCTGTTCCACAGTAAAATCCCCTACTCCTGAGAAATTATGCTGATTGCAGAATAAGCCTTGAAAGCAAATGTGTGGTTTTCTGGATCTCTTTAGCCCTGGTGCTGAGTGCTAAGCATCACATTCCCCCACATCCTCACTCCTTGATGGGGAAACTGGGAGTCTGTCAGGTCCTCGCCATCCTTCTCTCACCAGCAAGGGGAGAAGGGGGCCTCAGTGGCAGCCTGTTTATCTCCAGCCACATCTGAGGTTTCCTTCCAGCCCTTGGCACCATCAGCAGGTCTCCTTGCTTGGCAAGCTGGCACATGAGGGGCTGCCTGTCCCAGAAAAAGGATGCTGAAGAGGTTGCAAAAATCTGCAGATGGAAGCAACCTCCTGGTGCTTCTGTCTCTGGCCTTTCACACTCCAGAGCTGAAGCATCCAGAATATACTGAACTGGTAGTCCTGTGGAGCATCAGGAAGACTGATTTGTCACCCATGTTGATTGTTAAAACATCTGACCTGTGTTTGTGTTAATGGATAAAAGGCAAAACCATTTTTGGATGCTATTTGCATTCCAAGATCCCAACTGTTAGGACCTTCAGCTCCATTAAGCAACCAAGCCCATCACTCTTCAGGCACCACTTCTGAATACCAGCTCTTACTCATCACACAACAGACAACAGAAAACGCCCAGACATGGGAAGAGCCAAGTTCTTCCGATGAAAAAGTCAAGTTAGCTTTGCTAGCTTTCCTTGCTAGCCCAGAAGCATACCCTCCTGAGCACATATCTGGGGCCCAGCAGGATGTCCTGACATGCTCTCCTCCTCTGCTAAACCAGGAACTAAGAGCTGAGGACTTCAGCAACAAGAGAACACACTGCTGGACCAGTCCCACATATTCTGGTTCTCACAGGCTTTTACGCAAAGACCCCAAAAGGGACCTTTCTGTACAAGCAGCCCAACAGCCACCTTTTCCCAGCTCTGAGGGACAGTGACACAAGCCACCGCAGCAGGCAGAGGGACACTCACCATGAAAACACACCAGGCTGTTTGCAGCATGAAAACCACTGGAGAACAAAACCACTCTGAAACAGCTCCCAGTACCAGCACTGCAAAGGGTTTGCTGCTGCACTTTACCCAGCTGCACCTCCCAGACGAGCTGCCACGCTGCAGGTTTGCTTCCAGTCTCTCAGCTCATACTCCTAACAGGGACATGCTGCTCCGGCCAGCAGCCAGCCCACGGTTGCTCCTATGAGCTTGGAAATATTCGGGTTTCTTTTTGAGAACTCCCTGTTTGCAAGGCTGCCCCTCATGCTCCAGGGTGGAGCTGGCTGCCGGTTTAGAGAGATCACCCAGCCTGACCTCCTGTGCAAACAACACTGCCCAGTAACCTTCACCCATTTAAACACTGCTTTCAACTCAGCAACTCCAGCATTTTCTCTAATTAGCAAGTTAGGGTAGAAACAATTCCTGGACATCTCAGTCACTGCTTACTTTCCACAGGGGGGGCAGGAAAAAAAAAGGAAAAGTAAAAAACCCAAACTTTCTGTCTATGCTGCAAATGATTTCTCAAATTCACAAATTTTGCAAACTTGTTCCCAGGGTCCCAGCAGGGGCAGAAACCACCCTGTAGCCACCACCAAGAAGGGTGTCCAACACCAGGATCTGGGCAGCAACGCCCAGCAGTGACAACACATGGACCCAAGGATGTTTTGTTCTGGCCTTTACTCAGCAAAAAGAGCCCACCAAGACCTCCTAGGGCTTAGTTCTTATTTCAACTCTCCCTCACAGGGCAGTCTCACCACATAGAAGTCAAAAATAGCTTTGCCATCAATTGCCATAGTAGCAAAGTTTAGCCCTTTGGGAAATTTTTCCTTCACTTGACTAGTTCTGGACCAAAACATTAATCAAGAAAAGCATATTAGCTATTATGGCTTGTATTAAAAATATAAATACCTCACAAAAACTGTTTTTTAAGTTTTAGTGGTCTTTAGAAAGCTTTTCCTTCCACTGCTGTCCCCTGATGCTACTGACTATGCATATTCAAATCCTCCATTCAAAGGTACTCTTCAAAAAACCAATCCTTTATTAATTGCCATAATACATAGCCTACAACTTTTCAGAAGAATTGAGTGTCTAATGTGTCTTTACAAAATATCATTATTCCACTTTTCTGTTCTGACCGGAAAAACAAGCCAGCCTGGGAAGTGGAGAGAAAACAGGTGTAAGACTTCTACTGAATAAGACATAATAATATGCAGGATTACCAAGAAGTTTCCAGATTAGGAAACTGACTTTCCTAGATGGAGAGGGAAGGGTAAATCATATCCACTGCAGACAAAGGCACTGAAGGAAAGGGGGGGAAAAAGTATCAACTGAGTAGAGAAATCTGTCACAGATATTTCAGTAGATCAGGACTTTGACTATGTATCAGAGAAGAGAAGCCCTGATCAAGTCACATGCCCTTTACCACAAAAGATAAGATCAAAAGGTTTCAAAGGAAACTGATGGTGACAGTTTCTTCATTTGTATGCAATGTGACATACCGGATCCAAACTGTTGGCTACTTTTTGAACTATTTGTCAGGGGAGACAAATTATTATTTTCTTTTATATTTTACTTTCAAGAACCCTTAGTCATTTGGGGGTTCTCCCCCCTGCTCTGTGTCCCACCACCCTCTGTTTTATTTTTCAGCCAGGATTCAAATATTCACCTTTGATGTAATATTTTTGCTGCACATCAGAATAGCTATGCCAAGCTTCAGAAGGACAATTAAATACAGAGAACGAAAAGGATGACATCACTTCAAACATGAACTTTTAATAAAATTATTCTAAAGAAACGTCCCTGCTGATGATTATTTTCTTTTCCCTGTATCTTTTATTTTACTCTTTCCATGTGTTTGCAAAAATTCAAATTATTGCCAGGCTAGCAGTTGTAGTTGACTCGAAGCCATCAGCTTACATACAAGCAGAAGTATTTCTCCCTGTTTCTCACTGCTTCTGACAAGAAAAGTGTTAAATATAACGCAAAAAATAACTGTGTAAGATCACAAGCTGCTTGTATAGCCAATAGGCTGTATAACAGCTATATTCACGTGGCAAATTAGTAAATGGGGGACTTGTGACTAGCTCAGCTTCTCCAGGGCCCAGACCTGATGGGTTTCAGACCAGCACTCCCTGCTGATGTGCAAAATCTGCAGTTGCTCATTATATGTTAGTAAACTTGCTCTAAAATCATGCCCCTCTTTCCAAAAAAAGGTACCAAACACCTTGTCAAAGTTCATCTGTGGCACTCAGTATTCATGAGACAGTGATATGTGTAAGGTAATAATATTCTCCCCGAAGTGTTGTGAAACATTCAGAAACTGCAGTAGCTGCAGCCACGTAAGTATCTGAGACAGCCAGACACGAAAAAATACGTTGCAGTCTCCTGGGCGAAGGAGAAGGTACTCAAACCACAGAAAAGTGATACAACATTCACTTCTACCTCTGGTACAGCCCAATAGATCAAATTTTAAAGTTGTAGCATTTGGGTTTAAATGTGACAAACATTTTAAATGTTTCAAGCCCTTATATAAATCCTTGAGAATCCTGGAATCATGCTAATAAAGGCTGCTGAATTTAAGGACTCAAGTCTAAGCCCCTTTAAACACAGCAGGGGAAAGAAATAGCTCTTCCAACAATATTTTTCTCAGTCAGGCCAAATATTTTTGAAGCAAATTGTTTGGAATACATAGCTTACATGTATGAGTCTATTGAGAGCTTACATAGATGTTTATAGAGAAATTACTGCAGCACAGAGATTTAAAGTGACTTAGAAAGACTTAAAAAGCATATGACAATACCTTTAGTGCATAAAGCTGCTGTCAGAAACTGCTGTCAGTGAAGTTTTTTTCCCAAACCATCACCTGCTCTCTGTCCATGCAGCCCAGACCTTCCTCGGGGCTGTTGTAACATCCCTCATGGAACAGCGAGGGGAAGGAGCTGCACCTTCCCCAGCAGGTTCCCAGCTCCTCAGCCAGCCCTCAAGGCTCCTGCTCCAGCCCTGCTTTCCCAGAGCTGCAGCTGCAGTCCATCTGCATCTCCTCCTCTGACACAGACCAGAGCAAACATGCCCACAGTTCCCCTTGCTACTGTACCAAAGCCTTGTGATTCATTCTTTTTACGTTCTTGAAGCAACACAAATCACAAAATCCAAAATCCACATGAGAAAGTCACTCTGGTGTGACCTAGCACTCACCTCTCCCACCTGTGCCGATCTGAAGACCATTGCACCAGGAAATACTTTACCAAGTGATTTTTCCTCCCTCCCCATGGATAAATTCTAGCTCTGAATTTTGAAAGCTGCCATTAACACACAAAAGGCTGGAATAAAGTCCTCTCCTGGATGTAGCTCAGTTTCTCATGACCTGCAGCTGGCCTGAAGAGCCTGCACCCTGCCCCACACTTCACTATCTGGTTGTGCAATGAGACCACCACGTTTGACGGGCACAGCCCCGCAGCAAGCAGCCCTGGTTGCAAAACACCCCATAATTGACATTCTAACCCACATTATTGGCCGTGCACCCGCTAAGGCAGACCTGGTACACACAAAGCCAATACAAGAGTAAATCTTTAGGAGAAATAGAAATTGAAAATGCAAACTCAGACTGGGCATTGCAGACTGGTAGGGATTTGAAAGTACTGGCACATTCACAGAGGATATGAAACCTAAAGAACAGGGTAAAGCAATCCCATTGACATAAAAATACGTATACATACGTATATACGCACAGATATAGCATACAGCAGTCTCACCACCCAACTTCTGACATCAAACTTAAATAGAGAAGCTATTCTTCCTTGGCTCTCTCAGCAGAGAGGAACAACATGGCAAGAAAGCAGCTTTTCCAAGAGTGTTCAAGAGTTAAAGCCTGGAGAAGGTGGCCCCCTGAAGCGGCTACTGACCTGCATTAGGAGTCTGACAGGTATAGGGAGCTCTTCTCACACTCTCAGCAGGTGGCCCAGGCTTGAGCAGACTGAAGTGGATGCTGATTCACTTGAGTACACAGGGCTGTAAGTAACAAAAATTCATCTGCTTGCTGAAACTGTCCCTGCTACAGAACAACACCTTCCAGAGGTAGACAGGCTTTCAGTTATCCTTAACTGAGTCAGCCACTGAGGGTCAACTGCAACCGGGTATGAATCAGCACCATCAGGCTTTTAAAGTAGGTGTTAAAACCCAGGTGAAACTCATCCCCCTCCTTCCCCAGGTACAAAGAAAACCACTGTTTTATCCCTGGGTTGCTGGGTGGGCTTGTGGCTTCTGCCAAAGAGGTGGTGAAAGTGATGTCTGCAACTGGGAAGGATTGGATTCACCTTCCCCCATGGGAACAAGGGCATGAGGGATAGCTCACTTTGTATTTTCCAGCAAGGCCAGTGGGTTTTCTCCCCTGTGTGGGTGTTGTGTGTTTGTTCCATGCGCAGGAGATGGAACAATTAAGACGTGCTCAATACCCTTCTGCCGCCCACTCAGTGTAACACCTTAGTCATCAAATTGTCCTATTGTGCTGCTCAATACTTTCTATAACAGTAGGAATATGAGAGTATGTCCAAAGATAGCAATGAACACACAAGGTAATTATTTTTAAGCTTGCTAATCACAATCAATAGTTTCTTAGCAAAAACTGATGAGCTGGAGTTGGCTCCTATTTTTAACCAATAAGATATGCAGTCAAGACTTGAATTACACCATTGGGCAAGTCTCCAAACTCCTAATGACTGCCAGCCAAGAGAAGGATGGGTCCTTGGTGGGTCTTGCTCCCTTCCCGAGCACGGTATCAAAGTATTTTTTCTGTAGACTATAAAGCCAGAAGTGGGTTGTAACTGCTGCATGACTTCACCAAAAACACCACACAAGAATCTAACTCCATACATCAAAAAGGAGTTACACAATTCTTAAAAAGCCTGAGGATGTTTACTTGAAGAGTTTGAAGTTTTGTAGCTGTCATATAAAAGATAAACTCGCAGAACAGTGCCATGTGCCTTCCAGGGGTGTACAATTAGGAACAGATGAATACAAGTTGAAGACTCATTAGAAGGTTCACACCCTCTCCCTATTTTGGTAGGATTTTCCTTAAAGTAATATTTCTAATGTTTTGCTGTCCCTCGACTTTTTTTTTATTCATTTCCAAAGCCCTAAATTTCCTTGCTTTTGGGAAATTCCTCACTTCTCTGCCACTCTCAGGAAGGTGTTATCCCCCCGACAAAAGAACCTAAAATCATTCCCAACATTCAATACTGCAGCAATAATTCCCTCTTGGAAGAAGGAACATGTTTTCATTTGTTTTGTTTCTTCTCTCCACTGATTAAAAGCAACAAGGAGTCCAAAGGAATAGTACAGTATCATCAAGTGTAATTGTTGCCTTTCACAACAAATGTGAAGGGGATCAGGAAACACACCCACCCTTGATTACTGGGAAAATATCAGGGATAAAAGATGTCAGCAGGGGCAAGTAATTCTGTTCATCAGCTTATACAGATGAAGGTAAGAGAGACCAGCACCAGCCCTCCATTCATTAACTGGATGGAATTACAGTGGTTTGGAGGTTGCAGAATTACACAAGGAATTAACACTCCCTTCATTTTCCTGTTGTAATCCCTCTAGTTTGGGATATTTTCAACTTTGGTTCTGGGGTCTGCTTCTGGATAAAAATGGCTGAGTGATGAAGGCCTCCATGAGACTGCAGGCAGGTGGGCACCTCTCATGGAGGGACAGCAGCCCAGTGGTACATGGCCGTGCCATGATTTCTAGACATCTAAAATGACCACTGCTCTCTGTGGGAGAAAGAGTGACACTGCTGTCTGTACTCAATCGAGGCTTTTGAAGCCTCCTCCCAAACATTATATGCAGTGTCAGTGTTATTAAAGACAATGAATGCCCTAACACTTTATTTACTTCTGTTATTGCTATTTTAGCAAGAGTCACCAGAGAGCAGCTATGCTTCTGGTCCACCAGGGTTCTTTAATCACTGTTAGTAGGTAAAATCATGTGTGACAACTAATCCAAAAAGCAGATTATATTTATTTTGGCTACAGTGGCTTGCAATTCGTTAAAATCAACAAAGCCTTTTCATTAGCCCCCTGCTGATGTCCTAAAACCAGATATTCCAAGGGTCTCAAAGCACAGAGCTACACACGTGCAGTAAAGCTGGGACTGACAGACTTGCTGTTGCCATACTTACCATAAAATCTTATTAAAAACAACAGCAAACTTACTTTCTTTCATAAGAGGGCTTAATTTATGATCTTAAATTCCAAAATTAAAATCTTAGAGGCAGGACTTCTTAAATTTCAAGAAGTACAAGCGAATCAACAATAAAATAATCAGTGAATTACTTGCTTGGAGTTGTGTGTTGTAAAAAAAAGCTGTTGTGACACTGTAAGGAGTAAGATTACAGATTCAGCAAGTCTAAATATTAGCCTACATGCTTGCTGAGCCCTCTGCATCCTGGAACCATATTTGAATGACTCAATTGCTAGTTAACAGTGTGATCTTGCAACTCTCATTCTCTGTGATACCATGATCTCTGGCCATAATCTCCTGATGACACTGCCTCAGACCTGTGATCATGAAAACATATGCTTGGAATCACAGAGAATCCAAACAGATCCACGCAGAAGTTACAGGGTTCCATCTCTTCTCCAACCTCACTCCTCTTCAAACACTGCCAGGAAGTTCACAAACCCAGAAGCAGCCTTATGATAACCACCAAGGGCCACCATTCAAACAAAACAGGAAATTAGTGCATTAGGAGGCCACATAATTGATTTTTATATATATATGAAGACACTGATTTACATCAATGAAGTTTTTCCTCTCTTGTTATGAATTTCCTGAGTGACATACGCACTTTTGGCCACTACCCTTACACCCCCCTTAAGACAAGTGACTTAACACCCTTGCCACTGAGAAAAAAGCCACTCCTGACCTGCATCCTACCATGCAGACGTATTTATTTCCCACAGCTGGATGTAGATGTGGATCTGCTTTGCAAATTTTCATGTATACTGCTGAAGTGGAGCTCCTTGTTTGTCCCCCTAAGCACAATCTTGAACATTGTCAAGGCTGATTATTAGACATCACTTCACACCAGCCCTTTCCAAATCCACAGATCTCCAGTGGTTTAGAGGGAAGCCGGGAGCAGTCCTTTAGTGAGAGAACCATTCCTAAACACCCAAACCAGCACAGTGCCAGGCTGCCCCTGAGACAGGAGGGTCACTTCATCTCCCTCTGTGCCACTGTCCTTCAGCTGGCTGCAGCCCCTCCAAGTTCAGACGCTGAGCACAATAAGCCGGCTGCTGAAGCACAGAATAAAATCCAGACTGGAAGGAAAACCGAGATACAAAGCTTTTCTCCAGTGGCTAATCAGGGTTCTGTCCACAGGGAAAACTGAGCCCCATCTGATGTACAACTTACTGTTTTGGCTCTCCATAATTAATACTATTGTTGCCATGGCAATACAAAGGCTGGTGAAAATACACGCATGGCTCATGTCATGCCTCTTTGGTGATACAATTTGTTGTCCCAGTCTGGCTTGCGCCAGGACGGAACAAAACGTGACTCAGAAATAGTTGACTTGACGAGGTTTGTTATTTAGGAATCAGATGTTGTGTGAGCTGTGAGACCACTTTCTCAGGCTCCCTAACATGACCACTAATCCTGTCAAAGTCAATAGCAGTTTTAAAGATAATTTCAAAGAGAAGAGTTCTGATCCTACACTACAAAGTTTCTCAAAGCACTATAAAGAAAGAAATAATTTTTTAAAAGTATAGAGAATGAGAAAGAACCAATCAGAGGGATTAATATCCATATTCTTAAAAGTAAATACAAAATTAAAATGCAAAAACCTGATTATAAACTCAATACCACTAACACCCACAGTTTGGTTGGCATTTGTTTGTTCATTTGAAACTGTGTTCTCCACTGGGCATGTTATAATCAAGTGGAACTTACAGGTCACCCAATCACCTCTGAACAGCAGCAAGTAATCTGCTATGGAGGAAATATCATCAAACATAACTCTTTCTGTGGATACACACATATGTAGGCATAACCCACACAGGCACATCAACAGGTTTTTTACAGGATGGGACAACAATTTTAGTTTTGTGACTTGCAACCCAGTCATTTCTTATGTGGAAATCTCTAATAGGATTCCTGAGGTGCACCAGAGTTTATTTATGCTGAAAATTTACAGGTGCAACTGTTACTTTTAAGTAGTTGTATGGGAATATCTGCTACAACTAAAAGGTGAGTTGCAGAGACTTAAGTAAAAATCACATTGACGCCAATGTCTACTGACAACAGCCGGAGTTTTGCTTCTTTCTGGAACAGGAAACTTCATTTATGACCCAAGCATAAACCAAGGGAGATGGTGGGCTGGAAGGTGGGCTGGAAGGCAGACCAGAGAGGGGTAAGATCCAGGAGAGCCACCCAAGCAAGGAGGAAGACACTTCTTATATCACCCGGATTACTATGGCT
The DNA here is from genome assembly GCA_013397315.1 of Donacobius atricapilla. NCBI lineage: Eukaryota > Metazoa > Chordata > Aves > Passeriformes > Mimidae > Donacobius > Donacobius atricapilla. Next base: position 381,762 of record WBMY01017624.1, read on the forward strand.
CTTGTATTTCTGCAAAGCAAAATACCTTCTATTATACAAATCCCAGTATGAAGTTTGTGTGGAAATACTTCAGCTGCCATGTGGCCCCTGAAGGATCAATTATAGATGAGAGGATTGATCATGGAAGATCTCTGGGACGATCAGGGTTAAGCAGCAAGAGAGAGTAGGGAGTGTAGAACAAGGTCATTCAGCAATGGGACCTAGGGGGTGCGGGAACACCTGCTTCAGAGAATTGACACCACATGGACACTCTCTTCTCAGAGAGCAGCAAACGAAATTTGGGCTGCTCCCTGAGGAAAAGATCCAGCACCGAAGTCAAAACAGGATGGTCCAGGGGATATCTTTAAAGCAGAGGGTGACCAGAGTCATGATGGTGGAGGTGCAAACAACCGCAATACAAAAATTCCAAACCTAATTCCTTACCCCACACTGTTCTCCCCACAAGAAAGAGGAGGGGTAAAACAAAAAGGCATTACAGCAGTTAGACACATCACTTTATAAGGATAGAGCTTAGTTACTCTGGTTATTAGCACATGATAAAATTCTATATAAAACACATGAGGCTATGGAAAAAGAATGGGAGGAAAAACTAATGGCCCAGAAGAAGAACAATAAACTGGCAGATGGGAGGTCCCAGCTCAAGAAGAATTTGAAGGAATGGAGAGATGTATTCTTGGAAGAGGAAGGGTACATCAGGTAGCTGGCATATTGAGTTTCCAGGAAAGAGGGGAGAGTATTAATGACAGTGCAGCTGACGGTTTCAGCAGCTACCAACAAAATGATTTGCCCTTCTTTTTCAGCTGAAGAGGTGACAGTGTGAATATGGCAGCTGATTTACATATATCATCATAACTTCCATAGGAATATCAGATTTCTTTATAAGGACTTGTAGTACCAGCTTTGCAGGTCAGTGTCAATGTCTAACAGAGCCACTGGAGAGAAAGGGGAAGATTCAGAGAGGCGCTGAGGCACCTGAAACAGGGCTTAACCTGAATTTAATTGCCTAATTAAAAAAAGATTCCAAAATCCCCTGCTTCAGTAACTGTAAATGCATCAGGGCTAACATTTACGACCACAAAGACCACTGGAAATCAATTCCTGCTACCCTGGCAGCCGTGTGCCAACTACCTCTCTAAACTCACTCCACAATGATCCAGATCCAGGTCTCTCAACACTGCCTGAGTCCTGAAGGGGCCTTAGTCCCAAAGGCGAGCTTGGGCTTCTCTGATCACACACCAAAAGCGCCCTCTTTCCTCAGCCCTGCTTTTTGCCAGTGCCTCCCCAATATGAAACACCCAAGTTCTGCCATAACAGCACACTGGTTTCTGTGCAAGGCGTCTGTCATGAACCAGCCAGCCGACTGCACGGGCACAATCTCTGCTTCGGTTCAGCCCACAGCAAAAAGGCTGGGGTTTTTCTTAGGGATTACCACACACTAAACTGAAGTACAGAAGGTGACCAAAGGGATAACTGAGTATTGCCCCAGAGTTTCATTTCAGTTTGGGTGATGTAAGCACAGCAAACACAAAATTTTGCAGGATTGGGCCCTGACTGTATGCCAACCCTCGCCCAGCATGAGGAAGAAGGAACAGGCACCAAGAAAGCTCCAGAACAGCAGTTTCCAAGATTTAGTAATTTATCAAAGCTTTAGAACATATAAAACAATTAAGGGACCAGCATGGCGTTTGATATTCTTTCCAGTCTGACTTTAATATGTTCTCACCATTTGCAGATGTCCCATCTATTTATGATGTCCTTTATGGCATGTAGATTTTGTTACAACAAAAATTCAGGTTGTGGATTTTTGCCAGTGGCAAGCTGACGTTGCTCAGAGCAGCATTAAAATGCTATCATGCTGTTAGATTAAGCAACCTATTTTCTCTACTAGCACAGACTGTACTTTAGTTTTGCCCTTACACCTACCAAATTGCTGTTTCTTGCAACATTTCCCTTTGAAGGTAGTTGTCAATCTCCAAACCAATGATGTTTTCACCAAATGAAAGAGAAGTTTGTAAAAAAGTACAATAAAAGCAGGAGCTGGACCTCTTTGGAAGAGTTTTTTCTATTTCAAAAATAATACTAGAAAAAAAATAAAGCTGTAAGGAAAAAACTAGGGAGTCGTATTTCTTCTCTACTTTTAAGCAGGACTCCCACCAGATGACTCATGAGATATTGCCACACGTGTTAAACAAGTTTTATAGAATAAGTAGCTATGGTATGTAACCTGCACATGTACCTGGTCTTAAACCTGCTGGCATAACAACACCTAATGATTTAACAGTTTTTCTCCCTTTGCTCCTTTCTATTTTTAAGCTTCTTTTGAAAATCTCTCATCCCTCGCCTCTTCTCTGCCAGCTGTCCAATTTGGGGCATTTTCATCTGTAGTGCTTTAAAGGGAATAGTCCGTGATGGGGACAATGAGACCAGAAACGAGCAAGTACAGTCAAATGCAGACACAGGCATTTCAGCTAGGGCACTTCTAGGACTTTAAATACAAATACTAAATAGGCTGCAGAAATAAAAAAAAAAAAAAAAACCTGCAAAAAGAGACCAAACTACAAGAAACCAGTCACATCGATTAGCTGATTAGTTTGCCAGTGAGTGATTAGTCAGAAAGACTGGAATTAGTCAGTGAAGCCTTGTCTCCCATGAATAAAATGTGGGGAGGACACCCTTTCCCACCCTCGGTGACAGATGATATCTGTTTTCTCCTTCGAGTTTGAATTTAAGAGCCACTGAAGCTCAGCAAGAGTATATTCTGGCTCAAATGAGCTGAAAATTGCATTCAATTTGAATTTCAAAACGAGAGGAGAAGGAGGAATGGGGGGAGAGGGAGGGAGCGAGCTCAGCAGGACCCATCACGCCAGGTCCCCTCTTGCAGCAGGTCCAGCTGCACCCAGGCAGGCTGCGGAGCTGAAACGCAGGACATGATGCAAAGGAAAGAGCATTGCTGGACAACAGCCCAGTTCCAGTTTAAAAATAAACGTTTTGCTGTCAGGATCAAAGCAAACTCTGCTATCAAAGCAAACTCTGCTTTTATGTATATTACAAGCTGTATGTTCAGAAGAAAAAGAAGATTCTTCTGGTTACTCGTGGGGAGAGAGGCATTGGGAAGGTAGAGCTGGCCAGAGGGAGGGGGGTACCCAGATTTCCCACTAGAAAATCCTCAATAATTCAGACTAATCTGAAAGTACTTGCCATCCTCTTGAACAGAGCATATACACTGAATGTATGTACTGGATTTTCCTTAACATAAGGTTCATTTAAGGTTACAGTTTTTAGCGTGGGGTAACATTTAATTTATGTCTTTGTGGGTGAAGGGATTATTTCCCCTTCCTTCTGTGCATTAAATTTACAGTTATATCTGATGACACTGAAAGAAATGGAGTTACGCCGGCAACCCAAATATATCCTGTAATTTGATGGCATGATAGCTGTTGGTCTCTTTAATGCAACTGATAATGTCCAATATTCAATGTAAAAATGATAACATACCAAATCAAGAGATTTTTCAGCAAATTTCTTACCGACTTCAGTGAGCAATTTGACCCAAGGGTCTGGAGTAGTAATAAAATAATTACAATTAATCATGAGAAATAATTAATAACTTAAGGATTAAAATGCGTCCATTTATACATTCAGGATCAGCATTTTCCATGTACCCTTGAGAGGCTTTTAGCTTCCCTTCCTAAACAGAATGCTTGCAGTAGCGTTTAGAACTGGAGAGTTCAGCTATCAGAAACTGGCAACTAATTTGGCTCATGGTATTTGTTATATGGCATTATGTTCACAGATAGAAGGGTCCCTATTACACCAATATCCCACTCATATCCTCTCATGCAGCTGGTATTTCAAACCATGGTGTTTTTATCACAAGTTTTTCCTCTTATTTCCAACTAAGTGCTTTCTCCATTGATAAATCAGTAAATTGCCAGCTTTACACATGTAGGTGATGCGAGTCAGGATCAAAGCCCAAAAGAACAAATAAAAGACCAAAACATGAGGTCAATTTCCCTGGCCATTGCATTACATGAAAGCTCCCAGGCAACAGAGTTAAGCACACACTGTTAGATATACCTTGGTATGCTGTGCCTTCAGCAAGGCTTAGATTTCCCTCTATGGCTAAAGACTGTATTAACACCCAAAGCGAGCTAGTGCGCTGATTTTAAGCTTTTCCCATCACCGAAGTGATTCTTAACCTGTTCTTCTGGCAGATAAAGAGACAATTTGAACATCTCTAAATCCTGTTTGCAAACTTTGCACCACAGAGAAGTTTCCAAATACTGCAGGCTCTTGGATAAAAATGTGTAAGCACTCACGACCACTTGAAAAAGACCTTACACCTCATTGTGCACCACACTGGTCAGAGAAAATAGAGTACACGGCACTTTGTAGCTATCCAAATATGCAATTGTATGCCTCACTCGGGAAGGCATTTTTTGGATGTTATTGTTTCAAGTTTCATTCTTGCGTTGCCTTCTTTCTGCCGTGATTGTAATGCCACAATAATACTGATCTCCCATCCTCATGTTGCCTCCTTATATGCTCTGGTTTCCCTAAATACACACCCCAGAGGTTCATTTCTGGAGGGGAAGAGGACAAAATATCCAGACCTGTCTCCATCACTCCATTTCTTAAAGAAAGCTTTCTGTGTAAATCAGATTATCTGCCATGCTTACTTTACAAAGCTTGCTTTACTGAAGATGATACTTTACAGGAGGGAGAACAATAAATATGCAAAATATATGGCATACTCCCGACAGATCAATCTTCATACTGGAGATTCTAGATCTAACGCTACTAATAAGAAACAATAAGAGTATTTGCCTGATGACAGCATTGCACTGAGCAGCGCTGTGGCTTCCAGACCAGAGCCAAGCCACGTCCAGCCCGCTCTGGTCCATCTGCACCTACTCATGTGGACATGCCCCTGATGGTGCTCTGCTCTTCCAGCTGGGAAGGCCCTGCCTGATCCCGCTGTGGCTGTCGGCGCTCAAACTGCTCCGCAACCGGAGCGCCGTTAGCGGGCAGCGAGGAACGCCGAGCGAGCGTGGGTGACAAGCGTGGCATCAGAGGAAATACTTGGCAATTTCTCCAAGGTATTGGACACTAGAGTAGTTTAGCTGAATGTCATGCGTGCCCACATAAGGCTGCAAGGTCAAGAAGACCTTATGTTATTTACTACATGAGTGCTGGTTTCATGCACTAAAATATTGTATCAAGATGTGACCTGTAGGAGAACTTGCCTGCTCAGAAAAAAATTAAAGTTCCCTCTTTTTTTTCCTATGAGTCCTTTTTATAACTGAGCATCATTTATTCAACATTGCATAATTAACATTATGAAACATGGACATACCTTACAATAAAACTCTAAGAGGGATAACAATTTCACACAGAAGCCACCTTCCAGAAACTTTGCTTCAGTCATTTAACTCACTGCTGTCAGAACTGGGGAGGCATGAAGGCATGTTGACTGCAAATCAGAGTATGAATGCAACACTCACTAGATGTGAACTCTATCACTGTTTTCTCCTATGCAGTATTTTACACCAAAAATGTTCTTACTGTGGGAATATTTGGTGTAAGAACATACTGCCTCTCAAAACCTAGCCAAAAAAAAGGAGAAAAATATTTCTGGGTTTTCTCATTGTTAATTTGGACCACACTGTTTTCTGAATAATTTAAAAGGTAAATTATAAAGGGTGTATCCCTATAGGTGACATCACAAGAGCTTTGGAAAATCCATGCTGCACAAAGAAATGACTTATTCCATGGAAACCACACTGCTCTCAGAGGTGGCACACCAAAGCCTGCAAACAACCAACTCTGTGGAAAACACTGACCCAGGGGTGCCCTGAGAAGAGCACATCCCACAGCCAAGAGGAGCAGACTACACGCAAGTCTCCCCAGTGCCTCTCTTGGTACTGATTCCAACCTCAACCTGTTAAGGTCCATCCCTGGTTGTTATGGCACAAGGTTGCTGATGATTTATTAAGAGCTCTTAACTCCATCAGACAGTTTACAATTAACAGCTTCTCATTTTCTTAAATATAAATAAATACATAAATGAAATCAGAGCTGCTAAGTGCTGGGTGCACCCAAATGACATCATCGGCAACTGCCAGTCACCCAGGCTGCAAAAATAAATAAGGAATGGGGGCGGGGGGAGCAGAGGGGGAGGCAGGGTATTTACTCAATCAGTACCTATTTTTGAATTTCCTTCAAGCTGGCTTGGACCAAGAGCCATCAATTATTTAAAAGAAGTAACATGATGCTTCCTTTGTTGAGGCAAATCTGCAAGCAGACCCCAAGAGAGAATAAAAAATGAATTAGGTAGAATTTATTAGTGTGCTTGAAGAAAACAGATTCAGCTATCAGAGCTGACTGTGCTTTTAAAAATAGTGTATTTCTGCCCATGAACAAGTTTCTGTCTCTCTTTTACCCCAACAGATCCTCAATAATCTCACCTCTCCCCTCTCCTTAGACTTTCTTTCTTCTTTTTCAAGAGGGCATAACACTGAAAGAGGCATCAATCATTCCTTAAACTTCTTCCTTCCTTTCTGACTTGACTTGATGTATTGTCTTCATTTAAATTACAAATATACTAATCTAAAACACTGTTTACCAAGCAGCATATTAAATGAAAGATGCAAGAAATTGCATCACTCACATTTTAAAAATGACTTTAGACTCAGGGACACATAAAAACAATGAGACAGGATGAGCTGCCTTGGTTGCTATATTTCAATCCTAGCAAATGAGATTTGGTTCCAGCGGTTTTCTGCTCAGGACATCGCTAACCCCCAGTCGAACACACCCTCCTAAAACCAGTACAAAACCTCGTCCTTGGCAGCTGTTGGCTGGGGTTTGTGCGGCGCCCCAGGGATGTGTAGCGCCGATGAGACCGAGGTCTCACTCGCTGGGTGCGCACCTGGTCAGACATAGAGCTCACACCTGAGAGAGTCCCTCCAGGGCTGTGAGCTGGAGCCGGGCCATGCCGGAGCCCGTGGCATGGACAGAAAGCGAGCGGGGCTGACTCTGACCCCAGCGACAGCAACTCTACTGCGGGAACTGCTACAGCTAAGGGAAGGACAAAAAAAAAGCAAAAAANAAAAAAAAGCAAAAAAAAAAAAAAGCACTGCCTTCATCCAAAGGTTCCCTGCTTCATCCTTCACACCGGGGAAAGGATGCATTTAGATCACTCTGGGTGACCTTTTGCGGCGTGGCCGGCAGCTGGGGCCTCGGCCCAAGCCCCCTCGCTCACACCTCTCCTCCTTGCAGCGCCAAGGTCCTGGCACATCCCCCAGCACCGGGAGAGTGCCGGGCAGCCACAGCTCCGCAGGGATGAGCCTCGGGAATCGGGTTTTAGGCTGCCTCCTTCTCTCCTGCCCCGACCCCAAAACAAAACAAAGGTCATCACTTACTTGTTCCTCTGCTGGCAGGGCGTGATTAAAAGTGTGCTTAGTCCAAAAGCCAAGTAAGTTTGGTAAGAACTGTGAACATGGCCTCAAGGAGTATTTTCTCATGTCAAAGAAATCGCTGGAACATTATTTATCAGCATGAGCCTGAGAGAAACTATAAACCTTCGGAAATGGGGACCATTACTGGCCAGATTTGTTTGTGTTTCCTCAGATCCGCTCAGAGGGACCTTTTCACAGTTATGATCTGATGTCAGCATAATGTGGATCATGAATCATAGACTCATAGATTAGTTTGGGTTGGAAGGGACATTTAAAAGCCATCAAGTCCAACCCCTCTGCAATGAGCAGGGACATCTTCAACAAGATCAAGTTGCTCACAGCCCCATCCAATCTGACCTTGAATATTTTCAAGGGATGAGGCATCTACCACCTCTCTGGGCAACTTGTTCCAGTGTTTCACCACCCACATGGCAAAAAAAATATTCTTTTTATCTCATCTAAATAGACCCTCTTTTAGTTTTAAGCCATTACTTCTTGTCCTATCACACCACACTCTGCTAAAAGGTTTTTCTATCTCTCTTAAAGGCCCCTTTTAGTACTGAAATGTGCTGCAAGATCTCCCTGGAGCTTCCTCTTCTCCAGGTTGAACAACCACAACTCTCTCATCTTGTCCTCACAGGAGAGGTGCTCCAGATCCCTGATGATTTTTGGGGCTCTTCTCTGGACTCACTCCAGCACGTCCATGTCTTTCCTATGCTGAGGACCCCAGAGCTGGATGCAGCACTGCAAGTGGGGCAGAATCCTCTCCCTCGCCCTGCCAGCCACACTGCCCTGGATGCAGCCCAGGATGCAGTTGGCTTTCTGGGCTGCAAGCAATGCACCAAAGAGGCTGAGCACTTGAATTCAGGATTGCTGGCTGTCATGTTACCCTTTCGGAATGAGTAATGAGAGGGAATGAAAACAATGAGAAATATTTAAGAAGTTCTATAGACGACCTTTTTTTTAAAAAAAAGAAAATATCTGTACTTGGCACAGGGCAGAGCACTAAGCCCAGCTAACCCCACCATGTGCTAGCAGCGGTACCACAGCAGCCCCTGCTTCTCCCCATTTCCCACACCGTGTTCCACAGCAGCCTCGGCACAGGCTGCAATGGCTCACTGTGAATGGCCTGCTCTTGCTAATGAGTAGGAGTCTACATAAAAGCAGTTTCTTGTTCCTCAGACACGGAACAAACTGCACCGACGCTGGCTCCCCCAGCACCCGTGCAGTGCCCTGCAGGGATGCCCCAGCCTTCTGAAGGAACAAACGTGCTGTAGGACCTGTTCTTCTCCAAAGGCATTGCTTTCAGGTTGCTCCCTGAAAACTGCAACAATCTTCTATTCCAACCACTTGAGTTCAGAAAATCCGTCCTGGCTTCTGATCTCACAGATTTATCCGGTACCTCTGTGGGCCTTTTGCTAACCCAAACATGATTATGCATCATAAATCTAAATACATTCATGAATTTGCCTCTGAATAAATATTTTAAGGGTAATATCAAGTTTCACAGTGTTCTGCTTTCATACACAGTTGCTTTCCTTTTTAACTTCCACCTCAGATGCCTTACTTAGGCAGAACAAGAAAGAAAGAACTGCGAAGACCTAACTCCAGTGAATGAGAAAGCTGACACCAGGAGGTGCCAAGGCAACATCATTCCACTTCTCGTCCTCACCTCTTCCTCTCTGGATGGTAACTACAAGATCCTGAATGCCAAACTTTGGAAAATATCCTTGCAGAGGTAGCATCTGCTCCCTTGGCATACTTCTTGAGCAGTTGTATCAGCAGCTTTAGGTTTGTCCAAGTCTATCATATGACAAGAGTGCAGATGGGTTGCCTTGGATGCTTTGTCTTCCCGGATGCCATTTTCCTTTTATTAGCGTTTTATTCTAAGGAAAACATACGTACAAACCTGTCTATGGAAGGCTGCATGTGCACACAATTTCACAGCAGTGAGGGGTTTTCTCTAGCCTCTATCTAGATTTTTTACTAGCATTTAGCTTGGATTCCTGCAAGGACCCTGACTTTTACTGAAGTCGGTATGTGGCATCAAGCAGATTAGGCCCTTACTGTGTGGATCTGCATTTCAACCAGCTATTCTTCCACACGCCATAACTTTTCCCATCTGTGTTGATCTTTCTTCGCAAATTAGCACCTGAGTCCTCAGAATATTAGACATGCAGGAAAGCTGCTCATTTCGAGTTAACTTCTGCTCCCACTGAAATCAATGGGAGTTTTGCCATTTATCCATCATTCAGAGGAATAAATAAGAGAGCTGTGACACAGTTGCCATACATACAGGTACCAGTCCCTTTCTCTAGCTTTTGTAGTTTTATATCCCCACCTTATTTTCCATATATTAATCACAGTCACAAATCTGAATATATGGAGGTGTTTATATACAGTTTTTTAACTGCAAAGAGAATTACAGTTCAAATTAGCCAGTAAATCACAAATTGCGACAGAAAAAAAGCAAAATATTCTGAGGGAAAGGAGGATGAGGCATCTAATTAAATGGAGGAATACAGAACAAAAGAGGGGGGAAAATTTAAAAAATAAACTCTGGATAATCCAAACAGCATATTCCTAACTGTTTTGGAAGTTCTTCTAGTGAGAGTATTTGTTAGGAGGTTTCATGAATTCCTTATGAATGGTTTAAAAAGGTATTTTAAATGAAATGCAAAGCAGAAGAGCAATACTGTAAAATCAGGGTGCATTCTCAGAGTCTAATCTCTTATTTCCTGAGCAGATAAAGGCACAGAGCAATAAAACTGCAATCCATTATCCCATTTATTATAACATACGCTTCCAACAAGGCATCACATTTACTGACTAGTGTCCAAAATAGATAAAAATCTTCCACCCTACGGTCATCTTCTCAGGGAAAAGCTTGAGAAGGCCACAACTCACATGAGAAATGAAACACCAAACATGGGCTCTGGTGGACCAAAATGAGAATTTAATTTCAGAATATAAAAATCTGAAGTAGAATCCCAGATATCAACAGCTAGATCTATGGAAAATTATGAAACTGAGCTCTTCACTGGCATTTTCATCTGGACTGAAAAAAGGGAACATTGGTCCAACCTCTCTTTACAGTTGGAGCTGCCCATCTCCAAAGTAGATGTATTATGAGGAACCATGATTGATGAAACTGAACAGTTATTTACCCCTCCTTTAAAATGAGCCAGTGAACTGGTTAGGATTCAGTGAGATTTTGGGGATTTGGGCACAACCACAGCACTGGGGAAAAAAAAAAAAAACAAACAACAAACCCACTGGCCCTGACTTCATAGGTATTTCCAGACCTTTGTGCTGGTTCACTCATGTTCACCTTCACACTCCTACTGGCATACAGCATCCCCTCTGAATCATCCCTGTTGTTCACCAGATAAAAACATACTCTGACCAGAGCAGAAGACTTAAGAAGTCAAGTGCAGGAACTTCAGGAGGTCTACAGAGAGTGGATCCTCTCATATTTCTTAATCTCAGGGGGATCTATGCCTCTCGTGTCAATGTGGCACATTCGCATCCTTCAATGCTCACTCATCTCCAGGGAATAAATATGCCAAGGACCAAAACTCATATGAGAAAATCCTAAAGTCAGTTTGACACGAGTACTAAATATTCTATGACGGTATAACTTGGCTCACATAAGTGAGTACCTTAAACATCTGTTAAAGTGGACAAAATACCCTCTTAAAATGGATACCTATGGCATGGTACTTATCATCCAAGTAAAGGAATTTCACTTGGCATTCTTTACTAGAGTATATATGCATCATAAACCTAGATAAACTTGTAATGCATATAATGCTTCTAACACAAAACATATTCATAAGTACACACTCACATCATGCACACATAATAAACATATCCACCTTAGATAAAATAGTTTATACTTTGAAGCATCTCTCATGAGGCCCACACTAATCCAAAATACATAATGCTTATGTAAGGTATCATCAAAGGAAACAATCACAGCTAATTTAGAAATGAGAAAAACAAGACAGTAAATAAACTTGTCTATACTTGAACAGCGATTCTCTAGAAGTGCTGAGAATAAAACCTAGAACTCTAAACCACAAAACATCATCCTTGTCATACTCAGCATGTGTAATGTAGCCAAAAATTACATAAAGCCTTTTATGCCACAAACTGCAAGTAAAAATGTCAGCGCAAAAGACAGAGAATAATTAATTTTGCATTTCAGCAGATACTTTTTTTAGAAGTTGCATGTTGGATAGATTGTTATATGCAATCTTCAGAAATTTTCCTTTTCAGACACACAGGGCACAGAGTTTTCTCTTGAGAATACAGCTCAAGACCTTCAAGGAAGAAAAAGGAATTGGATTTGTGTTTCTGAGGTACAGAGTGACAATTTTGAGCTAATGCCTAAAATGAAGCAAAAGTCAATTAAAAACTTCTTAAATGAAACCTGTCAGATGTTATTCTAATTTAAAAGTATGGAATAAAATGGATTAACTTTTTATTACTTTCAGAATAATCAAAATCAGGATTTTGATGAATTGATGACCCCCTTGCTCCTTCTTTCTTTAAACAAGGCAAAGTTCTGCATGCAGCAGCTTACAGTGTGTGCTTCAGGAGGAGAGATGAAGCCATTAAGCAGCTCCCTATCACAGACCCTTCAATTAAAGGAGGGTTTGGGGAAGTCAACAGCTGTGGTTGTGGTTTCCAGACATGTCAGAGATGTGAGAAGATCTCTAGTAAAAACCCAGAAGACTCCATAAAAACAGGCAAGGAACAAAGTGAAAGACCATCATGAATGATCAGTCTCCAACTACAGGTAACAGCCATTATGCCTATTGTTTAATATTTTTATTCATGAGGTTAGCATTATTATAAATAGCAATAACATGTATCTAATATACGTGCAAACATTGTTTTTTAAATTGGAATATTTGGCAATGCCACTAAATATTTAAATACCCTTTAGCACAAGGGAATTTCAACAATGAGAACTACGAAGTACTATTTGTACTCCCTGGTATGTATAAATACACTGTCAGCTCCCTGCATTTTCATTTAGCATCAGAAACAGCTTTCCAGGGAGTTAGATGCTGCTGTAAGTGTCAATATCAATGTTACTATTTATAGTGCTACAAACTACATTTTGAGTTATATTGGTAAAGTTAAGCTTAGGTAGCACTTCTGGCATTAATACCTTAATATAGAAATATTGCTATAAATGTAGTTTACAATTTGAAACATAAACACAAATTCAGTGTTACTAACAGATCACCTTCTAGTTTGCATGAAAACACACTGCCAAAGTGTATTTTATGCGATCCACAATGGAGCAAAATGCAACTATATAGATGTATTTAAATTTCCCATTTTTACACTGTCACTCAAAAACTTTTCTTCCTCCTTTTTTTCCCCTAGCTTATCGATCTCAAGAGCTTGTGATAGCATTTCAGTTGCTTCGCTGAGCCATTTTTAGATTCTGCTTCTTTTTTTAAAAGCTAGATCAGGGCTCAAATGCTTCAATCAATTTAGCTTTTTCAATTAGAGAAGAAAGTTAAAAGAAAACCCTGAGACATGATAAACTACCAGATTTTAGCATCTAGGTTTTTTATGTTGTTTGTTATGTCTTTTTTTTTTTTTTAATATCAATAGCATCCTTTTACATAATAATATCCCTGATGCCTATGGTTGGAATTCATAGCAGGATGGCTCCAGTAATTTTTACCAAGAGACACAGTTTGAATTTACCACAGCCTGTTCAGGAAGCCACGCGTGTGGACAGCCGGGAACTCCTGACACCCTCGTAGCTGTGACCTCTGGCAACACCCTGCAGCAGCTCAGTGATTGCAGGGGAGAACATTATGAAATGCATGACCTTTTGTAACACTGCATGATACAGAAGGAGTCCGAGACCTTTGTGAGAGCCAAAACCTCCAATCTCAAAAAAATTTCCGTCACAGTCCCAGATTAAGCCTGATGTCCACTATCTGAACGGATTAAGCCATTTAAAATGGTACTTCATAAAAGCCAGAGGCTGCTCCAGTGCAAATCAATATCAACAGAAATCAATGAGGTGCTATGGAGGAGATTGAGGCCACTTGAATCCTACCTAAGTGGTTAGACTACATCTCCAAAAATCTGGTTTTCACCATCAGATCTTCCTTCAGGTGATTTGATTAGCGAGTGGTTCAGTTCCACTTGAGCAATGCCTGTCATATCAGGTTTAGAAAGACAAGGGGGGCAGGCTGCTACCCAAAGTTTGCTGTAAGTGCTCACGGGTTACACAGCAGCTTGGCTGAAGTCCTAATCCCCACATCCTGCTCTGGCACTTACTTTAGGCAGGTCATTTGGCTTTTCTTCAGGTATTTTTGGTACTCTGGGGAACAAGAAATTCACCTTACCTTAGGCCAGACAACCTGGGATAGCTAATGAGAAAAAACTGAAAATTGAGACCAGCAGCTTGTGCTTTATTTTAGTCTTCTCTTCAGGTGTAATTCAGATGTTAATTTGATCAGTCATCATCCAGATCACTGGATCATATTTAACTTGACTTAACTACACATTTTTGTGAATGCAGGGATGCAGCACACTTGAGTACAGACATTTGTAGTACAGGTATAAAAGAACATGCAAGTTCAAGGGAAATGTTTCACAACGATTAATTTAGTCATGCAAGAAGAGTATTTGGAGAATTTGATAGAAGATACTAAACCATGGTTAAAATCCATTCTCTTAAATGTGATTTTTTTATTACCTTTTTCTTTCTTTTCTTCAAATATAATCTACACATATTTTTTTAGGTCCATAATAGGCAGTCACTGCTGAAACAACTGGTAAGAGATAATCAGTAGGTTTGAATAGTTGGGGTGATTGTCTGATTATTTAATCAAAACTGTTTTTAGGCACTTCATTAGGGTTTTAATGGCAAATGGCAACACACAATTAATTAGAAAAACCTGCAGACACCGGAAATCTTGTCCTGAAACACTTGTACCGTGCACACATGCAATCCTTCTGATCAGATGCCAAGAGGAAAGGCAGGCTGTTGTGCTCTATTTGTGGCTCAACTTGCATCATTTAGGAACCAGTGGATCCCACAGCTAATTGCCAGCATTGCAAAGGATTGCACTGAGAGTGAGCAGCAGTCACACCCAGCCATGAGTTAATGCAAATATCCAGGTGATGACCAAGTGGTGCGGCCCTGCTCATGGATCTCGGAGCTGTTCTGAGCCTCACCACCATCACATCTCCCTTTCTGTGGGGGGGCCAGTGGGGAATGGAGTGATCTTTTCAATACCACAGAGACTCAGTGCTGGCATTAACATTCCTGTTAATCACATTATGACCACTTCTGTTACTGTGTTAGTAAATAGTAACGGAGACAAAGGTAGGCAGAGGGAAGTAAGGCAGCATGAGAGCCCCCTTTTTAACAGCTAAAAAGGAAAAAGATGTCAACTAATTTCTGAACAGATGCCAAAACTGGGGTATCTTGTATGTGCTTGTTTTATTTACTAGAAATTCATTTTGCTCCTTAATATAGTCACAGAGATCTGCACAAACACAAAGATAAAGCAAGGTCTTTACAAATGGGACAAGGCACATAGGGCTTGCACACCCCAAGTCCCAAAAATAACCGGCTTCGCAGCAATTCCTCACAATGCTGAGGTTTTGCATTGCCCATTCTTAGTGCAGGTATGAGCATTTATTACTATAAACATATATTTTAAGAACAATAAGGAAGTGATGAATTGGCCACTTGCAGTTTTCTTGACAGCAAGGTGAAATGGTAGCTGTGGTGACCAGGGGATGTCCTGGTTCCTCCTCGCAGAGAGGTATTCTGCGCACGTAATAATTATTCATCCATCTCGTTCACACTAAAGGCATCGGCAATGCAATTTTAGCCTGATAATCAAGACCATATGACAAAACCCAAGGCCATTAGGGACCAATTTCAAGTATTCTCTGCAAGACAATGATTTTCCAACTGCACTTACATATGCTGAATAGTTACTTCTGCACGACCGCACCTGCTCTCATTTATGTAACCCTCCATCCTTTCCCCTTTTTTCCACCCCTTCTTTTCTTGTAATGCAAAGAAGGAAAGTTTCAAAGGGTTGCTGGAATTTTCCTAGAAACAGATTTGATTTATTTATATTTCTGGCTGGCCACACGCTGTGAGCAAATAAGAATCTGGCAAATGTAAAAGTTAGTTTGTGCTAATGTCAGATCAAATTCTACCCTCAGCAGACGTTGTGGGGCTGCATTAATGTAAATGAGAGCAGGATTTGGCCCAACACTTTCATTCACTTCCTATACATATTCAAATTAAATGAATATTTTGTACAATCTCTTCCTCCCTCTACATACACATGCATAATTCTGTCTCAGATTCCAGCCTTGGTTACAATGGTGACTTCGTGGGAGCTTTTTCCTGGGTTTATGCTACTGCTGCACATCTGAATGAGATGCAATGGGACTCCTTGTTCAAGTACAGCAAGCAGAACGTGGCCCTTGGTCTCCAAGTCAGGTTTGCTCTATTGTAATAATTTTGTTCCTTAATTACCTTCTGCTTATTTTTGACTGTACCATTTCAGTATCAGTCACATAATAATGTTGCCTTTGAAAAGACTGCGGTGTCACTGTGAATTAGAGTCCTTAAGGTTAAAGGCTTCAGTTGCCAGAGGGGGAAAATGCCAATATTATTTTTAAATTATACATAGTATAACTCAAAGACTGTAGCATCTTTTAATATCATTGCTTTTAAAGAAATGGATACACCTTCAAGCTTTTTCAGATATAATTCAAATATTAAAGAGAATAATAAACTCCATTACTAATGATGCAACAACCTCCTCTGCCAGAAGAATAGAATCCACAAAATTAGTGAGTAAGAAGTAAAAAGGCAAGACTAGATCAGGAAATGACCCTGTAATATCGCAACCTAGATCCTCATCCTGTAAGCCTTTATTTGCATGAGTGATCCTGTCTCCCATAAGAAGTGCTACAGACTCCACTGGGCAATTCATACAAGCGAAAATTATTCATGAATTTGAATATGAGAGTATATGATCAGATCAGCTCCTAGCCTTCTCTGTCAGTGATCAATCTTCCTGCTACAACCCACCTCCTTCACATTTAAAATTAAGAAATAAAATTCCACCTTTTGAAAACTGAAATAAAGTTGGATTTCTCAATGCAAAGATTTGGTCTACTAAGTCATTATTACTATGAGGAGAAATACTCCTGGATCATGCTCTTCTTCATATATATTCTAGATTTGGTTTTCAGTTGTATCCTATAATAATTTAAGGCAATGACATCAGAAAGATCAATGAAGCCGCATCCTAGTATTGAATTAATCTCCCAGTACTATTGGTGTCTTCTGGAAACTACTATACTGAATCCAAAGAATGAGAACCTTGGCTTGCTAGAAATGCTCCTGAATTTTGAAGGATAATTATGACTGTGTCCAGTAAAAATGACTGTTTGATTTTTTTAAATCCTTAGTTACTGGCATATCATTCTTCTGTGCTGATCATGTATAATAAGACCCAGGTACAGGATTTTGCTAATAGTTGGGAATGACATTAGAAGTGAGAAGCAAAAGAAATTAAGGAGGAACAATGTCACTGCAGTTTTTCATGCCCTGCATGAGTCCCCACAGACGAACAAAAAAAACCCAGTCATATTACAAAGCATCAAAATCCTGACAATGGCTAAGGATATCATTTTCCAAATTTCAAGGGCCTTACTGAAATGCTTAAAACCACTCTACCATCTGATTTTTGGCCATTGCTTCATTACAAAATTTGCAGTATGTTTCCTATACACCATTTTCGACCTCCCAGAAAATACCAATATTGCTTAAGCTTCATTTAAATGTCTTAATTCAATTGAATCCAGAGGTCATTGACACTCAAGTAATTTCTATTTAAAACCATTCAGCCAAAAATAAACAAACAAAAACAAAACTGGAGCAGACTCTCCTCTGGAGATTATCCTCATTTTAAAAGAAATTACCCTGCCTGACTTTTTATAAGATAATTATTGCAATTGTTTTGCCTAATGAATATTGTTTGAGTATTATAATACTATGCTACGCATCCTGAATGAGGTACAATTAACAGAGCTTTGTTCTCTTGACATCCCAGGACACAGCTGAAAGGAAAGCTTGGCCCTGAGATTTGGGTTTTTTCTGGCTAAACAACATCTCAAACATAGCAGAGGTAGGATTCAAAGACACAGCTCGGGACAATTCAAACCAGGAACGTGTTGCTTCTGGAGATCTCAGAGATGGAGTCGATGGATTCATTCCCTAACTGCTTCTATCAATCCAAAAGATGCCAGCAAATGAAAGCTTTCACTTGCACGGGCTTTAGGCTTGATCAGAGAACAAGAACTTTACATATGTCACTCCCCAGCCTTCAGTGGGATTACTCAGAGTTTCTATTGTGTAAGTGAGAGGAGGTCCATTTGTGGTATTTCAGTTTTTGGTAACAAAATTGATCTTTATCAGTTTCTCTATAGATTGCTGGGGCAGGGTTCTAATTTCAATTACATTGACACATGCAGGAAACAATGCCCTTCTCTTGTGCTTAAGGATGCACCCGGAAACAAATAGAAACAGCTTGCCCTACTCATCCTGTACATCCATCCCTCAGAAACCTTTCTCCCGCTCGTGGCCAGAGACAGTCATTTGACCAAGTCAGTAAAAAGGATATTTGAAGAATTGGCAGCCATTGTGTCCAGAGACACTTACATCTCATGCTTGGTGAACCTGGATCTTGGGCACGATTTGAGCATTGAGAGGGAAATAATCTACTGTTCAAGGAAAACATCCATTAAAGATCCTCCTAAATTATGGAACAGATCAATATATGGTGTTTCCCTAAATCAGGCAGAGCAACACCTCCGTGGAGGAGACGTGCTATGTTGGAGCAACAGACCAAAATCACCTGGGGACCAAACCCTACCACGCACGAGCCTCTCTGCACTGACAGATGGCAGCACGGAGAATCAGCAGAACGAGGAGGAGATCGGACCAACTCTGTGGAAATCTAAGTCACACCTTTCCACTGTAATCACCGTCCTCCCAAGCTCATTACAGTCAAGGACGAGAGTATCCCTCAGCTACACCTCTACAGCTAAATAAAGCTCGCTGCCAGGTCACTGCCATATGGCTGGGGGCACCATGCCGCTTTCCAACGGGGACGTTTATCTTCAGGTGTCCTACCCTGCACGGGGGAAGGTCTCAGCTGGCAGCAGAGATGGTGGGCCTCTGGAACTTCCCTCAGAAACTGCACTGCTGGCTGTCCACTAACTCCTTAAATCAAGAATAATGCAATCTTCAATGAACATGCAACCATGGGCATACATCTCACCATAATAAAACTTATAACCACAGCAGCTTTCAAATTTACTCTTTCTAGCCCAGAAAATAACAGAAAGCAAAGCTTGTCAGTTTGTCACCATTTTCCATCTATGCATTTGTAAAAGAAATAACATTGGCAGGGAAATAATACAAAATGTATCACACACACAGGCTGCAGGAAGATATAATGTTCTTTTACATATTTGATATAGAGCCTAAATTAAGCTGCAGAAAAGGGGCCATGAATCTTCACAGCCTCATTATCAAGCCTCCCTAAACCTCAAATGCAGGAAAATACATTTCATAAACAAAGACCCAATAGGATTTTAACAGTACAATAAATTTCACTGACATTCGCCACTAATCACATTTCAAAATATATTTTTAAAAACAAAGTTCATTCAACACAAAAACAAAGAGTAACATAAGGATATGTTCTACCTTTTCCACTTCACTTTAGCCCATTTTTGACTGAAATCCCTTTTAGGTGGTTGGCTGTAATTCCATAGCAGTAAACATCAACTCTTTTCCTGATCCCTCTTTTACTTTCCTGGACATGAGCTCAGACTGTGACCCTATTCATGGTTACAAATTTACCGTTTTCACAGTAATCTAAAACAGAAAAGGGGATCAAGCCATCACTACATAACAAAACTATCTCCATGATCTTTCTTAGTGTTGTCCCTCTTCCCAGGAGCAGCCAGGCACTGTCTTTCACTTCTGCCCACAATTCACTCATTATCCACAGCAGAGAAAACCAGAGCCCGTTAATCTTTCATACATCTGCTAACAGAGGAAAGGGTTGAAAAAATTTAAGAGACAGTGAAAGAATTTTAAAAAGTAGGGATTTTCATGTTTTGAATGATCTTAGAGACGGTGAACTTACACAGCATTTCTAAGATCTGGAGAGAAAGGTTCATTGTTGGGATTTCTTTTATTTTTTTTTTTTTCTCCTCTTTAGTTTTGATATAAGTGAAACTTTGTGCAGGTGAAAGGCTGATAGCCAACCATGAAGGGTGGGGTGCTCTGGAAAGAAATTAAAAACATATGTGGGCCTCAAGTTTTGTTTCATGCATGGTAACCCCAAACCTTAGCTCAGATCACCTCAAAGACTAGGAATGAATTTAGGTTTTTATACAAAAGCCTCAGGTGTGCCTCCCCTAAAGGCACCTTTTCACAGCAATTCTTCTACCTACTTGAATTGTGATGCTGGTATCTGACATCAGAGCATCTAAGTGCTGTCAAAACTGGAATAAACTCACCAGCTCATCTGACTAAACCCATCGAGGGCCTTCAGACAGTAATACCATTATTGACCTGGGCTGAATTCAAATGCATTTGGAGTGCTTGATATTTATCCAAATTATGCCCATTGAAAAATCCCTGGCAGAATACAGATAACATCAGATTAAAATGTATCATTATAATTACTTCAAAGAGATGTCTGGTATAGAAATAATTAGGTTAGTAAATATTTTTAATTAAATTATGATTTCTAAATTGTGTTAAAACTACAACTTGCTTCTGTGGACATCACAACTAAACTACAAATCAGACTAATTCAGCGCCTGAATATGAATATTTGAATTAATCTAATATAGTTATTATACCATTAACTTCAGTGATGTAACTCCAAATTTACACAAGTATAATTAGAGTCAGAGCCAAGATTCAGCAGATCAATACAAATCTTTCCATGGGCTGCAGTAGTCATGATAAGGCCCTGAGAAAAGTGCTAAAGTGGTATTACCATCCCACCAATCTGACCTTTCCATCCCTGAAATGTTTCTGTTAAGAACTGTCATTTACCTAATAGTAAATATGAAAACATGGGTATGGAACCAAGCAGACACGAGAAAGTAAAATTTATATTGAGCACAAATTCCTATGCCTTTGGTCAGAAATATTCAAAGATCTGAGAGGATCTCCAGAAGTTTTTTACCACTTCTGCCTTTCAGTGAGACTGCATAATAAATTAGCTGTGAAATAAAGACTGGTGAAAAGCAAAAGCAAATAAACAAAAGAAATTATGCCAGTAGTACTGGTTGGGATGTCTAAAAATGGCACACTCCTTGCTGATCAATTCTTTCTGCTAATGTATGAAAAATAAGAATGTGTTTTAAATACTTTAGACTCCAATTTACATCTGTAATCCTCTTTTCTTTAAACAGTTTGACACCTTGAACATAAAACTGTGTTTTACAGATGCTCTCCTCGTTTAATTGAAATCACATCTCAGGTCAAGATCACAACTTCCTTCTGCTTCTCTAACCTCTTCTTGCCTGAAGGCCTGTAACTTGTGAATTATTTAACAATCATATTTGCTGCTGAAAATTGATTTCTGAGAGAATCCATATTGATTGAGATATGTGAGACTAATGAGTTTGAGGTTAAGGTGTTTAGGTATCATTATCTCTGATAGTACTGAACTAGAATCTTCATAATTTTTTGTCTCTTGTCAATACTCAGTTTAATATCCACGTTCCAAGCTGTGCCTATGTGTTAAAATAATTTTAAGAGATAGAATAATAAACATTTCACACATGCCTGAAGCATCTGTAGTAGTCTCCCAGATGTGTCTTTCCTGTGAAATGCCACTTCATGAAAGGGACACAAGGAAAGTTTTGCCAAACTTTAAATTAATCTGGAAGCCAGAACAAGTAGCTGGCATGAACAAATAGCCCCCACTGGAGCAAAAGCTGCTCACGGAAGTTGAAGATCTGACTTCCCCAAATGTCAGACTGTTTGTGCTGCAGTGCATGACTTTAGTGAGCTCTTGTTGGGCTTCCCTGGGATGGAGGAAAGCTCCAAGGAGCTGCGCCAAGCACAGGTGCCTTGTTCAGAGACGCAGGTCAGCACCTGCACATCCATGGGGATCCTCTCCTGCAGCCTCTGCTTTTTGCCGCTCACACTCAAGGGGTGGCTGGTGGACTCCTGTTGCAGGTCTGCCACTGAGCATGCTGCCCATTCTTCTTCTCCTTTTTCCAGCATGCTGAGACACAAGGACATTGTGCGACGTGTACCTGCACAGCATCCTCACAGCCAACCTCCTGTCCTTGCATAGTGAAAATCACTTCCTCAGTGCCCTCTCTACCCACATGGGGTCATTGTACTTCTTACCTGTCTTATCCTCACAGCTAAATGGAAAATAGAAAATAAATCTACAGAAACAGAGCATTTCCATGACTTTCAACTGTATATATAGATATAAAACCCCCTGATGTAGAAGAATCTCATCTCAACTGCAGTATCTCCAAACAGCTCGAAGACTTCTAAATGAATGGCTGTCTCTTCATTTTCCTCTCAAAATGAGGTAAAAAATCAGCTTGCCGTATTGTTGAGCTGTGTCTTTATGATGAAGCTGAGTGCCCAAGGTGCTCCCATTCGGTTCTTTCTTACGTGACAGACACTAATAATTAGCTTTAGTCAGTTAATGCATATGTGGCCCACACATCTGGATTTATGTGCCAAATCCAAAACCCATGAGTCAGTTCAGAGAACACTTCAAGAAGCTACATCTACTGGGTTTGGAGATGACATGCCTTGGTCACAGCTTGGTGAATGTGTGCTTGTATACCTGACTCAAAGATCTTATTCCAGGCTTTACATTTTTGGGAATCACACTTCTTTCTCCCCATAACCATTCTTGCTCTAAAAAAAAAAAAAAAAGAAAAAAATCCAAAGCAAGCAAGCAACAACAAAACCCTCCAGAGTATCTGACCTCTAGAGTTAGACCCCTTTTTGGGGTAGTTTTGGAATCAGCTGTATTTATGCCTTAAAAAAAAAAAAGGACAGTTCTTTAAATGACCCAGCTGGAAAAGGATATTTTTGGTCAATGATCTATTTTTATTTCTGCTCTGCTGTTTCTCATGAAGCCTGATGACAAAGACCTGTCCTTCAAAGCTAGTCTATGGTTTATGAATTACCAATTTCAATTACTTTCTCTAGGTGAAGTACACTACAGTTTTGTTATCAAGTTTATTTTTGCATGTGGGAGCTCTATTAGAGGAAATGAAATGCTTTTCTATCTCAGTTTGGCTTGTCATTTTAAAAGGAGAGAAACGCAATACATATTTTCAAAGGTTCTTTTAAAAAATTAACTAAATGTTAAAATAAGAACTATGAATTGCATTACAGTATTTAAGACACGTGTTTGAACTGTTGACTACATCCATTTCAGTTAACAAATTTATTTTATGTCACTCTTAATCAGTAGAGGTATATTTTTGTTACTATTATTGATTTTGCAGCCATGCCAGTTAATGCTATTATCTTGGATAGTACATTCTGAACAGTTACCCTTACAGACATTTTAAATAAAAACAAACATCAATTGGGAACTCAAAATGAAATCAGAGCACTTTATGAACCTGAAAAACAACCTTCATACTATGCCACATAGTCTTCTTTGAATGACCTATCTCTTCACCCAACTTTGGTCTTACATAAAACAAGCTCAACAAACTATGGGTGAAGAGCTTACATGCTTTTTTTTAATCAGATAAAATTGGCATACTGAATTCCCTAATTATTCTTTCTTAAGTGAGGAACTGCAAGTTCTGATGGTAGAGAGTTAAAGACTCTCAGATATCACGATGAGAAACATGATCTTTACTTGAAGATGGGTATACAGGCTTCATCTGTATTAAGATAAATTAGCTTTGCCTGGCCTAAACTCAATCATTTCTGTCTCATCAAGATGAAACAACAGATAAATCGTCAGGCTGAACTTTAATTCACTAGAGAGATGTTGAATAACTGATATCTTAATGTTAAACTTGTGGGGTTTTCCTAAAGAGTAGGATGAGCTCAACTTAGTTTTTCTTTCTTCATTATTATTTCTCCTTTAGGACCACAGAAAGAGGAAGAAAACAAAGAATTTTCAGTTCTTTTTTTGTGCCTTAAATACATGTGAATTTTTATTTTTTATTTTTAATTAACTTCTGGTCTCCTAGTCTCTTTCGTTCCCTAATATTAGTTTTATCATAGAGGAACACCCTAGAGCGGATCACAGTTCAGCACTCCAGATTTAGTAATTTTGTGTGAAAATATATATGTCTGTGTTCAGAACATTAAATTCTCTCTTTTACAGGTATAATGCAGATCTGTAAATGAATTCAGGAACCTTACAAGACAGCTCTGCTCTCAGAGAGTGTCTGCCCTTCTTCTCTGGTCAGAATGAAGGTAATGTCCTGTATTGTTACACAAGAAACTAAGAATGGCTATTTTTTCAGTGCTCACTTCACAGTAGCATGGGACTAATTAATGGGAAAGTGGAAGTAGGCAGTGGTTTTTGTGGAGCTAATTAAGATATGTGGCAGAAAAAATATGTGGATGGGCAATTTCTTCATTTTAAAGGTTTGTATAGCTAGACAGTTTTATTAGTCAACACTGTGCCCTTTTTTTTGCAGTCATTGCCTACATTTTTGTGAGATATGGACTCCTCAATTAATCTTTCAAAGACTGATTTTGATTTATCTCAGAGGGAGGCTGGGGGGAGAAAAAAAGCCGTTGTGTATTTTTTAAAGAAACCAACAGCTTGTTCCCTTTAGTTTCTGCTTACAAAATAAGTGCATTGATTTGATCTTTTAAACATGTTTCTATATCCTCTCCATTTCATCTATTACTGGGGGGGG
>WBMY01017624.1:411463-466714 GCA_013397315.1 Donacobius atricapilla
TTGCTATTTATTTGCGAACATTAGCGGCCATGCTAAGATCCTCTCTGTTGTTCCCCCAGCTACATTGTACACTCAGCTCAAAGCGCAATTGCAATATGTTCCGCATTCAAACAGTAGTAGGAAACATTTTACAAGTTTGCCTGACTATTTTAAGATTTGATATTGAGCACAAAGTATCACCTACTTCTCAGTCAACAGGTTATATGTTATTCCAGGGGTCGTAACTGAAGTTATTACCTTGTGTGGTAATTATGCCAAATTTACAGTATTTCCCACTGAAGTAATTAGAAAAAAAAAAATAAAAACCCCCACAACTATCATTTTATTATTTAAGAGTGAGACATTTGGACTGTAAGCATTACAGTATCTAAGCTTTCAGCAGTAAAAATATTACTGAACTCAGAGCCCTGTGCAGTAAGCTTGAGAATCTGACTGTTCCCCAGCCCTGAAAATGTCTACACACAGTATGTTTTTCAACTCTGACTCAAATGTCCACATAACCTTAGACCGCCATCTCTCCTCACAGCCCCATTTATTCCTCTGCAAAGGACTGGAGAAAGTAACGTGCAACATGCCCCAAAACCTACCAGGAGCCATGAAGACCCTCTGCCTAATTCCCTGAACAGCAATACCCAAGGCATCAGGCTACAGGGAGCACTCACCACCAGGGTCATCAGCATTTGTTCTCATGCAGAAAACATCCCAGTGCTGCTTGTGTCCAAAGGCATTCTCTTGTTCCTCCCGTGACAACTTGTTTCATGTAAAATAAAACTCAGAAACAGTATCTTTCATCAGTCACTCTCCCTTCTCCCCAAGGCAGGGGGGATGCTCCAAGTCAGCACAGTCTGTTCCTCAGGACCTGAGCACCCCTCTGTGAAATGCCAAACTCACACATAAATGCTGAGCATTGTCACTGGACTTACCTGTGAGGTCTTTACTACCTCTGGAGTCAGGGACTTGGTCTAGTATTTCTAGGCGGCCCATAATGACTTTTAAAGTCACTCTCCTAACTTATATGACATCTGCTGTACCCATTTAAAGCAGGTTTATGGGTAAAACACATAGCATGTAATTATGAGTTAGACATTTTCACATCTCATTTACAGATCTCCCATCCTACCACATGTCAGATACTGCCTTTTATTCCTTGGATTCCCATACAAACTTCTTGAGTACCCAACACCCCCTTCCTTCCCTGTTTTATCACGGTGCACCACACAGCCATCAGGACACGAGGTGCTAACTACAGCACTGTGCACAATCGCAGTCCCTGTGAGGAATGTCTTGCTTTAATAGAGAAATAAAATGATATAAGGTCATAAGCTAAGACTATCATAAAGTGCATTGCAGGTACCCTATACTTAAATACTCCCGTGCTACCTCTTAACTATAAGTGAGGCAATTTGCCTAATGCCTATAGAAGTGACACAATTAATTCCCCCCGTTCAAATAATCCTATTATTTGCTCTCTAATGTGCATCTGTAGAAGGAATGTTTACTAAAATAAAACAAAATTTTCGAAAACCGTATCCTTAAAATCCTTAGCATTAGAAATAGCATAAGTCTCAAAAGAAATTTAGAAAGTCTTTTGTTCACTGTGTTCAGAAAACCACTGGAGAGCCCTTTCTCTCTGAAATGGAGATGAAACCCCACAGCAGTATTATGAACCCTGTAAACACACTCAGTGGACTGTATGCAAGTGGCCTCAGCCATAAACAGCAACCTCAGCATCTTTCTATTCATGTTTCCTGTTAAATACCTGCAAATTAACCAACAACCTCCAAATCAGTCCTCCCAATTTGGACGTGAACCTTTCTGTCTTGCTAGTCCAGCATTTCCATGTTACCCATCAGCCTGGCATTTTGCACACCATTGGAAGCAAGGTGGGCTAAGTCGAAGAGGGTCCATGAGGATCACCTGTACTTAAAAGGATGTTATGATTTTTTAAAAAAATCTCAGTTTGAAGCAATTCCCATAGGGAAAGCATTTGGAAGTTTAACAGTATTGCTTAATGCGATGTACCTTCCATGTGGCCAAAAGCATGGACATCTTGTAGTACAGGTAGAAAGTTGGAAATTCAGTCCTTATTCATCAGTAATATGTTCAAAAATCAAGGAGAAAAAACCCACACAATTACCTGTACCTCTGTACTGAATTGTACAAACCCAGTTTAACATACCAGTACCATCATCTTCTGCAGGAAGAATTTTTGGTGTAGCAAGCAAACCATTCTCAGCTGGGTCATTGCCTCTCCCTGCTTACTACAAATGCCAGCTACTAGAGATATAAACCCAAAATTTGTTCTAGAAAAAAATGAGAATAACAATTAAATTTATACTGTTATCTCAGAGTTGTTTCACACCAGGAAAAAAAAAATCTGAGTTAATGCCTGAAAATTAAACATGGAGTCCCTCTATCAACAAGTAGTGGATAGTAAATACATTACCTGAAATTTTACTTCATCAAAAGGATGAGAAAATGAAAATAAGGAGTAGTTTAAGTATATATTGACACTTTAGACTTAAGGTACATCATACTGTCTAGTTTATTATTAAGCAGTATAAACTATGCCTGTCATGTGCAATCACTAGTTGAAAACAATCAGCAAAACAGGGATCTGATGGTATAAATTAACATTGGTTCCACCACTGCCAGGGGAAGTTTTTGCCATCAGCTTCAGCCAGTGCAGCATCTGCCCTCAAATCTTGATAGAAATGAAGTTTCAGTAGTTTACCAGACACATCTGGGTACTGATTCTTTCCAAGGCTTTTTACTGGATAGAGGTTTTATATCAGGTGAGCAATTCAATTGTTTTTCTTTTGATCCGCTGACAAGCAAACTGGGAACACACAACCTTCTCACAACCACGATTCTTAAACAGATGGTTCAAGGCACATAAAACTAGGCTAGGACTGTTGTTAAGATGTCTTGATGCCTTTTGTCCCCCTGTGTGCCTCCAGGCAGGACCATTTATGCCTGTTTCTGAAAAATTTCCAACAAAAGACATTCCACAACATCCCAAATTTTATCTGCTTTAGAACGTCATTGCTAATACCTAATGTGAATTTTGTTTGGTCCTGTTGAACCAATTATATCCCATATACTCCCATTTCTCACCAAGGGGAATAAATTACTGCTTTTCTTTTCCCACAGCCTTTTGTATTCTTACTGCCCTTTGCCATGCTGTCCCTCAGAGATCTCTTTTTCTGGCCAAGCACCCCCAATATCTTCAGTATTTCCTGACAGGTCACATTTCCTCGCTCTCTTATCACCCTCATTGCTTTTGCTTTGGACTTTCACTGAATTCTCTGTAGCTTATTTGGGCTGTGCTGCCCAAATCAGCACTTAGAGAGGTATGGCGGTGCTCCTACCAGAGGCATGAGGAGCAGAAGTCACTCCATACCACTCATGGGCTATATTTTGTATTACACCTTCATCACTTCTTATCAAGGAGAGTTCTGAATTCCAACATGAACATTTCTTCTGCCAGCTTCACAGCAACCCTTAAATTAACTAGAATCTTTAACATGGTAAACAGCACTAAATTAGAAGAAGTCACACCTAATTGGCTGTCTTCACTTAGCCTACACCCCAAAATGGCAGGACATTTCAGGATTACTCCTGGAAATACACATACATGCACACACAAACCAAGTACAATTAACAGGGACTTAGTCTAATCTATATTCAGATGTGGATGTACAGAGGTAAATAATGTACAGATAAAATTTAAACACCCACACACTGAGTAGGTCTGTAACTCAGAGGTTTATCTAAGTGATTCAGAATACTGCAACTTTTCCAGTACCAAAAAGAGGAGAAAAAATTAAATAGCTAAATATAATCATAGTTAAAATCAGATCCCCTTGATTTATAGCTCTGAATCTAGATAAATGTACATGTGGGAGAAATCTTTAGCATGTCCACTGCCTGTTCTTCCTCCATGTAAACAGGTTCAACTCCTCTGAAGTAGTCAAACATACATATAATGTAAATATGAGTGTACGTGTGTGTAAACCCAGGGTAAGTGGAAATACAGTAAGGCTCCTTGTTGGCTCAGGTCTTACAGGTAAATGCAATAATAGAAAAGCAAGAAAACTAATAAACTGTAGTTATTACTATGCAATAAACATATAACTTTACAGTACCTGATCACCGATGTACTGTAAAATAAACTGTTATTAAGTTTTTTTACTGTTCCCTTCTATTTACAGTCATCTCTGATAAAGATTAAGCTTCCCCAAAAATGTATGATAAAGCTTCTTATCAGAGGTTTTAATGCCTCTAATAACTACTGTAATTCTGTGTGATTTAGTGCTTTGAATAATCCACCAGGATTTTTCTCTAGATCTTTAAAAGGATTGTAATGTGTACAGAGGTGTCATAGTGATTAAATTTACAGGACACTTACCAAAACAGTGATAAGACAGGATGTTTAATTAACACATGTACACGTTGTTCAACTGTACTATCATGCAAAAATGGAAAGACCCGAACGAGACCCCTATTTTCCTTTCAAAATGTTAAAAAAATAAAATTAAATAAAGGATTATCCCCGCTGTACAATATAGGAGCAACTATTCTGAGGGCGACAGCAAATCCAGGCAGCACCCGAGAGTGGTACCAGTCTAGTGTTGCACACTGGGTAGAGCCAAGGCCCTGGCAATTCTAGCGGGATGCCCCAGAGAGAAAGGAAAAAGTAAGTCATAAGTATGACAGTATATGGGAATTCATCAGCTGAGTTTGGAGATGTCATTCTTTGGCTGGTGGGTAGTTCAAGGACATTGCAGTACTCTTCAGCTATAATGCTTGAAAATATCAATGCTTTTAAGGCTCATTGACAAAAGTCATTGCAGAAAACCAGCTGAAGGTTACCTTATCAGATATTTTTGAATGCCATGTCTCAGAAAGGCACACAGGTACTCTAGAAAATCCCTTTTCCCTCCATCAGTAGATTTACCTAATGGCCAAGGCTATCCCTTATTTATATAACAGATAAGTAAATTTAACTTAAGCAAAGAAATGCCCCAGCAGACTAAGCCCCAACAGAAAAGGGCAGCAGAGTCAACCATACAGTGAAAAGTGGAAGACAACCTTTATCTCTCTGAGGACTCTTTTCACTTTAACTTCTACTGACATTTTGTCCACTGTGGTGCTAATAAAAAAAAACCCCAAACTGACAGAGAGATCTAAAGGTGATATCATATACCATCAAAAGATGAAACAGAAAAGTCAAAAAGCTCATGCAACCCATATTCTCACTGGGGAAATAGCCTTTTTAATATTAGAGTTGTTTGTACTTTGAAATTGAAATCCCAACATCTGCAAGTGCATGCAGCTGAAGTAGATTTCATTCCTGGATGGGCAAGTGCCAGGCAGTAACACGGCATGAGAACAGACTTTGGCTCCATGAACGGAAACATAAACCTCTCCTTTGTAAAAATTATTCTTAATGATCTCAAAGGCTCCCTGGTTTAGTATGGATGATGAGTGCTGCTTTCCTTTAGAATGAATCCCACGTATTTTGTATCACAGTCCTGGCACAGGGCTACAAAGATGAAATCATTCCTTGACCATCACTGTGGGCATGCCTGCTCTGATCTGCAGTGCGATGCAGGGGCACACAAATACTGGAAATGGTGTAACTGCCTCATTACTGTGCTCTGCACAGGCTTTTATACCCTGGTTCTCAGCAAGACTAATTATTCTGAAAGAAGCATCACACTACTGCAATTATCCTGCTCCCAAAACCTGAGTTACATCATTTAGGACACTGTGCTTCACTATCCTGGCATAACCATGCAGCTTTATTTTTTGCCGCAAAGATTTTTACTGGGGGGGAAAAAGTTAAGAAGAACAAGCTTAGAGATCACGAACCACAGAAGACAGAACACTTAAATATAACAGGTACAGGGAGAAGGCACTGAGGGTGTCAAAAATCACATGCTCCTGAGTCTGACTCTTTATTTACCTGGCACGCAGGACTGCTTACCTGCGTAATCCTTTCTCTGCAGCAAGTGAAGGTGAATGTGTGAGAACTTCCTTCTTTCCTTGCTGGCAGTATTAACTGACAGCATGGGGAGAGAGACTACAGAAAGATTTTCTTTCTCATCTCCATCATCAATAAATTACTAAGGTAGCTTTCAGGACTCTCAGAAGGTGCTTGAAACCTATGGTCCTTCAGCTGGCTACTCTCCGAGTGGACCAATATGCATGATGCCCTCTTGTGTAAGGCTGCAGTCCTTCTGCAGAAGACCTGACTTTTTAAATCAAATATGCAAGTTTCTCCTGTATCGCAACCTCCTTCCCTTCCTGGGAAAGAATTTACAGTAGTAAACATTATTTGGTGTCCCTATTGAGGGACTGGCAAATAAGAAAAAATAGCATTTACCCTGGGTCTCAGAAATTAGCAGACCAGCCTTAGTAATTTTCTCTATCTCTCATTAATTAATCATAAAATTTCCCAATGTTTCTAAGCCTGTTCTTTCCTTCTCTGCCCAGGAAAACTACAAGCTACATCTGGATGTGATGGTTAGCCACATTTTTGTTATGTTTCAGCATTAGGTGGAGAACAACTGCACTTGCAGCTCAGAAAGAGTATGAGGGGGAGGAAAAAATAAGACACAAAGAAAGAGAGAATGAGAAGAGGCAAAGGGGGAAAGGAAGAAAAGGTGCATTTGGCCTTTCAGCCAAATGACTCAGAGTAGTCATCTTCACAGCTCAGGAACATTGGTGATTCAGCCAGCTGCATGGAGGGTGGTCCTGTTCTCTGCTTAAAACAAACCGATTTAACTCCCCCTGAGTACTAAGCCATCCACCATCTTGAAGCATATAATTTTAGAAGTCCAATATCTATGTAAGCATGTCCAGCTTGCTTTCTCTTAAAGAAACATTCGTTACCTTTTTGATCCTCTCCCTGGCCTTTGCCTTGCTCCAGAGACACAAGTCACAGAAGGCAACTCAACGTATTTCACCAGGAAATGTGGGCCATATCCTTCGTTACAGAAACAAGAAGACACTTGTTTTGACCTAGCTATGTGTATTTAAAGAATTACCAGCAGAACATAAAACAAAGTGGAGAGGATTATTTGAGGTCTGGGTGTTCCAGATATTTTTTCTGAAGCTGCTGTGGATTTCAGTAGGAGCACTGCACATTGAATAGCAAAGGGGAACGTCTCCCAGACCAGAGCTAACCCAGGGTAGTGCACAAAGGAAAAGATGTTCACCGATGGAAGGCACATGCAAGCTGAACTGCCTATGTTAAATTAAAGACATCTGCACTTTGGCAGAATTTGGACAATGACTCACTTTAATTATGTAAAAATTTCAAATGGGGCAAACTCCACTGTAGTGACTCACATTAGTGCTACCACATGATCTTCTGATAACTACATCAGTATATAACTCATGTCTCTGCTGCAGAGTTTCTACAGAGAGAATGACATATTACCTGACTAGCATTAAAAGGACTCCATGTTCCCAGCAATGACTGGTACATTAAGTAATGCTTCAGAAAGTAGCATATAGTACACTGTAGCATATAGTACACCGAGCTTTTTTCCCTTGACACAAAACTACAGTTCCTCTAATGACAATAATTCACTGTCATTCAAAAATCAATTTTCTGTTTGTTTTATTTCTTTAAATTTATAGAGTAGTGGGGAAAGATTCCAGAAGTAGAAACTTACATCATTTCCTTTTTCCAAGAAGAATTATGGTGCTGCAGACCTCCTAGGCTTCCAAAGACGCTCCCACCCTGTTCTTATGTGAGTGGCAAACACACCCTCAGCCCCTTCAAGCACAAAATCTCCTGTGCAGGTCTGACTGGTAAAGGTACCAGGCCATTTCTTGCATTTTGATTCACAGATACTCTTGGACCTTCCCCTGCTACCTCCTGCACTTTCCAAGTTGGTTTGGTTTGCTCGGTTCTGGTGTGGACTATCAGAAGGAACTGATTATGCGCCTTACGTCAGACTAACAGGACTGATGACCTTGAAATGTCCGCTGTGAAGAAAAGCTATTCTGCATTATTTGCCTCAGATTTTTAAAAATAGCAAAACACTGTATTACTTACCTCAATGTTGTTAAGGAAAGGGGGGGGTCTTTTCCTGACTTGTATCAGGTTCCTTTTCTGAGCTCTCAGAGTTGCTGTTTGTATCCTGGAGTACCACTGCATTACATTCCTATTACACATCTGAAAAAGGGATGTACTCTACAAGGCTTCCTAGACACTGTTTTCAGGCTTACTGAACAAGCCGTTCAGTATCAAAGAAATATACAAAAGGCATTTTCACTACAAAAGGAATGTATTAATGTGACAAATACAGCCTTTGTTAATGCTAGATGCCAACTATAGGCGTGAATGAGGAGTATGATGAATAGGATGATGAGGAGAAAGCAATCTTAATTGTGCAATTAGTTTTGTTATGTTTGGACAATGTTTTGCATAACAATTATACGCCACTGGTAGACTAGTGGTCCAAAATTATTACAGTCTTCCAAAGGAGTTCAAAAGCTAAGAAAGCCACTGCACCTTTTTAGAAACTCCTTTAGAAGGCTAATGAAAAATGTAAATGATGTCAAGTGGCCTTTAGACGGCTTAAGTGCGCCATTGGGCTTGAATGGCAAGTGCAGCGTGCTTTCTCCGCTGAGTGCTAAGACGTAGCAAGTGCAGAGGATGTCCCAAGGGAATGCCCTGAGCCACAGCACTGCTAAAAGGTATAGGAGTGAAGTCTGGCTTCTGAGTGACAGAGCTGCTAGGAAGTGGTTGAAGGTGTTGGGACCACTGTGTATGTAATGGGCTGGCTCAAAATACAATGAGCAAGAGGAGAGAAGTCACAGTATGTTTCTGTTCCTTCCTAGCGTCTACCAAAGAGTAAAAACCCCATCTTGATTATTCTACAATCTCTCATTCCACCTTTCATTTATTTTCTGTTTCAAAGTACAATTTAACTTTTTTTTGTAGGGGTTCACATAGAAGGTACATTTAAAATTAGAATGCAGATTAAAGCTCACTGCTACCACTGTTCCTGAGGGTAGAGGTAAACTGCCCAGAATGTGATAACAACATGGGTGTTGAGTGATGATTTGCTCATAATCAACACATCCAAGCACACAAAAGTTCATTTTATCCTTGATCTTACCCCAGGGACCCACGTCAGTCACAGCTGATGCTGAGAGGTATAAGACATACTGCCTGGTTGGCTCCATGATTATTTATGGGTTACCAGTGCTGGGGAGCAGGACACATGCCCTCACATGACACTCAAAGGTGTTAAACTGACACACCTCATAGCTTCCCCAGGTTCTCCTCCCACAGAATACTGAACATGGCTATCCACCAAGACAAAAAAATCCATGGACATTTGAATAGTAGGCTAATGAATGTGAGGGGAAAGACTCAAGGTTCTGTTGACCTGCTCCTAAACCTTTATTTACAAAGGATACCTTTAAGCCAGATTCTCCATTGCCTTTTGAAACGTGACACTAGAACAACCCTGGGAATGTGTTTTTTAAACAGTCTGCTCATCCCTTACTCAAATAAATAGTAAGTGTATAGTGCTGCTAAGTCAAGCTGTTTAGCAAAGGCATTTACTTCTGCACAGAAACTCAGCCCCTGTGGTGCAGGAGAGCACATCAGCGTGCTGTGACCCAGCTCCCTGCCAAGGGGATGAAGAAGACGTCAGACCAAGAAACAGGGCAGAGACCATTTGTGCTGTATCCCAGCAAAAGCATCCACCCTGTGTGCTGGTTTTTATGTTCCGACAGGAAGTGGGAATAGTTTTTTAAAGGCTGTTTTAGCCAGTGAAAGAAGAAAAAGGGTATCATGTGACTTTGCACCCTGGATGCTGTTTGTAGAGAAGCCTTAAGTCACAGCTGGACTTCTACAAATTATTTATGATTGCAGAGTGATATTGAATACACAACTTGAGGGAAAATCACAGAGAGCAGGATTGTATGCACACAGAACTAAGCTCATGTTCAGTCACATCTCTTCCAACTGACTGCAAGCATCTCTACAGTCAATATCCAAGGCTCAAACACCCCTTGGAAATTCATTAGCAAGCACAGCAAACAGCAGTCCTGAAAATAGCATCTTTCCATTCAGTGCAATGAGACATGCCTCACTATATTATATGTTCAAAGAGGAAAGGGCAATACTCTTCTAAACCTAGCTTCTCATGAACCTGAATCCAATCACACATTCCCTTTATGACAGCCATCTCTCTTGGTGCTGCTCTACAAAACCTACATTGTATCAGCACCACCTTAAAGGTCGGCTGTGCTATTTCAATAAATAGAGAAACCATGGTTTAAACCACTTGCATTCCTCTTGCTGCAGTCATTTTGTCTCTCTTCTATGGTCTTGCTTAGCTCACTTTCATATGAATGTCAGATTTTGCATTTGCTGTGTGCTGTCATCTAGACTCCTGCTGTAAAAGAGTTTGCTTTTTCCCCCAGTTGGTGCACCAGATTAGCATTCCCCCTCTCCCCCCTCCAGAACAGAATGTAATTAAAGATCATGGGAAAATAACACATACACTAGTCATAAAGTTAGAGAGTTTCAGGTTTGGTTCTGCTTTCCAATTTTACATGCTCCACTTCACTTCTGTATATAAAGAGAAATATAAATGGCTTTGGTCACTGGATATCTATTAACTCCTTGTACATCAGATCCTGCGAGACAGAGATGACATCAAGATCCACAGCAGCTTATGAGAAAGGGCCTGTGCCTCAGAGAATCTCACCTAATACACCCAAAAGGAAGTGTTTTGCCCAAATGGTTCCCTCTTTGCTTACTGTGAAAGGGTTATGAAACCTAAGCCAGAACGGTCTCCCTGTTCAGGGCATTCAGGAAAATGTTCCATCATCTAAGTGAATGTTTTCACCTGAGAAGCCCGCCAGGATGATCACTTTGATAGCCTTGAAGCCAGAGAACCACTTGGGTCAGCAAAAGCCAGTGCTGGTAGCACAGTGGCACAGCTGGTTTAAAGCACAGGTTGTTTTGTACATCCTCACCTCAGTAGAGGCACCTCCACCTCAGGTTTTTTGGTGCCAGAATGGAAACATCTAAAAGCTTACTGCCTTCGGCTGTAGGACTGAATATCACCAAAAGAGAAAGTAACTGCTTCCTAATTAAGAAAAAAAAAAAAAAAAAAGAAAAAAAAAAGAAAGTTTAAACTGGTTTTATAGCAGAGATGAAAATACCATCAAATTGCCATTTATCACCACAAGAGTAAGCAAGAGGCAACTGTTGATCTTCAGTGTCTCCTGAGAGGTTCTGGAAAGGAAAAAAAACCTACCAGGTGATCTTGTGCTGTGAAGGCAGGTGGCAGTGGGGAGGCAACTCAGGATCTACCTCCCAAGTTCTGCCACAGCTAAATCACATCCCAATTTGTCTCCTTTTTCAAGAGGAGAGAAGGTAACTGAGGTCACGGAGAAAGATGGTGTTTGTGCCCTGTTGTCTGACACAGTATCACACAGAGAGAATTTATGACTCGCCCAACATATACGACACTGTCAGTGGTAGATTTCTAGGAAATAAACCCCAATATCACGGTGCTTACTACACCTCAAAATTCCTCCCTTTTCCTCAGATAGAGAAGAAAGTAGATGTTCACCTTTACTGTAATTATTTTTTATGAGAAGAAAGTAGATGTTCACCTTTACTGTAATTATTTTTATGGCAATTCTCTTCCATTAGTTAAAGGATCATAATGAAATAAATAGAAAAATGAGCTCCAAGCTGAGTATTCTGCATTGTAATCTAAATTAAACTAGTATTACAAATTTGTTTACATATCTCAGTTGAGCTCTGCAGTTTCAAAAGTTACTTGCTGAATGTAAACATCTCTCCTGATGCTACATTACCCACTACATGCAGTAAAATATATTCTAATGTAATACGATAAAACTGAAAAACCAATAAATGCTCCTATTTATTGAGAAATTGGACAAAAAATAGCTTATTGTCAGTTTTTAAAGACTGAAAATCAATAGATGATGAAAGGTTGTATTTTTTGTTACCATTAGACTGTTGACTCTAGCAATAAGTGAGATATGGATTATAACTGGGGGAGTAAAGAACTGGTGAGATGTACAATTTGGAGCTTCTAGGGTTTTGTAGAAGCTCAGTTCCCAGTATTTGTGCAGCAGTGGCCATCTTGGCACTGCTGTTAATGGGCCCCGAGAGCACAGCTCCTCCATTTTGTTGACAAAGCCAGCTTTAAGTATCTTCCTGTCTTTACGAGCTTTTCTAAATTAAGGGGACTCTTAATCAGACTTGCATCTGCTGAGGATCACAAGTAAAGGAGATACAGCTTTCAGATATGTTCACATCCTGCCAATAAAAAAAGTAAATTTAAAAAAAAATCCTCAAATAACACCATGAAAACCCCAGTAATTAGCGTGCCACCTCTCAACTGCCTCTGAGTCCCCCTGGGTGAGCTGCCGGGGGGGTTCTGCAGGTGTGGCCCCACATAACACCCAACATCAGACAGAAATCAAGTTAAATCAGATGTTCAGCTTGCAAAAACCTTTAGCTCTCATGCTAAAGCTCCCGAGTCTGCCACCCTTCCTCACACACGTAAGGTTTCCCACATCTGGGCCCTGAGCACAGAGGTCCCATTCCAGTCTGCCATCTACACATGGCTGAGTCTTGCCCTAAGTATGTGGGCAGAGAGAGGTCTGAAAAACACAGATTTTCAGCACCTGTTTTCCCAGAATTTATTCATGGAAGTCAGTTTAAAACCTGAATTTCTATATTCGTTCAACAAAAAGCACACAACCACGCAGAGGCTGGGAAGGCATTCTTGCTTCATGGTGCAAACATGGCAACATGGAATACTAAAAGAAATATACAGTGATAAAAAACACCAAGCTAAACATAAACACTGCGCCCCAAGGTCCTTAAATATTGATCTATGCCAACATTTTTGTAAGTGAACCAGTAGGTATGGCCATTACATATAAACCCAAATATAGATGTTCTACCCTGACTATATTTCTAAACTTTTGAACAGAGTCTGAAAGGATGCCAATTACATTAGAGAGTTGGGGCTGCTTTTAGGATTTATGTTCTTTTTCTATGTTTCAAACCATACAGCAGCTCAGATCTTGCTAGATGGGGGTAATGCAGAAAATGCCTACACTGCCTTCAGATACACGTTCTTCTCTGGAAAAGTGGGCAGTGACCACTGGGCCCAGATGTGACGGAGAACTAGTACAGCCAGCTGGCCTGCTTCTGCAGTACCTGATTTTGCAAATTCAGAGAAGTGTGCAGTTAAAAGTCTACAGAAAGAGAATTTCCCAAGACCTGGAAGGAGCTGACAGTGTGTAGAAACGTCCATCCTACTGCTGGCCCCAGTCCTGTGTTTCCCTGACATAAAACCTTTGCTTCAAACCAAGGACAGCACAGAAAGAACCAACCTCCATATCATGGTTTCCTTCTGTTTTCCCAGGTAGGAAGCTATTTCTATAAAGGGGGCTGTTACCATGTCTGCATAATCACATACCAAAAAAAGATTAATGTTGCTCCTGTAAGCTTTTGCTTAAGTATACCATGGAAAATAACTTTGATGAAATAATTTGCCCAGAGCACTGCTTGTCTGGAAGATTTCTATAATTTAACCGCAGTTCTGTAAATAATTTGGTGATAGACAGGCCATCAGCATAATTTGGTGCTAGACCCATGCAATGTTAAGGAAATGGCCAGAAGGCCAAAATTAAATCAACTGGGACCTACTATGTACAATGCACATTAAAAACCAGTCCAAATCTATTATTTTTTGGAGTATGCTTATTCATTTTAAAGGAAGACACTGATTTTTGCTTTGGGAATTAACACAAAGAAATGTCATGCTTCCTCCCTATGAGGAAAAGATCACCCACACAGGGTTAATCCTGCAGATCTCCGTGAAGATTTGCAGTATTTTTTGCACTGTAACGTCCCAAACTACAGCATTTTGTACCACTTTTGGACTTACCAGTAACTTTCACCAAAGTATCTCAGTTCTCCTGTGCTGATAACCTGTAAAATAGCAAAAGCCATTGCCCTGATTTTTACTCAAGCCATAACCAGGTCTGCAAGATAAGAGGTACAAAATTGCATGCATGGTACATTGCACCTTTAATCATCTACCTACCTGAAATACTTAAGCAAGTAGTTAGACATCTAAATGGTCTAACTACAGGTTTAAAATAAATGAGTTTTGCAGTACATGACTGTGTTCATGTAATTTGAAAACTGGCGTTCACATCCCATCTCAAGCAAAGTATCACTTCAGCTACAGGCAGATCAGAAACTTGAAGTCAGTATTAGAGACAAGAACAGAGCTAAGATTTAGTATTTCAGTTGAGAAGAGGGGAGAACAAATGACTGCAAGATGCTTCCCACTGCACTGTTTCATTTCTGGACAAACATATTTTCCATCAGAAATGTCCACCATCAGCATTGCTTTCTTTCATCATCATAATGTAAATGGAGATACATTCTGGAAACCCTTGATGATTTTTACCAAATGAGAACGAATGGCAGGGAAAATAACATACTAAACAAAGGCACCAAAGCCATCCCTCCCAGCTCTACTGAAAAAAGGTCTCAAAAGCAGATACATTTATACTTCTTTATACTGAAAATACTGAGAAGGAAGTGAAGTAGATGGGTTAAAAGCCAGCAAAAAGTAGTATAAAAAAGCCCACCAGGTATTGTTGCAAGAACCTCTAGATAAGCATCTTAAATCAGGGTAAATTACACACCTCATGCTGGTGACTCGGTCATGGGAAATTATGAAGCTACGTGATGTCTCATTTGTTGTGCTGAAAACAAATGTAAATAAATTACTGAGAGAATCTCATTTACATTTAGAAATTCATCCCGATGCATGACATGACTGCTGATGTTTTTTTAAATGACACTTTGAGAAGAAGTGCCACTATTAAAAACAGATCATAGTCACCTCAGCAAGAGCCCGTGCAAGTGTGCGTGTGTCTGTGCATGAGTGTGCAACAGCCGACGTTCTAGAGAGATCTTACAGCTCTTTGGGAAAAAGGCTCTCTTCTACTGCTGCACAACCAAAATGGTGGTGCCAGAAGACAAAACCTTTGATATGTATTCATCTCTGTATTTTCTCCCCTCCAGAGGGGGAAGCAGAAAGGCAGTGTTAGGGGTTGGCTGCAGCCACTACAACAGAAAGTGCAAAACCTGAAATGGTGGGAACAGAAAATAGTGTGGCACATCCCTCCATCATCAAGTGTAATAAAACTTCCCCTTTAATACACACACAAAAAGCCTTACGCTAAGCTTTTATCTCCCCTCTCCACATCTCACATTTTAAGCTGTCACTGAAAAAATTGAGAAGGATATCCAGGAAGCCATAAGATGGAGAGCAAGTTGAACTGCTGTTAGCTAAGCAGCACACATTCAGGCAAATATCCAAATGCTTTAGGAGCTGTCATTCTCCATCCCGCGTGGGAAGGCTGCGAAGAGACGGACTTGCTCGTATCATGATTGCTCTTATTATTACAGCAGTGAAAACACTGCATACTAATGGATGTGTTTTCAGAAAAAAAGACTGTTAGATGGCTTTTTAGACTCTGTGCCTGGCTGTCTGGGCTTCAGTATCTGATACATCCTATCCCTTTCTTTGCTTCCAAAACAGAACTCTAAAAAAAGTTTGTAACATGAGGGCAAATAAAACATATTTCCAAATGGGGACATGACAGTGTTCTACAACCCCACATACGGCAGCATATTTACATAAGCCTGCATAGGTCAGAGAGTTTATTTGTTAAGGGACAAATAAGCAGGCCATGAAATAATTATTTTTCATTGTGCCCTGCCAAACCTACCCAGCCAAAGGCTAAATTGAGCTGCTATTGTGATTATTTGAACTGTGGAGCCAAAAGTCTTCACTGCAAAGCATCCCAGCTGTCCTAAATTTTATT
This sequence comes from Donacobius atricapilla, assembly GCA_013397315.1. Taxonomy (NCBI): domain Eukaryota; kingdom Metazoa; phylum Chordata; class Aves; order Passeriformes; family Mimidae; genus Donacobius; species Donacobius atricapilla. The sequence goes on from WBMY01017624.1 coordinate 427,409, forward strand.
CTGATGGCTAGTTTTCACACTAGCTTGAAACTTGCCAAAAATGCTCCACAAAACACGCAGGCGGAAGGCTTGCTTTATCCAGACCTACATCAATTACTGATTTAGAGCTGTTCTGAGAACTTGATTATTAACAAATCACTTCCCAAAATTGTTATGACAAGATTCACATATGCAAATGGCAAGCTGCTCATATGTACACAGCTAGCAAAAGAAATTAATACAAAGGTTCCCAGATTTATTTATGGTTATTTCCTATTCTGCTTTACTGCAAATTAGCCACTAAAATATTAAAAGAAAGGGGAGAGATCCAGCTGCAGCATCACAGCTTTGACATATGGTGACATAGGAACACCCAGGCCATAACTGCTCCACATGCTTCTGCCTTCACCCACCTCCCCTGGGGAAAAGGACCTACACCAGTGCCTTCTCTCAAAACCAGAGGAAGCAAAACCACCACAGTAGCTCTCAAGCTGCAGGTCTGGCCAACACACCAAGGAACTGGTAGGATTACCCTGAGAACAGCTCAGACAATGGCCTTGGGAGGATATTTCATATTTTAAACAAGGTTGCCAGTGGAGGAGGGGGAAAAACAAATATAATATTTTTTTAAACCTCATGCTTCAAAGCTTAAATTAATCCCTAATAATGAAAGATTAGGATGAGAACGTGTAGAGAGAAGATTATCCCAAGTCTACCCATTGTGAGGCTCTTACAACTGTACTTGAGGTGCCTGGGGTTGGTCATTGCTAGAGACAGAGCAGGAGGATCTTGGGGACTATTAATTTCATACTCTCTACATTTCACCTTAAATAACTAAGACACAAACAAAAGACAAAGAGGCTAATTGTTTTGAAGACAGCAGACTTATAAATAAATGAAATGCCCATCACTTGGTATCAGGCTGTACCTTCCCTGACCAGACAAGTGCACCTTGCTGCAGCGGCCCTCCTTCTCCTCCACACCTCCTCCTATTCTTCATCCTGTTTGTAATTTCACTGCAATATCCTCAGGGCAGCAACCACTCCACATTTACACATGAATTAGAACAACACCTCACACAATGGCATACCAGTCCTGATTGGAGCTGGACTGCTCCTGGGAATGCTGCTGGGAGCGGTACTATAAAAAGAGCTCATAAATGTATAGAGTTCAGCACAGTAACACACACACATACACCCCTACCTTTTAGCACGGTTAACATCACCAGACTGCTAACTCCGTTTTCACAATAAAACCACAGATAGTTTAATCCATTTCTAAGCTCCAAGATGGTTGCAGTATGCGTCGCTAAGATCCAGCAGACCTCCACCAGGACACACTCAGTGAAGTCAGGCCTTCACAATGGACCCCTGCACTTACTGCTCAGCGCAATGACAGAAATGCTACGAGATCGTGTTATAGAGGTCAAGGCTTAAGGTTGAATCCTGCTAGGATTTGCATGGAAGCTGATCCAGTGATGAGCTGGGAACATTCAGGATGGGTAACTCAAGGAAGCCACAAACCGTGACAGCCTCATCACCCCTGTGCAACCATTACAGAACCAGATCTGTCCAAATTCCCTTCTGATTTCCTTCCTTCCTTGGGAGAGGCTTTTGACCTTTGAGCTAACGTTTTAATATATTCTGAAATTCCAAATTTTGTACATAATAAATAGTTATTTTCAGGTACTTCAGATATAAATAACTCCCATACTAAATTTTAACTTGCTCTGGTACTCAGCCATGCTATTTTTAACTGAAAATATAACATATAGATTTGAAAATCTTTAGCAGCATATTTCCATTTTTCCAACAATTCTGACACATCAATTATTTTGTTGGACTTTTTCCTGAAGGACTATGAATGGTCAGTATGCTTCACAGAGAGCAAAAGGAAAAGGAAAGGAGTGGGTACAGGTAAGGTGGAAAATCAGTAAGTAACTTGAGCGAATCTATAAATTCAGGCACCTAAGCCCCTTGTAAAGTCAGGTTCCATGTTGTAGTCACTCTTTCCAATAGTTCATATCTAGAAAAAAAAAAGGAAAAAATAGCCAAAATGTGAAACCTACTAAAAATCTTAATTAGAATAGAATGGACACTTTGTCAGGCCTATATTCTGCATTGATAGGGCACCAGAAATTGACCTTAAAAAATTATCATACAGATTACAGCTGTTAGCAACCACATTCATCTCTTTCAAAATAAAATAAAAGTTTTTTAGAAGTACAAATGATTTTTTGTTGACTGCCAGATGACAGATCTCTTTTTTATTTGCCTAAAAACTCCACACAATCGAATTGTATATAAAATACAAGATCATAATTCCTTTTTCTCTGACTCCTGGTGGGATGGCAGCATTACAGGGCCCTTTATGTGCTTTTCTGTGTAACTTTGCACTAAATACAAGTTTTGTCCATGGCATAAACGTGGAGATTTTCTGTCTCACAGAGATGTGACCCTCACTGCTGGACATTCTCGGCCTGAGCACTTCAGTTTCTTCATGAACTGCCTGCAACTTGTGACTTAACTCTTGTTCTTTTTGTCTGGGGTGCCCACAGCTCCAGCCAAAGCAAACTCTGTCCAGTGTCACACTCCCACTCCGGAGCAAAGATCCCTCAGGAATGATCTTTTTACTTCTACAAAGACAGTAAGAGACCGAGGTCTACATGGAAGAGGCTGCTGACAACCCCACACACAGTCAGCCAGATATGTGACAAAGTCCAATTAAATGCTATTAGGGAATAATACAAATGACAGAGCTTATAGAATACAGTTAGCTTCTAATTAGACAGCCCATAAATCTGTTCAGAACCTTCAGAACTTACCATCAGAACAAGAATCTCAAGACCTTTCACTGAGTTTCATGTTAACAGACCTGTTGTCCACTGAACCAACAACTCTGTTGCTTACAGACATGGTATTTCATCAACTTAAATACTATTAAAAGATGATTATGCACTGAGCTTTCCTGAAATTGTGTAACATTTGCATGGTATAACACATACTCTTACTTGTTCACTGCAGACTGATTCAAAGTGCTATAAATATGTTTGCCCTTTCTGCTAAGCCCGCCTAAGGGATTAGCAACCCCCCAAAAGTTCAGTTGAATATTAACTGCATTAACTTTGCAGACTGTAACATACTGTTACACTCAAACAGCCTACGGTGTGGTATGGATGACTTGCTTAATAAAAAATGTTTTCTTGCAAAGCCCGATTGCTAGAAAAAAGAATTTGCTCTGTCACAGGGAGTGACCTCTTCCATTTAACTTCATAAAACAACCAAACAAAAGGGAGAACTTCACAGGGATGTCCAGAGAAACGTTTATCATTTCATCTGTCCAACCAGATGGACCTCCCTTGGCAACACAGCACCAGCTCCACTCTACGTTAGAAATTAAGTCAGTTCACCATGAAAAAAACCCTGTGAAATACAGCAGCAAAAGTGTCATCTAGTGTAGTAATGTGAACTCAAAAACCATAAAAGAAGTATGTTTGCTTACTTATTTCGTTCAGTAAAAAGTGCTTTGCATGCCAACTCTCATAAAAAACTCATGTGCTGGAAGACTCTTCAGCACAAAGTTATATAGCAATGAAAACAAAAAGAAGAGGAAATCTTTGAAAGTTGGAAGAGGGAGAGTTGATACGAGTGAGAAAGGGAGCTAACTTGATAGGTAGTGACAAAAGTCAAGAAGAGCAGATTCTTGAACCTCTCAAGCAAAAAGCTCCCAGGCAGAGGCGGGGGTTGACTGGCAGTATCTGATCAAAAGATGAAGAAAGGGAAAGAAAAAGAGGAAAATGAGAAAGGCTGGGAGAAGTTTCTTAAGGCTATGAGGTAAAAAGTATTCAGTAGATTGCTAAAATACTTTTAAAGATTAAAAAACCCTCCTTCATTATAACTGCAGTAATAAAAAATGTAGAACCTGTCTATTATGGGATGAAAACAGAAATTGCATAATATGGGGGTTTTTCCTTTTATAAAAATATACACAACACAAATGTTCTCTATGCTGCTGGGGGAACACATCAAAGTACTCAAAAGACCTTGATCCTGAACACTGCAATGAAACCTTTCTCATTTGCTCTTCAAGGATCACATCTGTATCAATTTGTAAAAACACACTCTCCCATACAAGGGACTTGAGTGTAACAGAAAATAAATCCAAACTTTGAGAATTAGAAACCATATTTCTTTATAATGCTGGACATTTACTTGCTTCTGCCATTCACCACCACCATTATGTCGTCTAAAAATGGAGACCAACAATAGATGTAGGTAATTACATAATAACTTAAACGGCAGAGAGCTTCAGACCACAGCATTAAACTCAAATTAAAGCTTTACAGGATAAGAGAAATGCTTCACTCCCTGCAATCACCTCCCTCCCTCAAACACACACTGCACACCTGCTACCCACCAGCCAGATGGGACTGAATTCTCCCGAATCAGATCTTGGATTTTTTAAGCTCAGCTTGAGTTCAATTGGATTTCCAGACATGAAAATATATTATCATTTCACATTCAAAAAATTACACCAGTGTCCAGGAACTCCTAGTTTCAGTGCTGCTTGCACAATTAGATATGTATTAAAGCGGGATTATTGCCCCAAATGTGCTAATATAAATAAATAAAATGCAGCTTTGCATCAACATTTAATTTAATTACACATGCTCACTTAATACATGAAAAAGAGAAAAAAATCTGATTTTATATCACCAGTGTGTTAAGTGCGACTGGGAATTTAGCTAATTTGCAGTGACCAGTAGTGTTTTCTTAAAAGCCCACAAAGGTAACTTAGCAGCCCAAACTCACTTAAACATTGTAGGAACTGTCCCTTAATGCACAGGTATCATAAAATATTAACACATGTTAAGAAAAAACTGGGAAGCGTTATATTCCTAGAGAATTCGCTAAGCTCGCACAATGTAACATTTGTCGTCAATAAAGTTTCTTCACTTAGGAGATCTCTAGCCTGTTCTCCAGAGGAAGGTCTCTTTTTTCCTCCCTCTATTCCAGCAGCACAGCTCCACCAAGTCCCTGTTGCCTGCACTTCAGTGGAGTGCTGGCGACTGGCAAAGTCACACTTGCAACTGGGGTTGGCCTTTCCCAGCTTTTCCTTCAGTACCGAAACCAAGTGGAGACATGCAGGGGGTTAAAAAGTCGCCGGCCACCAGCAAGCTGCCCTCCGCAGGGGCCGCGAGCCTCGGGAAGCTGCTGCCGGTGGTGTTCTGCCAGAGCCGCGCCTGGCAAGCGCCAAGGCGCAGGAATGCCAGTCCTGCCTGCTTGGCCAGCCCTGGACTGACCTTTAGTCGTAACAGGGAACAGGAGTTTTGTTAGTGAACACAGAGTTCTGGTCTACCCATTTTTTACACTGATTATTTTATTGATGTAAAGTGCCCAGGTGCCCTCACGACAGTCACTAATATAGATTTTGAAAATAAAATTAATTAAGGGCCAGTCTGGACCACCTTTACTGTCACCATGTAGGACCCTTTTCTACAAGTAACAATGCTATCAACCAGCGAGCACAACCAGAGTGTTTGAGGAGTATTTCATTACATCCCAAAACACCTGACCATGGAGGTCAAGATCACTGTCACCTATCTATGCATACACACACACACACACACATTCCCTCTCCTCTCCTACCTTCCAAAAGGGGAACCGAAGCACAGCAAACTTAGCTGGCCAAAGGCAGTGTCAGCGCTGCGCCGCTCCGGGCTCCGTCCGTCCGGTGCACGGCACAGGGAGCGCGGCACGGGGCGAGCCTGAGCGGGAGCAGAGCAGCCTGGCACGCAGGCTAATCTGAATTACACTCATCCAGCCCTCGAAATGGTTCCTCATTAGCTGTGGGTTAATGGAGTCCCAATGAGTAGTGTTATTTTCATCCCCTGCCTACTGAACACAAAATTCATTTGCAAATATCCTGTAAAATACTGCAAAGCAAGCCAAAGAGATATGACAACATAAGAGGCATACTATTTATGGAATGCACTTACCATCATTTAGAAAAGGAAGCTGACATGAGCAACAGCCTAAATTTAGCAACACATTTAGTTTTTATTCACTAGTCACAATGACAACATTTTAGAAGGCTACCGCACACCTTGTGCACCGAAAGGTTCCACTGAAATCAAGACAGACTTTGATCTGGAAGGAATTCGGGATCAGCTCCTTAATGAATACAACACTGAGTTAAATTAAGGCAATCACCATCTTGACTTTCTATTCCAAGTAGATATAAAATTACATTGATTGCAGGAAATGGTGGCATTCAAACAATATTGCAATGGCCAAAGCCTGAAAGCTAAATTCATTGTCAAGCTAAACTAGGCTTTCAGAGGGCACCATTTGATTTGAGGCAAAAAAGCATCTGCAAACCACGTATTTTCAATTAATGGCGTAAAAGGCACAGAGTAAGAAAGGAAAAACACAGGGAAATACGCCACATGCCACTCAAAGAAGCAGAGTCTCTGCATGAAGATACTGTGCATATACATATACACGCATGTGTGTGTACATATATATGTGAGTGCATGCAAGTGTTTTGGGCTTTTGGGGGGTTTCTTTAAGGCAGTCTGTACTACAAAGGCCAAATTTGAGATCCAGAAAGGCACAATGCATCTCTGAACAGCCTGACAACATTCTTTTCCCCACGCTATCTTTAATTCAAAAGTAATTTCAAATCAACAGCACACAAAGTTAAACCTAGTTCTTTTGAAAACTCAGAAAAAGATTTAATTCGAACCCTTACCTTTGGCACCTTAAAGACTTTTGGCCATGACTTACCTGTATAAATAGAAAGAACTAATTTACTACAGAAATGCCCATGGGCAAACATGTTCTGGCTAATGAAGTGTTCAGCTTTTGCATGATTAACCAGCTGGTGGGGGTGGTGTAAAAATCACAGGGCATAAAATAATAAGAAAAATTGATTAGCAGCTCTCTTTTAAAGCACTCTATGAAAAAATTTCCTTATTTTTGCTGAGCAGTTGGAAAGTGACTGTAGAGAAAGACAGACTTGAATGACTTACCAAGGAGTCAGGCAGAGACTGCACCAGGCACTCACTCCTCCAAGACCTGCATCGCAGAGAGGTTCAAGTGAAAAGCAAGATACCAACCAGCCCCATGGCTGGATTACTTATACAACAGGTCCTGCCACTAGTCATAAGGGTAATTTTCTACTATATTGCAAAAGACATTATATAAAGTTAAAACCATGATTATGCCTTGACTCGGTTCAGTTTCTTCCCCAATGCTCTACACTTGAACACCTGAGCTGGCCAGAGCTATTCCCATGAGCCAATTTAAGAAGTGCCTCCATATGAGCCCAAGGATTCACATGCTACCTAGAAATAATGCACATATTTAGGTGATGCTACATCAAAAAGATGGAGTTTGCACTCACCAGGGACAAAAATCCTCTTGCCCTTCCCATCCTGTACAAGGGGCTCCTTACAAGCTCACGTGCTCTGCCCTCAAAATAGGACCTAATTAGTATACAAATATTTGGCAGACAGGTCACGAAAATAAATTTATCATTAACTCTCCCCTAAACCAAGGCAGGCTATCCTGGAGCAGTTTCACTTCATACGCATTTGCTCTGGGTAACCCTTCAGCTCAGGTACAACTGGCATATAACAGTTCCCTTAAGAAGAAAACCCACGTATTTTTATGGCATGGAATTACTATGGAGATATGAAAAAGCTGCTCACATAGAATGTACATACCAGGAGTAAAAAATTAAAGCAAAAATTTAAGTTACAGATAATTTGCAATAGGCCATTGTAATAGTCACAGTTCCTCTTTAACATCATTACTTCTATGGAAAATGTATGTTTTACACCTATTTATGGACTTTCAAAGACTGGTTTACAGCTATCTATCATGGGGGACACAGAGACAGAATTTGCATCTCAGGGATTTGCAATGTGTTCCAGCCCTGGGGATGCAACCATAACTCCATTGCTGAGACTTCATGGGCTGGGAACCCACATTAACTCCCTCTGGCAATACACAAGTTGTCCCCTTATACCCACAGCTGATTTCTAATCATAACCAGATACCGCCTCCTCGAGAGCCCTCTCTTGTGGTACGTGATGTTATATGAGATACCTTCATATGCCCAGTTACCTGGATATTATTCAATTCTCAGATTATTCTGGTATACCGTGTATGCTGGGGCTCAAAATATTCAGTCATACCATGAGACTCTTTGTGAGGAACAATAATTTTATCTGACGTAAGAGTTACTTTTTATGAGAAGAACCAAAGGAGAATTCTGGAGCCCATTTTCCTTCTTTTCATGACTCCTATATTTACTTTAATTACCACTTCCTGAGGAAGACAGTATCATTTTAATGCACCCATAGAAAGATTTTTCCATGCAGCTTCCCTATAGGAACCAGGCAGATTATCCTGAGAACAGATTGCTTCACACGTACACCAAACATTCACACTGAAAAACTGGTCAGGCTCATGCGGGTAAATAACTCTACAAATATTCCATGGAGGTCTTTCTTTCTCATTAGGTACATCTGAGAAATCTTCTCACTAACTTCATGGTCAGTCAAGACTTCTGATATCAAAGAAGTTTTTGCCCGTTTTCAAGGCATTGCTGAATCATTGGATCTTTATACACTTGCATAGCTCTTGCTTTGCAGCCTCCTCTAACTTTTTGGAAACATTTCTACATATTAACACTTAAGAAAGTGGGCATAGAGCAGACACAAGCAAACCGAAATAGAGGAAAACTGGAAAACACTGGCATTTCTCTCAGTACATCAGTTGTGAAAGTGCTATTTCCAGACAGAATTCATCATAAAAAGAGAAAGCAAGGAGTGGTATTAAATTCCACTTAAGTCTAATTTCTATGGTCATATTTGAATCATGAGCCATTTCTAAAATGTCGTGTATTTCTAACTCTGATGAACTGGGACCCTGACAACACCAGAGCTTGTAAGCTGTGTTTGAAGCTATTTTCAAACATGGTAACAGCCTAATACGGTTACAACACAATTTATTAATTGCAGCTATTCTTGCTAAGAAATTATGCTGTGCAGTATCTAAGTAACATTATAATTTTAGCTAGCCTACTTGTTTCAAAAGTAATTTTTTTAAAAAATCTGTTTGCCACAGAAAGTGAATGCTTGTTAAAACTCTACATCCTTAAAGGAATTCAGAAACACAGATATGAGGTTTACAGAGGGCAAAACCTAACTCTTCCGACCTGTGCATCACACTCCAAAAGCTTCATGTAATTATCTGTTTGTTTGCTTTGGAGCAATAGCTCTGGAAGAGCCCCCCAGTGAGTGTGTGTTGTGTGCTCTGCAGAGGGATCAAGCACAACATACAGGCTGCACACTGCAGGCTTGCCTTCGAAGAACAAGCACACACAAAGGTATTTAGATGCCTAATTCCACTTATATCCACTCTCAGTGAAATTGATAGAGAGTAAGTGCCTCTGAGGACATGATCCTTCGACATCAGTGTGGATTCCTCAAATGGATCCAGGTCCATGCTTTTATGGACACCAAAACAACAGAAAATTAAAACATTCTGCTTTGTGGCTTCCTTACCCCTTTCTATATTGGAGTTTCTGTAAGACCATGGTTCCTGGTAGAGGACATATCAGCCAAACAGGCTAGTCTAATTAACCAGAGTTTTTAATACTAATTAAGAATGATACGAGCATTAAGCAATCAATAGGACACTTCCTGCCACTACTGCTTAAGTCTGCTTTGACTACTTCTGGTTCAGCTGTACCCTTGAAGCATATTTGGAGGGTTCTTCCTGACACCCTCCCATGCAGCATCAATTTTCAGCAACAATAATCTTTCCCATTACACTAGAAATTGATAAGCAACGTTGTTAACCTATGTGATGCAGCTGAAAGTCAGATGTGAAGTGCCAAAAGGGTAATTTTTTTTTTTTTTTGGTATTTTGATCCCTTCTAATGTGATTACACACTTGACCAGTGAGTAACACAGTATGATATTCACCACACTGCAAACAAGTTGCATACAGACTTGTTTAAGACACACATCCCACTCAGGAGCAAGGGGAACCATGCTCCACCATTCGCTGTACACTCAGCAACTCACTTCCAAATTCATATGAAATAACAATACAATCATTTTTTCAAAAGTAATTTAAAACTCTTTCTGAATAACTTCTTAAGGACAGCTGGCAAGAAAGTAATATGGCTTAAGTACAGATAAAAACAGAAAACCTGTAAAGCATCTTTTCCAATTGAGAGGCTCAACTGCTAAAATTAGTTCCTGGCATTTCTCCTTTGGGTGCCAGTTCAGATCTTACTCCAAATGATCATGAACAATCAATCCTACTGACTTTGAAACAATCCACAACTACCCAATAAGACCTTTTTGCTGATTAGGTGCATGCAACTCCCTCACAAAACATTGCATTCTCATACCCTTATTTCAAAAAATGCACTTTTGTTCCAGTATCCCGAAACTAACTGAACAAACACAAAGAACTCAGATGCCCTCTCAACCCCCACTGGAAGTGACAAGTGAGTCCTTCTGAAATTGCAGACACATACTGTCAAGTGCAGGTGTTTGTAAACAAGTTTGGAAATGTTTCTAATTATAAACCATAGGAGTTAAAATTAGAAGTCCAATCCACTAGCCTTAAAAAAAAGAATTTCCAAAAGTGTTCATCTAAATGAGAGCAACCAGTGATGTTTCATTTAGTAACAAGAGCAGAATTCCTGTGCCAAGCAGCACACTGCTCTTTATCAAACTTTCCACTATGAGTTACATTACATGTCTTAAAAAAAAAAAAAAGATTTGATAAGAATTTTAATTTGCTGTCATACTATGATACTGTATATTTGAAAGTACAATCTAAAAATACCCTATTCACAGGTCTCCCGCATTTCATATAATTATAAAGAGGGAAAAAAAATGTTCCCAAATCTTCTGAATCTGTCTTGGCTGACAACATCAAAGTTGGCTTTTATGGGGAGCTTCCCACGCTGACCTTCTGAGAACTCAAACCAAACTCTGCTTGAGGGAACCTTACTCTTCTGGATGAAGTTCTCCTCAATAACCTCAACTACTGCAAAGCTTGGCTTGCCTGGCACAACACTGCTGAGAGATGAAACTCAGAAGGGCAATCCCAGAGCTCTGGCTGATGGAGATCTTGGGATGCTGTCAACTGAACTTGAGATATCTCAGACTTGTCTTCACTACTCGGACATGGAGGTTAGAAACGCAGCTCTAAGGAGCCACACGCTTTGACCAACACTTCAGAGAGGCTGAGAAAAGGTAAATCCTTCAGCCCTCATACACCATTTACACTGCACTACGACAAGATAGTGCAGGCACAAAGATGGATTTTACAGAAGTTTAGGGAGAAAGAAGAGCTAAGGGAACGGGACCTCTTTTAAGGGGAAAAGAAAAAAGATTAAATATTATTATTTCTTAAAGGAAACATAACAGGACATTTGAGCATGTCAGAATAGCTTCTGCTGATTACAAGTGAGCAAACTTGAAACAATTGCCGAGAGGCTCAACTATGGCCTTGATTCAAGAATGGGATAGTCTCCTGCTGCACTGTCCTGAGGAAAAGGGAAAGGAGCATGAACTAAACAGTGAGGACGTGCTCCAGGAACAAGGTGGGACTGGCCCTGCCCAGCAAATATCCCTCTGTTCCCCACCTACAGCAAGAGGCAGGGAAACAACAGCTCTTTGTCCCCTGCACAGCCAGCCTCCTCCTCCTGCTCCACTGGGATGTTACATCACAGAGGAAAAGCCCAAACCCACCCTCCTCAAGAACCAGGACAGAAAGTAAGTTGCCCACGTCTCATCACAGTCAGGGAGCTATTTCACATAATAACCACTATCCAACTTTTCCTTTTCCTTCCCTTCCTTTTCTTTTTAGTCTTTGGTCTGTAAAAATAATAGTGTAAAGTTTTTTTTCTGGAGAGCCTTTTGAAATTCACGGCATTCAGCAACATGACCATACCAATTTACTTCTGTACAGTCTTGCACCCAGCAAGTGCAGTGCTTTCAAAGCAGGAGTCTTGCAGGTGGCATTTCCTTTGCTGCAAGTCATAGTACCATAAAAAAAATGGAATGGTTTGGGTTGGAAGGGACCTTAATGGTCATCTAGTTCCAACCCCACTCCAATGGGCAGGGACAGCTTCCACTAGACCAGGTTGCTCTAAGCATCATTCAACCCGGCCTTGAAACTGCCAGGGCTGAAGCATCCAGTTTCTCTTGGCAACCTGTTCCCGTGTCTCACTATCCTCACAGTAAAAAATTTCTCCCTAATATCTCATCTAAATCTGCCCTCTGTCAGTTCAAAGCCATTTTCCTTTGTCCTGTCATTACACCCAGCTAAAAAGTTCATCCCTATTTGTTCTTACAAGTCACTTTTAGGTACCAGAGACCATAACATCTCCTCAGGGCCTCCCCCAAGCTGAAGAACCCCAACTTCTCTCTGCATAGGAGAAATGCTCCAGCCCTCCAAGCATCTTTGTGGCCTCCTCCAGACTCACTCCAATGGCTCTTCATTCTTCCCATGCTGGGGACTCCACAGCTGGACACAGCACTAAAGGTGGAGTCTCACCAGAGCAGAGGAGAGGGGAGGATCCCCTCCCTCAACCTGCTCACCGTGCTGCTTCTGCTGTAGCCCAGGATATGGTTGGCTTTTCTGGATTCAAGAGCACATTGATGGGTTTTATTGAGCTTCTCATCAACTAACATGAAACTGCTTCTCTCTTAAGCCATTCCTTGTCTTTTTAAGCCAATTCCTTTTTCTTTTTTCTTTTTTTTTTGGTGACATAAGTAAGGGATGGAGAAGCCACTTTGGTGAAGGGACAACAGTAACTAGGAACAGAGTGATGGTGCATCTCACCTGCAACTAGTGGTGTCTACCCCTCTTTTCCTAGGCCTGGGTACCTCTTCCTCCCTCTTCTTGGCCGGCGCTGTGAGAGCTCCCTCTCCTGTTCCAGTTTAACCAACGTTAGACCTGGTCCTACTGGAAGCGTGGCCTGAGTGAACAGAGCAGGTTCTAAGACAGCCTCAGCAAACCTGATTTCCTGCTGCTAACTGATATCAAATTAATTCCCTGAGGGGGAAATAGTATAAACTTCCAACCAAAACCTATGAAAATTTACTTCTTTATTAAACACAGATTTATATTCACATGCCTAAGTTGGCATACATACTATGGATATTGTGTGTATTGTGTGTATACAATATATATACATATAAACCCATATGTATATGGGCACACAGACACACGTAGCATTGCAAATCTTCAGTGCTAACCTCATTGCTATATTAATTCCAAGCAAGGATAAAACCATTAGTTTCTACAAGTCCACCTAAATGTCTTAAGGTACCCTTACTGGACTCACCTAGAAAAACATTTTTTCCTAAATGAATACATACTGGAGCTGTGTTTTCAAGTCTAAAAAAACAGGCTTTTCACTGGGTATATAAATATTTTAACTAACAATAAGTATGTATTTTGGAGATTCTGCATCAAAGTCTAGATCAGATAGGGCAATTAACCCATTACAGTTTTCTAAGATATTAGATGAAAGAACATAAATTTAGGAAATGCATAATTGGACTTAAATTAAGCATTTGAGTGGTAAAATAATCTCAGATAGTGCTTTATTTCTATATTTTCTGCATGCTCAAAATGAAAGCATGAAGAGCAGCGCAATTGCATATATCTTCTACCAAAAATAGCTGAAAAATACTATAGAAGAGTGCCTGCTGGGTTGGTTATAAAAGTAAAGTATAATCCATTAACTGCTAATTAGAAGCATCAGAAGCAGGCTTTGCTGCAATAAGAGCTGGCCCCTAAGTAGATGTTTCTATAACCATTTAAAGGCACAGGGTTTCTCCAGTTGCTGAGAATGGAGCTTGGATGGTTTCAGCATAAAGGCCATGTGAAAAGAGACTATGGCACTTGGCCATGTTACCCAGCTGTTTTCTAAATATGATGACAGGTGCCATTTTTTCCATTTGATCGTGGAACGTAATACATCTTCAAACAAATTTTCCCCAACTAGTCTGGTGCAGTTACATTTCAGAGATTCAAATATAAGAATGTTTGCTTTTTTTTCTCTGACAGACACATATTGCAGAGTCTTTGGCAGATATTTCATTATCAGCTTTTTCCCTCAAAGCTGAATTTTCAGTTTATATATTATTTTGCTTTTTACTGCCATTGTAGGAGGGAAAGAATAAGCACTTGGGCAAAGGATTTCATTCTGACGGAATTATAAAAGGGGAGCAGGGGGAGCTACTATTTATAATTAGACAATAAATTTGACTTAAATAAGGAAGAATCCTCTTCTTCTCTGTTTGCTACTTCCTAAAGGATGGGAAGTATTGCCATAATTTCTCCTCTTCTTTATCTGACTAGCTACCTGGTCAAACTGAGCTCCTTTCCTACCACTGAAAGGTCAAACAGTTCTTTTGATCCATTCGCCTATGAAAAGATCCTAACGGGTAAGGGTAAAAAAGGGTGAAGCCAGAAGAAATCCCAATACTGCAGCTCCCTCCAGAAGTACCTGAGACACAGAAAGCAGCAATTATGGATATGAACAACAAAGAGATGGTGCCTTGAAAAGGACCACAGGCTCCAAACCCCAGCCATGCTACATGTGGAACCAAAGGGAGCCCAGCTTCCTCCAGGGCTGGAGTGGCCTCAAGCAGTGCAAGAGGACAGGATACAAGTCAGGCTGCACAACTCAAAAAATCAAGAAAAAAACAGGCAGATAACAAACTTCCCATGTTAGAAAACGGATGTAGCTAGCACAAGGGGAAATAGTTCAGGTCAATATTTTGGGCTTTTCATCTCCATGAATCAATCAACAAGTAAACATAGGAAGAAAATTTGTGTGGGGCAGGAAATGAGGGCATTGAGCTTTTTTTCTTTCTGCCCTATTTTCATCTACAACACGAATAAACTGATTTCTTTTAAAATGGTGAAATAGGGGCATCCATTAAGGAAAATTAAGATGGTAACAAATCATTTTAGAAAGGTAAACATTTAAGAAACAATAAAACTAAGATTACAGTAGAAACAATAAAACCAAATTTAGTTTAAACAATGTCTTAAATATTTGTCAACCCAGGCAGAAGCTCTTACAAGGCAGATGAGTATACCTGTTTTCATTCTGTATGTAAGAAAACAACTATAAAATGCCCCAAAGCCACGGAGGGAGTCAGTGTCAAAGACATGATTAGTAGTTCAGAAGTTATCTGATTCGGGTCACATGGTGTTCCAAAAACCATACCTAAATATAGCATGCAAGAGATCCGCACAAAGAGCAATCCCATGATGGGAGCACACTAAACTCTCCACAAAATTAATTAGGGTTATTTTGAGGCAACCAAAGGAAAGCAAGAAGGAAAAAAAAAAAAAAAAATCAATCCCTGCCCTGCCCAGTTCCGCAAGAGCAGATGTCTCTGGTATGAACAAGCCTCAGCGTGCAGCCCAGGCACTCCGGGAGATGGCTCCTGGGGAAAACCCCACACAGCAGCAACGTGGAAGGTGGGTGGGGGGCACAGTGTGGCTGTATTAAGGAATACGGCTCACTGGGGAAGAGGATGACCCTGTCAGCAAGGGGACCAGCAGGAAAGCCAATACTTGAGTCTTCTGTTGCTGTTAACAGCATCCTTCTAACACAGAAATAAAACCACCTTTTTGGAACAGGAAGGTCCATACAAACAGTACCTTTGGCAAGGACCAAGACTCTGAGAAAAAACGAATGCTTCCCGAAGAAGAATGGAAAGAAAACTCCCTTTTGGAAGTTGTTACCCCTGAAATCCTCCAATGGCTTTGCCCTTTGACAGGGAGGAAGATTTTCTCACACAGCCTAAAGAGCTACTTCTCACAGCCTTCCCTAGGTGTAGGCATAAGGAGGGACCTCATAGAAAAGCATGCAGATCCTCAAAAGGCAGTGGGAGCAGGAGAAAGGGAGGAGTGTTCCTCACATCTGAGTTTCTTTTGATCTCTCTCTGTTAAGTGGGCACATTTTTTCCTATGTCTCCTGAACACTGAATTGCCATGTGGCTTCTGACCTCTGCTGACCTACCAGCTGATTTCAGCCAGCTGGCCTAGTTCACAATTTCCCTATAAAACCTATTTTTAAAAAATATAAAAAAAATCTGCTGTTGAATGCTATGGCAAAGGTTTTAGGACGACCACAATCATCAATTTACTTGGGCATCACCTTTGTTCCTAACTAGCAAGGGGAGCACCATTCTTCCCCCAAGCAGCAGGACATGCAGGACGCGTTGATGTTACCTTGAGGACCCGGACAAAGCTGAAGCAGGGGCTACAGACAGCAGGACAAAGTGCAGGACAAAGCTGAGAAGAGGCAGAGTTGTGAGGAGTGCTGCTGTCAGCAGGTAGAAAGCAGGCTCTTGAGCCCAGACCACGGAGCAGGTGCTCCAGAAGGCAGGTAACAAAACAGAGTGAGCATGGGACACAAACTGCAAATTTCGGCTCCAACGCTTCAGGCCACTAGCAGGTGCTTCAGGCAGTCATCCAAATCAAAGTAAGAAAGTGGAAAGAGCCAAATGCTAGTTAAAGAGGTTTGCTAACATGAAAATCCCAGCACGGGCAGTTAAAACACCTCCCCATTGTGGGAGCAGGCTAATAAGAAAAAGAAAGAAACAAAAAGCATATGCAATTTTTGTAAAAATGGCTGTGTTGGGGATTTTACTATCCTGTACTTGAGCCCCAAGATGCAAACGTTGGCTGGGATGCTGAGATCAGCAGTTATATGTCCTCAGGTGGTTAGAGACAAGACAGAAAAGAGCTGGCATTTGGGGGAAATAGAGGGCCCATTTGATAATGCTTCACTTGAGCGTAAGAGGGTTTCCCCTGTGGGTATTGTCCCAAAGAAAGCTCCGGGCAAGTTTAGAATGGTTCATTACTTGTCACATCTAGAAGGTGAGTCAGTTAATGATTACACTGACTCCCTTTTGACTTCAGCTTCACGTGTTTTCAATCTGAGAATTGTGCTCTCATCAAGTCAAATACCACTCACCACAAACAGAAATATGGAGTGTATGTTTTTCAGATGCTCACGGCACAACTGTAGTTATTTTATTTGTCAGGATTCTCCTGGAGCTTTGCAAATCATATTTTTGGTAGCTAATACACAGCATTTGCAACCCATATTCAGGGGGTGTAACTTTTCTATAATAACATACAGTTCAGAGACCGGGCACTTGCTTTATTTGGATTAGTCTCCAAAGGGTCCAGTATTGCAGCCTTGAAAGGATCCTTATAAAATTCGAATATCTACTTCCTCAAGGGTTAATTCCTCAAGGTCTCCTCAACCTACCTGGTTTAATTTACCTTACACAGACATAAGAAATAGAACTGGCTACTCCAAACAGTTGTTGGTGCAGGCTAACTATACTGGCCAATGACAGTGTATTTTAATCAGATGGCCACTTGAACATTATTGGTAAAGCTCTCCTCACTGAGGCTTGCATCCCTTGCCAGAGGCTAGCAGGCTTGACAGAAGGAGAGAAACGAATTCCTTTTATCGGAGTAACATGAGTCAATATGTGGAAAGATACTTCCATCTGCTCTGTGTTTCTGGTGACATGACATTACCGTACAATTTGGTATACGTTTATAACAGAATAGCTAAAACAAGATGGCTCAGCTACTATCGTTTATGTTCCGCATGTATGGGGAGTTCTTGCAAGGCAATTTCTACAGGAGTGGCTAAGACTCACCATGGAAATTCTGAGGGAAAAATCATGTTGCTGTTTATTTCAGAGAGTTAATGGCACAGACAGACAGCTATGGTGCACTTCCAAAAAATAAACAAATCCTCTTCCTCAAACTGCTCTCCAAGGAGATGCATTTGGTCAGGTACAGGAATCGCCAAAGGGACCTGCTGCATCCAGCAACTTGCAGACACACACAACCTACTAAACGCAACCTGTGAGTAGAGTGGCCTGAGCTGTTTCTGCATTAATTCTGTGTCCCTGTATGTTACCAGATCCCTGGGACTTTCATGGTCTGTGGGCAGCAAATCGGCTGAGCCAAAAGGGAAGGTTCCACCTGACTAGGCCAGGAGGAGCTATATTAAGCTTGTCTCAGCTGGAGGTCATTCTGCATATTTTGAAGGCTACTTTCTTGGTAGTTGGTCAAGCAACCAGTGACCAGAAATTAAGAACCTATCTGTATAAGATCCATAATACTCAGAACCCTTCTGAAGTCCAGACCCTACATATATAAAGTTCTTAATTTCCAAGATGTTTGACCAAAGCCACTTCTCTCAGGGCCAAGCAGGCTCTCGGGTTTGCTAAGCAAGTTGCTTCATGTCTCATTTCTGGTAGGCTGCTGGTAGCCCTGCAGCCAAGAATTCATTTTCACAATTCCAAAACATTTTTTGATACTTCCTGACCAAATGGCTTTGCAGTAGAAATTGGTTTCTGTCACCATCTGTTGTTCCATGGTTCGGAAGGGCTAACATTTTCCTTCAAGTGGGAAAAAGTTGGGGAGGATGCATGGCCAATACGAATGGAATAGATATTCTTTTCCTTACTGCCACTTTATAGGGAAGGCTTGGCCTATTTCTCAGCAGCTGTGAAATTGTCATCAGCAGGATTCTTTACAAAGCTGGGTGGCATATGGAATATATTGCTCACTTCTTAATACTGTAAAAACAACCTTGCTGCATAACTGAGCTAGGCAAAGAAAGCAGGTGCTCGATAAAAAAAAAATTCATCATGCATGAAGCCTCTATAGACTTTGTAGAAACTCCATACAAGAATATTTTGGAGACAAGTTAGGGTTTGAATAAGCTAACTAATATTTTATAGAAGCCTTTAGGCTTCAGAGGTGGGACAGTCCCTTAAAAATGAGCAGGTGAAATCACTGTGCCACAGGATAACATCATATTCTGCCATTCACAAAGGCAACGTTCGCATTCCACACTGAAGGGAAGTGTCATTCGGCCCTTTGTAACACATTAAAAACTGCTCTGCAAAGATCCTGTCTCCATTTCTGATGTGGTAAGAGACTATTTATTTAGCATCAGTTTTAGACCCTCTCTTTTTGTCACAGCCTGGCCCTTATTTTTATAGTTTCTTAACCAAGAAGGAAATTAAACAACATAATAATAGCACCACCAACAATAATAATAATAATCGTAATAATAATGTAAAAAGTCCATGGCATTCTGGTAACCGTACACACTGAATTTCAAACGCAGGGCTAGAATTTCAGGAGTTTACATTCTCACTATAGGAGACACACAAAGAACAAAGGGTAAATGAGCTTGTTGAATATGCTGGTCTTTAAGTAGTCAAGAGCACTGAAAAAAAAAAAGCATGAAACTAAGATGAAGCATCAGAAAAGGGATTATGATGTGCTGCAGTTATGTGCCCACTGCTGTACACTCCCTGGAGAATGTCCACTCAGCCATCCCTGCACATACACACAGAGATATATTCACGGTCATCTGTGCCCTGCTGCACCTAGAATGGCCCCACAGCAGGTGAACCAAAGGGCCACTTAGGCTGATTGGCTTGTCCGGGCCCATGGCAAACAGCAGATGCTTAGTGAAGGTCATGGAGCAGGCGTACAGTGACAATTCCCCAGACTACTCTTCCCAACATCCATCTACTTGTGGCTCAGAGACTTCCTTTAACAAAATACATACAATTTTTTCCAGATTACTGATCTGCTTTTAGAAATCTTCACTTGCAGTTACAGATGATTACTCAGAGCAAGGTTCTCCAGCTACACTGCATGTTTCTCGTACTAAGTGAGCTATTACATGCTGATATGGAAAAATCCAGCCTGCTGCCCTCATCCCAGACGGAAGGGCAAACTGAGTATTTGGGCAGCCCACGCTACCTGAGCTGCTGTATAGGTCTCCTCTGCACAGTCCAGATGGAAAAGATGTCTGCTGCAGCCATGACACTGCACAGCAGGAGAAGTCCCCCTGTGACGGTGGAAGTTTGGAAGTCCTGTCCTATAGGTTATGATTCTGAGCTGCTCTTAAAGCCATATATAAACTACTAAAGCCACAAATACAGACCTGTCATCTACGGGGCTCTGAATCAATCCTTTGATCTCCTGTCACGGTTTAGATAAGTGGCCTCTTAGCCAAACAGGATAGGGAGGACACTGCTGGACACTGAAGAAGTACCAGCTACACGGACAATCACGGGACAGCATGCACCTGTCACTTCCCCACAGTAACACACCAAGAGGGTCATCGCTCTTCCAGCGGCATCCAAAAAACCAGTTCTTGTTCATGGTTCAATATGTTTGCTATTTATGCACCTCCTCACTGCTCAAGTAACTACTGTATTCTTTACCAGCCAATAAAATTAAGACAGAAAAAGACAGGCCAAAGGGAAGTGCAGTATATATGAACAAAAGACTCCCCTAGCAGTTTCACACTCTATTCACGTAACATACAAACCAAAAATAATACAGACTAAAGCCTACTATCTAACTAAGCAGGTTTAAATAATATTTAGCTCTTTCTATCATCCAGAAATCTCAAAATACTTTACAAAAGTGTGCAGACCGGGAAGAGCCAAAATGGAAGCTACTCCTAGGCATTCACTCTTTCCATTAGACTGCACCACTACCTCCAAGTATGAGCACAGTTCTCTTACTGCTGACATGGAGAGATGCGTATGTGCATTAAAGTAATAGTTTTTCCTTAATTTCCTACACACTGATTGCTTTTAATACATTGTTTCAGACATTCTGTGCATAAACGTAACAGCTTACCATGCACCTGTGTTACTCTAACTACTCCTACATGTGCAAGTAATCCTTCATGCAAGATGAAGGATTCATCTCCTTTCAGTTACTGTAGTAATGTAGCCAATTATCAAGCCTCTTCTCAAAACCTTGATACAAAGAAAAAGCAGGTTTAGCAATCATCAAAAAAAAAATTAAAAAAAATGATGCTAAAGGAAACAAAGATAAAACCATGAAGAGTTTTGTTGAAATAGGGAAAAGTCAATGCCTGCCTCCAAAAGAGACAAGCTTGCAGAAATTATCACAGAAGGAGTGTTTCATAACAAAATTCAAATGCCAGCATGGAGCAGAAATATTTGGAAAGCTCGAAGTCTTACTTTCAGCACGACCTGTCAAAATCAGCATGGAGAGCAAAGTCAGCTGATAAAACATTCCTATGTTAACCTGCACTGTCAAATCAGAAAGCTTCTGTCAACAAGTTCTGGTCTTTGCTACAAAAGTGGGAATCCACAGTAACAACTCAAAAGGCTGAGGATCGATTTCAGATTTACACCTACGAAACCACACTGATGATTTTTAAATATTCATTGAACAACTTATATTTTGCATACACCAATACCTATGGGTTTCTGATCAAGGGCTATAGCTAATATAAATGGCATATCAAAACAAACACTTGTCACACTTTTTTTTATTTGGTTGGGGTTTTTTTAAGGTTTGCAGTGAAAATACTATTGTTCAGACCAAAAAAAAAAAAAAAAAAAGGAAAAAATACTACCAAAATTTGATCTCCATTCTCTCCAGTTAGAACTGTTGGTGTTTGTGTAAACTCAGTTCAGGAAGACATAAACAGCATCTTTTTAAGCTAATGATTTTCACCACAGGCCATCTAAAACAGGTGTTAAGAGTGGCTCTGAAACAGATCCCATCTGTGTTCACCTAAGTTAGCTTATTTTTGTTTTGCTCCATTTTAATGTATGTATACATCCTGTGTTCTCAGCTTGTCTTTTCAGCCCACTCCTGTCCTCCACACTCCCAATCTGTCAGCCAGACTCCAGGGAAAGGAATTGAAAATGACCAGGTTTAAAAACTGTACCTCCCTGCGTAACAGACTTTACAGAAGCAGAAAGACGAAAAAGCTGAAAAGTTCCCCATGGTCTTTGCCCATTAAATCCCAACAGCAGGCCACGTTTTAGTGTCAAGGAACAGGGCACTGGCTTCTGTTTGTGTGTGATGGAAGAGCTGGGGTACTCTTGTCTCTTTACATTTCACACCACACTGTTTGTAGAGAAAGTTGACAACACTGGGATGCTCAAAAACACCCTGTACTATTACACAGAGGAAGCAAGATGCTTGCTGAGAAATAGTGCTGACACCAGAATACGGTTGATTCAGCACGAGTGATAAAAGCTTATTTTTGGTTGGTTCAGGCAGTATTTGATTAAAATAGGATTAAATCCTCATCAGACTTGCTTAAAAATCATTTTACATTCATCCCATCAGTCTGCATCATTCTCCATGTTACAATGTTTTCTACCATTAAACAGAAAGAAGTCTCTGTTCATCAGATCAGCAAAGAGGTAGGCAAAGTCCTTGAAAACACTAATGCAAGAAGGTAGAAGGAAGGATTCAGTCAACTGGCAACCAAACAGAAGCCTTCTGATATTTCCCACTGAGAAGTAACAGGATCTGGGCTACAGATATGTTTGTCAAACATATCTATAGCAGGGATAATTAAGTTAGTGCAGCACTAGGTGCATGCTTTGAAGTGTTCATGCAGTTGCTATACTGACTTTTCTTTCTCCTGGTAGGTTAAGCTCACCATCTCACACTTATTTGCAGACTCATGATCTACCCTCTGTCCTGATTATCACTTCATTTCTGATAGTTGAACATCTTGGAAATTATATTCAAAGGTTTTGTTATAAATAAAGGAGACTAACAGAAGCCTAAATACAGACTTCTGTCACCAAGGAATAACTGCCTGGAATTTCTTATGGCTTCTTTCTGCCAAGGAGTTCACATAACTTTACAAACAAAAAATATTCTTCTAAACTAGATATCGCTATTTTTCCTTTTTCAAGGCCTCTTGTGATTCCCATCCAAAACTTTGATCCCCACTTTCCTGTAACTGGGAAAAAAAATGGGGAAACAGACAACATTCTTGCCCTCCTTTGCAAAAAGCCCCAAGGATGTTTCAGTTTCTATACTGGTATCACTCAGAATAGCAGGGTCAAAAGATAAAACACTAAGCTTTAAACCCCCTGTCTTTGGCAGTAATTTTTTATTCCACAATATTACCAGCAGTGATACCTTTCCTGTAAAGATCAAACCTAACACGATGGTGAGGATTCTGCTGGGGTTTCTGTCACTGGCAAGAGCAGCACCCAAGTGTGAAGAACCTACAGTGATATCCAGACTGACTCCCACTGAGCTCAGTGAAGGCAAGACTCTTGCATGCTTTTCCATACAGCTAGGGAGTGATTTCACATGCAAAGATCTTCGCTTGCCTACATCCTTCTACAAATCAGAGTTCTCCACTGTCTGTTCTTCACCCAGCTCAAATAGGGGCCTATCAACAGTCTCCACTTTTCCACATTAGGTTTCTAAGGCGAAAAAATATTATTACCTTTATTTAAACCAGTGAATTTTCAGCTGGGATAGGACCCTGCACACACAACACAGGCTCAAGACGGTGCCTTGTAGCCCAATAGACTGGATTGGGATGCGCATTACTGAAGCTCTCTCCACTCAGAAGTAAATGGCATTTACTTCTGAGCAAGAGACACAATTATGATAAAGACAGCATATGCCCTTGTGCCTCCTCTGGAACAAGGAAAATATAGTAGAAATTATAAAATTTCTACTTATTTTGTCAGAGACATGCATTTTGGGTATTTATGGATCTGAGAAATCCCAGATTAGACACCATTGTCAAGCACCATTGACAGGGCAAGACACTGCTTCTGACTGTCCTTGTAGTGTCCATCCTGTGGGAACACATGGCTTTCATTTTCCAGTAACATCAGACAGATGCATCCATTTCAACCTATTCATTTGGCAAAAATGAAAAAACGCTCTCTTGCTGCATTTGGTTGTTGCACCTTTGCCTTTATTTCCAAGTTATTCCTTAGTTACGGTTATCGTCCTCAGTATTTCATTTCTCAGGACACTAACAAGCTGGCTGAAATCATATCTCCATTTCATATGAGGGCAAAAAAAAAATCTCACCTGGAGTCCTCCACCCGTACCCATCAAACAACCCATAACACTGCCTTAGAAGAGTCAAGCAGCAGACTTGCCTCCAATACCTCAGTTGTTTTCAGAAAGGAAAAGAAGCAAGACGGGGCGGAAAAGCTTTCCCCGAAAATAGGAACCCTTGCTTTTCTGAGGGCTTCAAGCCCATCTCAGGAGCAGCATCTCGCCAGCACTGCTGTGAAGCCCGTGGCCTGACAGGCGGCCAGGGAACCCCACGCATGGAGCCACTTTCAGCGTTGGGAGGCAACAGCGAGCAAGGTAGACCAAGCTTCCTCCTACAGGCAACCTCAAGATTCCATTTTCTGCAAGGTTACCCCCAATGATTAAAATGTTCTCTAATTTACCCTTAAAGGCCAGTCACGATGGGATCCACCAGAATCGATCTGTTATCTTTTACCTCCGCATATACCCCGTGTGTGCCTTTCATAAGTAATATGGTTTACCAGATGAATGCTGGCAATATTTTCCACTAATTGCAAGAGGTACTAAACTGAACCTTAACTAAAATTAAGTTGACTATTAAAAGCTCCGTGAGTAACCCAGCAAACGGAAGCACTGTGCATAGGATTTAGCAAGCATGCAAGTGATCTGGCAACCACCAAGGCACAATACTTGCTGAACTTCCTATAGCTAAAATTGCTTCCATACAATAGTCATATGTCCATGATGTATGATGAACTAATGCTCACAATGTTTGGGTGCACTAAAATGCCAAAATAGACGTGTAACAATTCAAGCATGCTATTCTCGAAAGAAAAAGTGAGAGGATTGAAAGTTACAGGTTAATTTACAACATATACTCTCCATTAAAATAACAGAGCTCCCTGTAACAGTTTTAAAAATACATTAATAATATCCTTGGCTATTAAGGTGTCATTATCTTAGACAGTCCTACAAATTTTACCTACCTGTATATAAACACTTCTAGGCTTTTTAAGGAACACACACTGCACTTGTTATTACATGTTAAGGTTATTCATTGTATATAGGCTTTTCATGATTGCAGTTTCTAAATTTACAAATATGTCTTTTTTGTGCTTTTATAATTTCTAGGCTATACTTCTATACAAAAATGTTCTACATTCTGTATTTCTGTTTTCAGGATTGTACACAGGTCCATAAATCAAAAGCAGCAAGAAATAATACTAAAATTGCACACAGTCTGGCTATCTTTGACAAACTAAAAAACTAGGGATTCCCTAAGAAGAATTCTCTCTCTCAGGGAAAACAAAAAAAAAAAAAAAAACCAAAAAAAAAAAAGAGAAAAAGAAAAATATTCCTATCTAATAATGTGGATAAAAGGTACTTTGTGACAAAAAGACAGAAGGATTCATGAGAAATTTTAAGAGATTTCCTAAATACTGCCCCCATTAAAAAAAAAAAATCAGTATTTTAAAGAAGAGAAGGTCAAAGTAGACATATGCAGAGTTACATGAAAGAGTTAAAGCTATTGATGAAAGACTATTTGAAATAGGATAGCATTTGAGACTGCTCGAACAAAAGTCTACAGAAAACTGATAAATCAAGGAACCGAGCAGGATTTAAACAAACAACAGACATGGCTGAGAACACATGAAATGTCACGAGTACAGCTGAGAAAGAAGTGATGGCACAGGACCACTTACTCTGCTACTAACAAGACATTTGCTTTGGCCTCCGCAGAGCGAGACAGCTATCAATCCTGCCACAGCTCCAAAAATGCTTGAGACTGAAGCCCTAAAAAAGTGGTTACTGTTTCTGGGTGTACACATGGAACACCCCTATAAGTCTGGCTTTCAAAAAATGAAATATCCACCATGTATCTATCACAGTCAGGTGAAACCCTAAGTGACTTCTTGCAGAAAAGAGCTCTTCCTCCAAATACTGCTGTTACAAAACACCAGGGCCTGGATTTTCCAAGAAAACCTCTGGGAGCAGTGCTAATTTCACATTGCTGTACCCCATCTTCATGTACTGTTCCTGTGCCCTGGAGACCTCAGCCCTTGACAGCCCCTCCCGTGCCTCCTGTGCCACCCAACTCAGGAGCAGCCATCGCCAAGCAAGAACAACCCAGCGCTGCCAGCAGGAGAAGAGAAGGCCAAGGCCACATTAATCTGTAGCCCCATTTCATCTCTAGGCCCTTCTTAAGCAGTGATACTCATTTTTTTAGTTTTGATCCCTTTTTCAAGGTTCCCAGGCTGCTCCTGAAAGAAACCTATTGGAGGATCCTTTCCTTCAAGGACATAGCTGGAGAAAAGGAGAGACATCACACACAGAAATCCACCATTTTGCAACAAGAGTTTGTACTTTCTGAAGCCCACAGGGATGTGAGCGGAAAGATGGGAGCAGAAAGGCTCAACCTTGTCAGGATGGAAGTGCTTGAGAACATCCAAAGCAGATCTTTGGCCACCTGGGAAAGCTGGATATTGAAAATGTAGGCACTCACACAGGTTAGGCAACTTCTAAGGTTAGGTGGCAGTTCAGTGGGGATATTGAGGATCTCAGTTTGGGCTTTCAATGCCTAAATCCCACTTAAGTCCCACTTAAAGCATCTAATCCTTTTGTGGATCTGGGCCTAAAGCCTTGCCAGGAAGGAGAGAGTCTATGCATGCAAAAGCTGATGGTCAGTGACAGTCTGGTTCTATTAAAACTAAACTACACAGAGAACAACCTTATTTTGTACAAAGAAATAATGCAGAACAATCAAAGATGCATTCTGGTCACAGAAAGTTAACAGAAAGTTAATGCAGCTGATACAGACCACAGTCCTGTCTTTAGACCCTATGACAGTTATGCTGACCTGGAGAACATTATACCCATAAATCAAGGGTCTTCAATAGCTCGTGGGAAGAAGCATATTTGGAAATGTTCAAAAGACAAAATGACTACAGAAGTCCTCAAAAAAACGCCTCACTTACCCACACCAGCTAAGAGGTACAACTAGAAAGGAGCAGAAATTTACAAAACACTGTAATGTTTACAAAGAGTTAATAATTCAAAGAACAATATTCTGTTATTCAGTGACCAACTGGTTTGCCATGCTTCATGGAATTAAGTAGTTTTAGTCGAGTTTCCGATAGCCAGGAATCCATCTGGCAAAAGTTACCAATTTACTTCTCACTTACCTGCAGTGCTGTTGGCTGTCTCAACCATGAAGTAAAGTGTGAGTGGATGTGGATAACAGTTTACCCTACACACCCTACACCTTGTATCTCTATATCACAAATCCATTTTTTAATTTTTTAAAGGCACCTGTACTTACACCCCTTGAATTTAGTTGAAAGGACTGTGAATATGATATTCTCATATACAAGCTATCTTATTGATAACTGTGATCTTGGCATAAAAGTAGAATAGAATTACAACAACAAAATACAACTTCATGTTACTATTCTAAAGTACTGTTATTACAAAACAGATATCATTAATTATTACAAATTATTTTAATGGTAAATATTTCTGGCAGATCCCAGGTATGCACTGCAACATTTAACTGACTGCAATCACTGAGATTCCTCTGTGGTTAAAACACTGAGGTCTCCATTTTGGGGATTCAAATACATCTTCCCAGAGCTCTGCTTCAAATGAAAATTCTCCTGCAGCTGCCCATCAACCAGCATCTGACCTTTATAAACCACGGGAGAAACAAAGGGACCTGCTTCCCAGTTCTTCCTGTCATCTGCAGATGGGCAAGGAGTCCTGGCAGCTCACACAGTAACTCCTGCAAATTTTGCATTACGAAATTAGTATTTGATGCAAGATAAAGGAGAGTAAAATAAGCACGTGTATGTCACAGATCGTAAAGATGCCAAAGATACTTTAACCAGAGGAAAATTGCCCATTATCCCATGCCACTGAAGTCCATGGAGTCATGGTGCACTCCTTCCTTCCTGAACACTGCATTATCCCCTCCAGACTGAAATGTGGTTTCCTCTGGCAGGCTCAGTGATTGATAAAGCCCCCCCCCTGGTTTTCAAGGGGTGAAGAAATTACTGATGCCTTATAATCAGCTCATGGTAAGGTGGCCACTGTGGTTTCCCTGATTTACTTGGATATTGGTCTGGAGTCTCACGGTGCTTTTACCTGCATTTTACTTTCAGTTCTGGATTCTTTCCAGGATAAAGATGCAAAGTCAAGGTGGTATCTCTCCTGTCCAGCCACCTCCTCCTTTTTGGTAAAATGTTAATATACTGGCAGGTCTGATATACAGGAGGACGCCAATACACTCTTAACATGGATAATATTTTACTCTTAACAGAAAATATTTTGCAATTTGGCATTTCCTACCCCCCCCGCCCCCCCCATAAGTATTCCTGTTTAAATACCTTCCCTTTAATTCTCAAAAGTATGCCTTTTCAACAGAACTCAGTCTATTTTTGCTTGCTGTTAATCTATATATAAACTAAATTTCAACTTCCCTACTCACACAAGCAATTGCCCCCTTGGTCTGGCAAGGCAGATCAGAAGAACAGGGAAAGCATGATTTGTCCTGAATCTATTTATGCATTTTAGTGGCAACCTGTGCTTGGCTGAGACTGGTCAGCTGTAAGAGACTGATGAGAATTGTTTGAAATACTACTGGTTGAAAAATATATAAATCAAAATTACTGGTAAAAAAAAAATGTATGTGACATGTATGAAATATATAAATAACCTAGAAAAATAAAAATAACTGAAGTTCCAGCCTAGGACTCTCACATTCTAAGTTTTCCAAATTATATAAATGTCACAAAATATAAATACACAAAACAGTAGGTCAGTACACTGCATAAAGCTAATTTTGCTTGCATTTCTTACTGACTACTATTCCTATTCCAGGTTCCTCCTTACAAAGGACAGGCACCTCAAGGAAGTAGCACCCAGGAAAAAAATTAAGGGAAAAACATGAGTGGAATGCAGCAGGCTTGAAGGAAAGACCCATTTATGCAGAGAAAGTGCTCAAGCAGGGACATTGGTGACTGTGTCTACGGGTACGTGGAGAGGTTTGGTGAGCGCATGCCCGGGCAAGGAGGATTTGGTTATGGTTAGAATTTGTGAGTGACAGCCATGTGACAGCTGGGAGTCAGCAAAGATTTTGTAGGGATGGAAATTCCTGAGACAAGACACACGACTGCTCATGCGATCTGCATGTGCCTATCATCATGCTATATTATAATAGCTGACACCATGGTTTATCAGTTTTCCAAAAGAGAGGCTATAAATTAGGGAAAGGATTTGAGGCATATTGGATGAGAAATTAAAAGTCGTAATGTTTAAAAACAAAGGTTTAAATATAACTCCTTTACATGTTATTGAAACAAGCAAACAAAAATCTCCAGTCAAACCACACACCACCAGTGAAACCTGCATTTCCATTGTTTACCTTTAGTGACAGATTATTATTTCCTTAGAATATGTTTTTTTCTTATTAACTTATCTTAAAAGGTCTGAATCCTACAAACATACTTAATTTTTAGTATGGAATAATCCCACTGATTATTCATATACTGTAGCTATTCCTGCGCTTTCAGGATCAGGGCCTAAGTCACAATGTACAATTAAGCAGAGGTTTTTCCAGAGAAGTGTTTCATTTGCCCTTCTGGAGGTCTTACACGGATGTGAAGCCAGTGGAGATGTGCATTTAAATCAAACCTGAAAAACCGAAATACTTTCCCTTTAACACAGAATTCAAGCCAATACAGTATCACATGACCTTTACCGTAATTTCTATTAAAATAATTTCATGTCTGGTTGCTTCTGCTATCCTGGCTCATTTGTATTGTTTACAACAAGTCATTGCTCTCGACAGTTAGTGGTGGCTGAATCCATGGTTACCAGTTTTTACATTCACTGGTTAAATGGAATGCAGCTCTTCAGTGGGGTTTCATGGAGAAAGCTCTTAAGAAACCACAATCCAGCTATCAATCAGGCTAACCTGGGAGAAATTAATCTGATAAACAGAAGTATCGCTGTGTATGAAAAATTTATTGAAAGGGAGCTCGAGGTATTTATAAGTTGCAGTTGCCAAAGTGGACTCGTTTGGGTCAGACTTAGTACAGGGAAGACTTGGGTTATGAGGTCTATGTCTGACATTCATCCATGTTGTGCCTCCTCCGGCGCTCACTGCTAATACAACTATACTGTTCAAGGCTTAAAAAAAATAAAAATCTCAAACACTTATTTCACCAGAAATGTGCTCGGAATATAAATAGTGCTTAAATACAGGTTTAACCAGACTGCAGTCCCGGCGAAGTAACTTAAACAGACACAGACAAGATAGTAAAACACAAAATAGACAGCCTTGAGTAGAATCCAATTAAGACAAAAAACACCCCAAACAGAGCAACATTGTTAATGACTAAATTAAGCCTGCAAACAAATATATTTTATTGCTGCCTAAGAACAATACGGACTAATTCCCTTTGCCTTGTTATTTATAGTTTGGCGTAGGGTGGGGTTGCCAAAATCAAAGAGCAAAGCAGAAACTTATTTGCAAGATGGACCCCCAAATCCTTTAAAAATGCCTAAAAACATAAGAAAAGTTCTTTACAGTTTGATGGCTACAATATTTGTCCCACAAGCTACATGACAGCAACAAATAGTTAAATCAAACATATTACTACTAGCTCATCTACTGCAAAGTCACTGTATCAGAAGCCCGAATTGATTTGTTTCCTTAGAACAAATTGAAAATGAATGTAACATAACATCCGAAAAAAGAAATCCCTCCTGCTCTGCTAATCGGATATTGTATAATGGTTGATTGCAGCTTTGCACCGTGCTATTGTTGCCTATATCATACATACTTACAGGTTCTGGGTTCTTCCAAGAGTTTGGTGCAGTTTCAAGGACAAATGTCTTAAGGAAGTCTTTCTACTGTGCAGCAGTGATCCTAGCTCTGATCTCATTACATGAGCAAAGTGCTACAGCTGACAATATAAAGGAAACTTCCTGCATGAAGAAGAAATCTTGGAAAGTCTCAGGGTTAAAAAGGCTGCTTAAATGTGCCGCTTGATTTGCTCCCTAGTTGTGTATACACAGTAGCAGCTGATCTCTGTTTGCAGCCCTGCAGAAAGAAACCTTTGCTGAAAACCAATGGCATCACATTTCAGTGGAGCTACTGCCAGGCTCTGGAGAGCAAAGCAACCTTTGACAACTTCACCCAGTTCAAACCACCGGCATTTGCTGCATGTCCTGCAGGACTTTTGAAAATATATATTTACTGTGTTGTTTTTACTAATGCCACTCTGAAATCCTGCATCCCTGGCAGCCGTGATATAAGCAGAAGTCTCCCTCACTGTAATAAGGAGATTCTGACTGTGTCAGGACTGTGAACTGCAGAATTTGCCACAATATCTTTCGCTTTGTCTTGATTGTGGCATTTGCAGATGAGAAGCTGTTACCTGCACTCAAAAGTGTTTTCTGCCTTAGAATTTCTAAATTAAGTGCAACAGGCATCCTGTTTATCCTAAATTAATCCTGAGCCTGCCCTGCATCAGTCACGCACTGCTCAGTGCTTTTTTTTTTCTGATAAAGAGTACAAATCAAAAGATTTTGGGAGTGGGAGGTGGCTCGTTCTTTTCTTTTCCTATTTTACCTAGACTCATATCCAGCCCTGGTCCCTGTTGGACTAAAATCATGGAGCACAACATCCCAAATTCTGCAAAGTTTGGTATTCTGACCAAAGTTTTTGTGTGGCTCCAAACATCTGTTAGTGCCCCCTTAGCTCCTGCCTTGGCCCTCCAGAACCAAACCAGGGACGGGCAGAAGCTGCATCAGCTTCTGCAGCTCTTACTGCTGTCCCAGCAACTAGGAAGACCAGAAATGCAATATTTAAAAAGAATACACCTGCTAGAACTATTTCAACTCTTAACTGGGAAGCAATACTCCAAACACATCCTCACATTTGATGCTAAAGAATTATCAATAATTAATTCAGATGTAGTTGTTTCACCATTTAGCCCAGGGTGATTCTCCAAAGAGCAACTGGGATTACACATTCCCCTGGCACTAAGTCAGAGCATGACCGTAGAGCTTGCATGCTTCTTCCCAAACAGGACCTACTTTTCCCTCCAGGATAGCCAGAAAACCTCAGAGACAAATTTTAGAAGAATCTCTTTTAAAAGTGCACCATTGCAGGGTTTGGTTAGGAGGAGTTGAGGGTTTTTTTCCTGGCTATTTGTAAAACAGATTAACCACCCTTTTTCCCCCTCAGACACTATGACTATTCTAGCTACTAGTACATTGTGTGTTATTTCTTTAATATTTTGAACTTTATTCCAAAGGGCAGAAACCGAAACTGACAGTACATCAAGACCACATGCCCTGTGATTCAAACAGCAAAATAATTGAGATCCTGTGCATACACAACATCCAAGTCTGTGTATGCACGTTGCACACGTGTGCACACACTCATTCACAAGCACAAACAAGTGTAAGGGCTGGTGACCCAATTTTCTGAGACAGTCATAGATCATGTCCTCACTTCCCTTCAAATAAAAAAACCAGAAAGAACAAGCAAAATCTGATCAGTGAAACATCCAAAATAATTTTTGTTAAAAGTAGGTACCATTTACAGGAGGGTAACCCTATTGATTTAGCATGCGTTCCTACCAGATTGGTCTCTCTCTTTTGGGAGAAGGATCCTGTCCACCCCTGGACTGTGTCACACCAGAGAAATGAAAGTGCATGGTGGCATCAGCAGGTTTAGTCTTGCTCTTCTCCCTCAAGGGAGACTGCAAGGCAGCGATTCAAAATCCTGGTTATGAGGCAGGGCTCACTGTCTGCCGGCGTCACCTCCAACACATCACCTCACCTTTCCGTGCCTAAACTGACACCACCACATTTAATGCATGTTGCAAAAGCACAGCTTCTGTCCCTCTGTTGCTCAAGCTGTGAGAAAAGGATTGCATGCTGCAGAAAAGTAAAGGACTAAAGCTCACAGCTATGCATCCTGCTCCCAGATGTGCCATACAAAGGGCCATGAGTGACCTTGAACTGCCTGCTCTCTGTGCTCCAGTGCCCAGCCTGCTGCCCACATTGCACATAACTCACTCACAGCACTTGTTCACCTGGTCCCTTTTGACTCTAGTATAGCAGAAGAGGGGTTTTTTTCTGTAGGAAATTCAGCACAGAGTGAAACAAGTTCTTTTTGCCAGGCAAAACTCAAGGCACTAATTTAAGACAAGTTAAAAAAAAAAAAACCCAGTGGAAGCAGGAATTTCAGTGAATGAAGTTTCCTCCTCAACAGCCTCTAAATACTCAACTGTCAGCGCAGAAAAGCTGAGACTTCTGAATACTGCATGAGCAGTAATACCACCATATCCAGCAGTCCTACCTCACATAGACCCACTGGCACTTGTCAAGGCTGGAGGACATCCACTCCAAGTTTGACTCCATTCCTCCTTATCTCTCCTATATAACCATGCCCCCCTTGCCACAGCTGGGTCAATACAGCTCCTTCAGCTACCTTCTTTTGTAAAAGTATACACAGGTCCTGAACATGGGACAAACTGGAATTGCAAAATCTTTCTCCGCCCAGTCTTCTCAGATACACCCCAACCTGCAGGGCCCTGACCTCCCTTTTCTCTCCTTTCTGATTTTCTCATTGAATTTTGTTCTCACTTGTATCCAGCAAGGAGAACAGTTACAATTCAAACCCTATTTTCCTACCTTCGGGGAGCAAAGTAGTCTGGCTATTAAGGCAGGACCACAAAAATATGTTCAGAGAAGATCAGGAGCAAGAGCTAGGAGAGAAATGAAGGGGAGGCTGACCCTGAGCTTCCGTGATGTGAGAAGCTCTAGGTCTCCCTCCCTCCTATCCCCAGTGGAAAGGGTGACCCTTGGAAGCCAATCCCAGTGTCTTCTCTTCTAAAGTCTAAACTAGTACAGGTGTCCAAGATGGCCCATGCCATCTCTTCCTGACGTCTGTCACTTGTAACAATTTAGAAAGTTTAATTCATTTAAAATTCAAACATAGCATCAAGAAGACACTTACAGCTAATACTACAAATGACTAAACCAGAGCAAATTCTCAGTTTTTCATAAATACTTGTTTTAGATTTTAAAACCTTGTTTCAAGCAGCCAAGTAATAAGAGACATGCTTTCTCGTTTAAGAGATTTCTAGCTCTTGTAATTAAAGAGGAACAATTAAAGGTAACCACAATGAAACAAAAGTCCAGCAGAAGCACAGTGATACTTTTTAAAAAGTCCCACCTTTCAGCTAGTCTCAAAATTTTCAATAAGCAGTATCAGTTTTAATAATCAATCTCAGAATCCAATAGTACACAGAGATTCCAAGAAACATATCCTGTTTTATTCAAACTCTTAGGGCTTTGCTTAAATATTAATTCTGAAATTGTTCATCTAGACCTGTCTGATTCCTGCACAGATCTCGAATGTGTCCTTTCCTCAGTCTATCTATATACATAATAATTGTGACTACTGGATTTTCTTTTTAACTTTTAAATGCATACGGATCCTAATCAACATATGGAACACCTTCTGCATCATCACAAAACAACCGGCTATATTCTTCTCACTGAAACTCCTCCATAATTGTAGCATTTTCCTTTTCCTCTCTCAAGACTTTAAACCAGAACTAATCATCAGGAACTGTGTATGCCCAAGCTACTTGCTGTTTCCATTAGAAGCTCTGCACTACTCAATCATTCAAGATTCTCTGTCCCATTGTATTA
The DNA here is from genome assembly GCA_013397315.1 of Donacobius atricapilla. NCBI lineage: Eukaryota > Metazoa > Chordata > Aves > Passeriformes > Mimidae > Donacobius > Donacobius atricapilla. The sequence continues at coordinate 462,052 of WBMY01017624.1, forward strand.
AATACGCTCATATTTTGTGCTATGAGTACAATTAAAATTGTTTGACTTTTCACACTGTTCTTATCTTTTATTTGCTCTCTAAAATATCCAGCACGTGTTGAAACCAATATAAGTGATAATATAGATGTAAATATGACCATGGAGGCATCACAATGAATTTGACATTGGGAATAATTCATTCAAGGTATCCAGATCCAATTTAAATTCTTTTCCAATTTTAACTGAGCCTTCATGACCAGATGAACTTAAACGAAGGTGTACAACTTCATGGTACGCTGGTAAACCACCCTAACTAGGAAATAAATTTTCAGTGATTAAGTTGAATTGTTCATACAAAATGCCAGCTTCAGCTTTTCACCCATACAAAATAGCTTGGAAAATATATACTGCATGTGTTTATTATAGCTACAGTTGCTATGAACATCTATAACTCTCCAACAATTTCTTTGATTTATGTTCAAAAACATACAGGGCATGAAATGATGCCTGCAACCTTACATTTCCCTCAAGAACATTGTGGGGAGAAGATATATTCCAAAACATCATGTTAGATTCCTTGTTATGTCTCCTTTTTAAAATAAATGTATGATAATCAATTACACATGCTTCAAAGCAACTGCCACTAGATTCCCCAACAGAAAAGCTGTTTGAGAAAAGTTCCATTTTCTTTCCCCTAATGGTCGAGTTATAATAAGAGATCTTGCCTAGATATTAAAGGAGAAAAAATGTATTATAAAGGATAGGCCTTGCTCCACTTGTATATGCATGCACAGGTTTGTGCTTGCCCGGACTTGACTTAGAACAAGGTTTTCACAGAAGTAACAACTCCACTGATCAACATGCTAAAAAAAAGGATGTGTGCGTGAAGATCTTGCACCTAATCTCCTTGTCATTTATGCTTGTAGTAATCCAAATGATGTCAAAGAATGACACAGATGATAAGTTAATGTATCAGGCTAGACTTCCCTTTTAACCTCAACATGCATAACATCCCCTTAAGAAGTCCACCCAGCTGTAGCCTCCTCTAGAAACAGAAACCTGCAGATGATTATAGGAATATTGATTAAGCTGAACGGGAGCTCTGCCATTAACGCTGGCGCATGTAAGATTGGACTTTGCAGATCTGCCTGAACTCCATGCAGAGGCTGAAGTGCACGTTTTCTCCAGGTATTGAGGCCAGTGGGTTATATGCCACTACACGGGTAAGCATAATGTGGACGGTATTTCCACAGTCTCATGGCTCTGGCACAGGCACAAGGGCAGCATCCCCGGGCAGCACCCTTGCCCCTGGTGGGAAGACAAGAGCAGCTGCGAATGCACAGAGTGAGTGCATGGACCACCCCCAGCATGGAAAAGATCAGGACCTACTGCCTGCCCTGCTTCAGGTAGTTTATGCTGCCTGCATCCCAAACAGGGAACTGCCATTCCCCGTCTCCTGGGCATTTAATTCAATCCTTGGGTTGCACTGCAAACTAAAGAGCTGATAAACATAGAAAACTGGACTAGAAACTAGATGGTACAAGTCCCTCTAAGGAGGGTTGGCACCTGCTGACGCTGAGTTTCCAGCAAATATGGAATAAGGTGGATGTGTGAGGTGGTTTATGGCCCTGTTCATCTCCGTAAGTGTGCAAAATTTGCATGCCAAATAGGGAGATGGAAATAAATTCACTCATTCTACTCCTTCCTCCCCCTCTCCCCCTGCCACATTTTATTTGAATCAAACCCTCAAAGAATGAAAGTTCACAGGAGGGGAAATGCAGGCTTGCACCCTCTTTGGCCCCCAGTGCCATTTTTTCCATTACTAAGGAAGCCAAGGAGGAGGAGGGGAGAGGACCGGACATGTGTGCCTACTGCCCATGCGGCCCCAGCTAGATACTATCAACAGTTGTTCTCCTATTTTCACAGCGGGAAATAAGCAGGTACTAGCTGTGTTGGAATAATCAGGAGGAATCTAGGTCAAAATCAAAGCAAGACTACTCTGTCCATTTGACAAAACTCACATGCAAACACAATACCCATGTAAAAACAAAGAAGTTATTTGTAGCAGCTATTTCTGTCAGGATTGCTAAACAAGCATAAAGACATTGGCCTACCTGGAGCAAAAGGCACTATTCCTTCTCTGTGACTTCTGAAAAGGCATTCAAAATCAATATAAAATTGCAATATTAGGAAATTTTATAATCATTATTTCAAAAAAGCAGACTTGAAAGGGTCTCTTGTTCATGGGTAAATCTTCAGTTAGTTTTTCTAGTACCAGTGGTTCAATCGAAAGATTCGCCAACTGCCCCCTGGAGAAAACTGAAGATCTGCATTTAAATGGAGATATAGTATTTCCAAATGCACGGTACCTGCAAGGCAGATACTGTCAAGGTTTCTTAGTGAGTGGATCTCAAATTGTATTAGGTACATTTCAGCGCCGTAACTATCCCCATTTTGTAGGATTGGGGCTATTTCCATATCATTTTTTTTCTGTGTGCGTGCTTTGTAATATTTGTCCTGATAAGTCAAAATTAAACCCCCATCCACAACAAAGCCCCCACATAGCAACAATAAGGAATTACAACCTTATGCATAATTTCTGATGGGGATGATGAAGACTGTATTAGATGGTCTGACTGAAAATCTTAAATAATTGAAAACTCTGATGTCTTAATAGAGTAGTGAGCTTGGTTTACAATGCAGCCAATTTAGAGCCATAAAAATACCGTGTAAAATGTTTATCTTGTGGTTGACCATTACATATCCTATTTATTATTCCAAAGTATTTCAACAGCATTTTTCTTCATCAATGCGGCTGCTGGCATTTAGCACCCACTCACTAAATTCACGTGATTTTCCTGGAACAGCTTTAGGAAAAGAAAACAAAAAATTAGCAGATCACTACAAAACTGTTCCTTGTTACTATATGCCTCTTTTCCACATTCTGACTTGAACTCATTTCATGTGCTGCAAAATACATTTGAAACCACGGGGCTAAAATATAATAAATCAAAGCCATATTCATGAAGTTAAAAAGACTGGTGCAACTACTGATCCTGACACATCAGAGACCCAAAAAAAAAAAAAAAAATCAAACCTCATGAATACTTTGTTGCTAATATACAGGAGTTCAAAGAGCAATGTTCCTCTTAGGAAAACATCTTAATTTTCATATCAGAAAATCATCCTAACCTTCCAGAAAAGTTTTTACGATTATGCAAGGAAGGGAGAGAGGAGAGAGAAGGTTTAGAGTGCAAAAGACACTCATGATGGGTTTCAGACACGCAGACATTAGTCCAGGCAGCCTCTCGCTGAAATTCAGGTTGCAATTGAAATGTTTCCGTAAACAAGGTTACTGAGAACGGCCCAAGATATCCTTCTCAGCAACACCTTCACCAGGAGCCCTTCAGCTGTCTACTTAGTTTGTTATACCTTATCTCACAGCCCTGACATCCTAATGCTGATTCAAATTCGGGATTCAAAATGAAAGACGAAATATCTCTAAGATCACTTAATATTGAAATACCATTGCAGTAATAAGTGGTGCCAGGCTGGAGATATGGATATAGTACTCTAGTGGTAACCTTTTAATTTCTGACAAAATACAGTGGAGTAACTGTGATACTGCACAGACAGTTAATGCAATCGATTTGTTTTCCTTATTTTGATAATGAGCACACTGAATGTCATGTTTACCTTCTCCTGCCCCCAGCACATTTTTAAAGTCCTCTAAAAGGAGACCTGCCAGATTCCTGTACAGACACGAAACACCTCACACCACAGAGCCCCCCTCTCCAGCATGCTGAACCCCAGCTACCCTGATGCTCCCAAGACAAGGAAGATCATAACCACATGAGTCGCCTCGTCATTCTAAGTCTTTGATTATTTTCGGTGGAAATGCAACACACGCACCATGTATAATCTAATGTAGGTTATATTGTAAACTACTCCCATTCTGAAAGTGAGGGAGGCATGCCACACCAGAACATTTCGTCCTCTGAAATAAAACAAGGAAGTAACAATGAAATGCATCAAGCAAGTTGTATATGTTGTATTTTAAACAGGGTAGCTAATAAATGCCTAAAACTTTGGTGGGTTTATAAAAAGGGTACTTGGATTTCCCTCCTGGTCACAGTGATAGGTCGAAGGGGGGGGGTGTCATCTGTTTTTCTGTTGTGTTATGTTTACTGTTAGAATATCTTTAATAGTGTGAAAAGAAAAAGGATTCCAGGGGGTGAGGGTGCAGTGGGACAGGGGTACAGTGTAGGGGAGGGGGAGAATTACAGGAGAGAAACCCAAGCTGCTCAGTGACTGCTTTCCCACGCTACCATTCACCTTCATTTTCGTCTCCTTTATATTCTACTCATTTTTACTTGCCTCCCCCATTATTTAGTCATCTCTTAAATGCAGTCCTCTCTTCTGAGGGATCACAAAAAACATATTAGCTAGAACCAGTACACGGAGCGTACTTGAAAATGTACCTCCAGACCATGCCTTCATGCCATTAATGACCAAGGGANATTCTACTCATTTTTACTTGCCTCCCCCATTATTTAGTCATCTCTTAAATGCAGTCCTCTCTTCTGAGGGATCACAAAAAACATATTAGCTAGAACCAGTACACGGAGCGTACTTGAAAATGTACCTCCAGACCATGCCTTCATGCCATTAATGACCAAGGGAA
>WBMY01017624.1:467965-483256 GCA_013397315.1 Donacobius atricapilla
AACCGGGCTGCCTGCGGGCCGGGCTGCCCGGGCCGCGCTAGGCACCGCGCTGCGCAATGGCGTCGCCGCCGAGGGGAGCCGAGGGCCGGCGCAGAGCCGGGCAGGGCTCGGTGCGGGGAGCCCGAGCCGTGGCTCCGCACCTCTGCTGCTGGGGCGGCCGAGCAGCTGCTCCCGCAAGCAGGAGGGTTTGCGTTAGAGCAGAGCGGGCCCGGGCCTGGCAGCAGCCACAGGCAGGCAGCGCNAGGCACCGCGCTGCGCAATGGCGTCGCCGCCGAGGGGAGCCGAGGGCCGGCGCAGAGCCGGGCAGGGCTCGGTGCGGGGAGCCCGAGCCGTGGCTCCGCACCTCTGCTGCTGGGGCGGCCGAGCAGCTGCTCCCGCAAGCAGGAGGGTTTGCGTTAGAGCAGAGCGGGCCCGGGCCTGGCAGCAGCCACAGGCAGGCAGCGCTGTGCCCGGCCGTGGCAGCAGCCGCACGCTGCCCTGGGTCCGTGTGCTTCGCAAAGACGGGTCCCGCACATCTCCATGAACGCTCACGCTAAATTCCGAGGACATTTTCACGTGTGAGGCTTAACTCGCCTGCAGAAGTATTCCCAGGACTAGGCCTCGCTTAAACTATCCATGGCAGCTTGAGTTTAAATGCCTCTTCATCTAAAAACCAGTTGTTACACACACATTGCATCCCAAACTGCTGCAGCACCACACCACCTACTCCGCGACCGCAGAGCGTCCCAGCAGAGCCCTGAGACAAGATTCCTTCTCCTTCTGTGTTGCTTTTCACACCACCTATTATAATAACAAGTTACAACATCACCAATGCACAGGTAACTAGCGCAGTGGAGTTCGTGAAGGGATGCATGTAGCAGGGCTGAAACTAAATTATTTTTTTGCAACTGCCTGTGTTCAGCCTTAATATTAGCATTAATACTTTCATTTTCCTCATTTAAATACAATAAAAGGGAAAATTGCCCTTGCTTAATATTGTTACTAATCAGGTTTTGCAATTCCAGTTTTTGTAAGGCGATAAAGTCAGGGAAGAAGTTAGTGTACACCTTTTCTGGTGCTGGGCTCAGTGCCCTCAGCAACAGCTTATTTTGAACAGCGGGGTCACCTGTTGCAGCTGGGAAAAGAATTGGGAAAGAAAAAAATCATTCTTGGAATATCATAGAGTCCAAGCATCACCTTTTTAGAAGCCTGAAATTGAAAGCATTGCGTTATTGGTTGGTTTTGTTTGTTTGTTTGTTTTTCTTTTTAAACCCAAGCTACTCAACACGCTTTCTGGCTTGGCTAGAAAGACAAGTTTGCTACATGTTTCTGTTCTAGAATCATTTTGGACTGCTTTTAGGCTAAATTCTTACCTGTCCTAACTCTACTGTCTCAGCAGAGTACAGTAATGTATTCTGTATTGTGTAATGATACAGTACATTACTGATACATATTTTTGGTAGACTTGAAAAGCAGTGTGTACAGCTTGGTTGCTGTCTGTATTTCGCCATTCATTTTTAAGTGAGGCTCTTTTGATTGATGTGAGGAATTTGTTTGAAAGGATGAAGGGTATGGCATAGCTACCCAAGATGCTACTTAAAATTACACTCTACCTCAGCTAACAGACATTTTTCATTGCAATTGTTGCACTTTTAAAAGGGAATGAGTTAATCAAATTGCTATTTTTGGAATGCACTCAAAGGAACATTAAAATGCATTAATTTCATTAAAATAAATGAGCAGATAGGTAACAAAACAAGATCTCAACTATGGAGCCAAATCCAGCCCTGGTGAAATCATCTGAGCTGTGCCTGTCTACAGCACATTTAATTTGGCTTTTGCAGTCACACAGCTGACGCTTTATTTTGTTTTCAGAGGTGTGTATATTAAAAATGTGCGAGCTGTGCCTCTTCTCCAGCGTGATTAACCGCTGAAGTTAAATTCACCTGGTTCCCATTTAGCTCTGCTGTGCAGTCCTGTCACACATGCAGGTTTTGGTGTGCCTGCACACCTGAGATGCAGAGAGGCATTCCCAGCCCCTGTGCCAGTCTGAGGGACGTGAGTTGTGTCTGAAGTGAGGGTGTGATGAGGTGGATTTCAGCAGAGGCTGTTCACAACCAGCTGCGTAGATGTGTTCCAGTTAATAGGCTGTACTGGAGTCTGTGCTACCATCTTTCATTACTGCTGTTACTCATGCCAGTGAGAGTAAAGGAAGGGTTGGTGTCTGTAATCACACATTCATTTGCTATGTAGATACATCCTAAGAACCTCTCAGCGCAGGAAAATTATGCTGGAATAAGGTCAGATGTGAATGTAAAGCAGAACTGTGTTCAAATAGTTTATCCATTCTGGAATGACCAAGTTGTTTCCTGGTTTCACTTAATCCACTTTCAAAGTGGATTAAGGTAATTCAAGAAACTGGATTCTTACACTGGTGTAAGAGTTGTCTACACATGGGTTTAGTCGAATGTAATTACTGTAGTGTACTTAATAAGTGTCTTGAAATAATTTGGTGTGTAGACGAGTCCAGAGTCCCACAGGTGAAAATGACAGAATTTAGTCATTTCGTACAACATGAGGTTAATTTAGCCCAACATTTGACTTGCTTCTTTCCTCGTGAAGCATACTTAATTCATTACAGGTTTTTCTTCTTCAATAAAAACCCCGCAACAGAAATGTATTTATGATCAGTTTCAAGATAGCAATGCCATATGCACGCCACTAAAAATAAACAATTTAACCAGTATATACTCTAAATACCTTCTCAACTGCCCTAAAGAAGAGAAAAGGTTCTTTACTGGAAGAAATATGGGCTTCTCAGTCATAAACATTTTGAGCAGGTTGTGCCAAACAAAAGGAAAACAAACCCCAAAGCTTTGCTCTGCCCTTTGAGACACCCATGATCCACTCGACTGCATTCCATTCATAGCATTAGCACCAGTCTGACTCAGCAATATTAGTTCCTGAATGAGGAACCTCACAGACTCACACAGAAGGGTTTGCAGGACAATAGGGCCTTCAGGAGGCACCTTAAGAATAGAGAGCTAATTTATAGTTTGCTTACAGAGGTCTGAATCGGGGAGAACCTACCTGAAACAAGGCAGCCTCTGCTCTCAATCAGGTGTATTGCATCACAGGCATACAGGAAAGTGACTGAACGGATAATGAGAACATACAAGATGTTTTGTGACCTTGTGCCAAGCACAAAGTTTGTCAAATGTCATTCAGTGTCATTCCATGCCACAGACATCCATGGAAAAGAGGTGACTGTCTAATGTGAATGAAGCCTCCTAAACTTTAAACTTAAGAATGTTTGTTGGTTTGCTTGTGTCAAAGGAGGAGGGACATGGGGGGATGGAACCAAACAAAAACTAGATGAGGTAGAAATTATGTAAGCTCAGGTAGTAAACCAGCCAATTTTTTGCAAGAAGCACAAATACAAAAGCCAAATGATGCAAATTGCTGTCCCTTTAAACATTGACATAGGAAAAGCCATTAAAAGCCATGAAGATGAAAAAATACAACTTCTACTTTGTGTCAAAGACTGCAACGTGTCACACATTACGAGGGAAATCTGCGGTCTTCCCGTACACAGAGGAAGTAGTCCTAGCTACTCTCTGTAACAGGCAATGCTGCCCACAGGATTCTCATTTTGTGATTACAAGCATGGCTTTGCCCTCCTGTGCTTGGCTTGGTTAAGGATATAGGGAGTGGATTTCACCTACAACTCCCTCATGCCGAACTTGCTTTTTTAAGTAAGAATAATTCTGGTAACAAAAGCATTGACTAAAGGAGGTAAACGTGGAGATACGTAAGCAAGAAATCAAGTACTTAAATTCTGTGGCGCTGAATGACTTTGACCATGCGCCTTGATATTAAGGCTCAAATATTAAGCCTGGTATTAAACTCAGATTGGAAGGCAATGAGAGTTTTATAGGAGCATGCCTGATTTGAAATCCTACTCGAATAAAAAAAATGGATTGGATTGTTGTACACTCTGCTTCCGCTGAGAGGTCTCTGAGCACTGGATCTACCTGCAGTGCTGGCGTATCCTGGCTCTCCCCCACTCCTGTCATTACAGGGGCATTACTCATCCAGAGAGGAAGGTGTCTTTAAATCCCCCAGATGATTGGCACTGCACACGCAAGAGGAAATCTCAGCGCGCAGCCAATGCCAGGCAGTGAAGGATCCTCTGTGGGAGTTGGTTAGTAGTGCCAATGTTTGATATTTGTCGTAACAACCACCGACTGTTTTGTTTTTTGTTCTAACAATGTGAATTATGCATTAAACATTAATACAAGTGAGTGTACTTTCTTTTGATCTTCAAGCATAATCATTTCTAATGAGAGATTATACATGAGCATTGAAACAAATCCCTGAGTCATGTGAATTTACATTGGTTTTACTCTGTGGGAAAGATCCCACATAAGTTACTCATGTCTGTAAAACATAACATACTTAGAAGAAAAAAAATGAGCTTGCATTTGTCTGTTGGAACATAAATATCTGCGTAGACATTTGGCTTGTGCCCTAGCAGTAATGAAACATTAAAAAGCTAATTTATCAGAGATCAGGATTCAGGGTGGGGCCCTCAACTAATGTGAGATCCAAGTCTGCTCAGAATAAGCTCACCTCTTAGTTTCTGCCATCTGGCTTCTTACAAGAGTTGGGTCTAGTATCAGAGGAATTTGAGCTAGCTCTAAGTAAAGGGATCAGAATTTGGCTTGCTTGATAGAGATAAAAATTGCCAAACTACCGTCACCAAGGCATAATATGCCAACCCATGGCAGGCAAACTGTGCAGTGCTAAGTAGCACCTCTCCAAATGCCCTTGACAGCCAGTGTGGGGCGGACCCACTGTAGAACCTGCTTGGCCATGTTTAATATCCGCACTTCTTAAAACAACAGTCACAAATGGTGCATTCCATAAAAACATAAACACTGTGGACTGTGCAACTGCCAAGACAGTTATTTAAAATGCAAACAGAATTTAAGCCCTTTCCCCTTTGACACGCTGCACAAATATTAAACCAACAAGCGATTAACAGTCTGCACTTCAGCAGCCATGCTGTGTGTGCAAGGGACAGGCAGCGCACCGGGGAAAGTACTGGACAACACAGTACTTGATGGGCCTCATTCCTGGGGGTGCAGGTACTCACTACAAGATTTCCAGAATGCCTCTTGCCTTTCCAGACAGACCTCAATGCCAAAGGTTGCAGGAGGTGGCTATCAAGAAGGTATTATGTTTAATGGCAGATAGGCTCTATCTGTGATTAAGGTCATATCTCAGGAATTCTCAAAAGCCCATTAATGTATTTTATTCTTAATGTGTAAGTGCTAAAGGAGTCCTGGAAGCCAGAAATCCAGGATTACCCCACATAATTCAATGTTTTCACAGGAGGCTACAGTCATGCTCTCTGCTGCTTCCCTTCTCTTGCCTGAATAACCTTAAATGCTGATGGCATAGCTTCAAAAGGAGAGTGGAAGCAGCCTACGCATAGAATAGTTTATAGACTGGAAGAGGAGCAAACTCAAAACCTTCATTCCTGAACCTGAATTCTCCAAGTGCTCTGTTTTATATAATGACAGAGGAGCTGAAACTATTGCAGTAGAGAAGAAAGCACCCAAGACACTCCATTATGGAACCCCACTGCTGTTTGTATTAATTATCTTCCCTGAGGTTGCACAACTTCACCTGGCACGTTAAGTTAAAAGATGAATAGGTCGATATAGGGTCTTAAATAATTTTGCATGGAAGGACCTCAGCTCCATCTAGACCCTGCTTGAAGCACATTAACATTATCCAGCTTTAAAAGTTCAGCGAGTCTTCTGACTTCTCAGAATGCATCGGTACATCCCCAGGCGCACAAAAAGCTGTGCTTGCAAAGATGGGATAGATACAGGTGGAAAATGGTGTACAGAAGCATGTAGGGAGGCCTCTCTAAGCATCAGCCAGGGTGACAAAGCGTGCTGGCCCATGGGTTCCCAGGCTGTATTCACAGCCCTGGAATGCCTGCTGGAAACACTCCCCTGTAATTTAGCTCATTTGGTGTGCATTAAAGATGCTCATTTCAAGACCCCTAAGTGAAATGTGATACTGAACTCATTCTTCCTCTTGCACCAGCAGGCCTCAGCAGATGGCCAGGGGGCTGATGGGAAGGAGAGAACACCAGTTTTAGTCCATTTATTCATGATGGAAAACTATGAGAAAAGTTAAAAGATCTTATTCCACAGACCAAGGCATTTACTTATATTTAACTGCCTAACCTCAGTCAGAACCCTGAATTCCATTACACTAGATGAGCGTTATGGTTTGGTGAAGTCTTATTTGGTAATTAGCTGGTCAGAGCCACAAACTAGAAACATGATATGCAGTCAGTGAAAGCCCAGTGGAGTCATACCAGTTCATACTAGCTAAGAATCCAATCTTCAATTTTGAATTAAAAAATTGAGAAGTTGCATTTTTCCATGGCATTTTGGTCACATTATACAGGAAAAAAAATAAGCAAGAAAATAAAAAATAAAGTTGTATCTTTTTATATAACCAAGACAGAAGCAGAACCAAAGTGAAACCTTTAGCAATGAAGTTCTACATCCAAATTATTAGGGATTTCAGCGTTGGTGCCATGTGGATTCCTGCTTAACTTTAGGGCAGCAAGGTAAGCTCATTTTCTTGCCTCTGTCTTTTCAGCCACCATTAGGGCTGCAACCTTCCCATCCTCCAGGGAGAGGGAGAGAAGTTACACAATGGGTGTTTTTCCATGGGCGGATGTCTAAATGCGAAGGGAAACAATTGAATTTTAATGACAATTTTGAGACTCTTGAAGTTAATTTCTGGGCAGTGCAGAAATTACTGGGGCTGGGGCTTGATGCTGCCAAGAGCTGCATGTTCTCCTCTCCTCCTGATGTTAGCAGGACTATAGGGCTCAGCTTTTGGCAGAAATAACTCCCAAAATAGTAGGTCCTTCTCTCTTGCCTTCTCTCAAAAAGGAGAGCAAGAGACCTGCTGCTGTCAAACACAACCAAGTGTCAGTGCAGAGCAGTGGCTACAAAAAACAGGGTTACTGCACCAGATTTAACTGCACACCACCAGAGATGTGTTCTCATTAGGTATTTACAGCATAGCAGCACTATCCGGGGTGGAACGGTAAATTTGTTCGGTGCTGCACAAAACATGTAACCGGAAAAAGTTCCTGCATCCAAAAGCACTACAAGAATGATTGCGGAAGGAGAGTGGCAAACAATGGGATATCCTGGGTAAAAAAGTACACAAGTGATTGCAGCAAAGGCAGCCAGCTATGAAGGCTTTTCCTACACGCAGGGTAACGATAATTCTGCCAAGGAGGCGATGTTGTTTCCTTTTTGGCTATGCTATTTCCACTGCATTACTGAATCATGGCTTGTTAATAGCTTATAAACATCAAGTTTAAAAAGCTTTAGAACCTTTGTCATACCTAAGACAATACATACCAATTTATCAATTTCTATAAAAATACAGGCTCCAATAGGTGGTTGTCAGGGTGGGGATTTTTAATGCCTTTAATAAAGAAGGAATAATTTTTGTCTTGTTTTTGTCTTCACAGAAGGTTCAGAAAGGAATATAAAGGACAGTCCCAAAATCTGTATGTATCTACTTGTAGATAGCAAAGTAGAAAATAAAAGATGCTTCAAAATAGTGCCAGTCACTTAATCTGCTCTGTAGTTGGATGGCAGAGTGTCAAACATTTTCACGAAAAGCACAAGACCCACTACAAAGGACTGTCTTTTCAGTGTTGGGCTATGCAATTGTATCTCCGAACAGGTCATGGAAGGGATCAGCCTTTTCCCTGTGTTACCCCTCTGGTCAGATGGCAGCTCCAGCCAAAAGGAAAGAAGAAAAGAGGACAGCCATAGCCACCTGGCACTGCCTTTTTGCACAACAAAAAGCAGGCAGGGGAGGAGGGACCTGGTATCCAGCCAGGTGTGGCATGACTTACAAGCCAGGCTGCCAAGCTGGAGCTCATCCTCTGAATGGGATTCTGCAGGGGAGGGCATGGAGAAGGTAACATTGGGGAACTGCTTCCCTTGCAAAGATCTCTGTGTCCCCATTTACCCTCTCCCGTGAGACAGCCAAACGTGCCTCTCATTTGGCAGAAAACTTTCGGCCTGGTATTGAGTATGTTACTGTGTCCACCAGCCTGCTACAAAGTGTGCATAAAACATCAACGCTTAACATGTTCCTCAAGTCCTCTCACACTGCAGCCGGTTCTCATTTCAGTTACAGGAAGATTAAAAGAAACATTAGGAACACTCACGTTACTGACTGATACCAAACCATTTTTTCCTAACACTTTTTTATATACAGTACCCAGAGTTTAGCTGTGTCCATTATTTCCTTCTACTCACTTATTTCACCAAGGGTGATTTTACTTGGAGCAAATTTTTGCACTCTACTACTGGACACTATGGTACAGTTCATTGCTCTAGAACAATTTCACTAGTTTAGAAATTCCACTTATTTTGCCACTAGACTTCTGCTGAGAAGTAGAAGCACTAGCTCACAAACACCCCTTCCAAGTCCTTACAGAGCCTTCCCAAGAACCTGTGTTATGCTTATCAGGCTTGCACACACAGCTAAGTCTCTGCGCTCCTGCTCTGAACCCTTAGGATATGGGTGCTCCGTTAAGACTACAGAAAAAGGAAAAGCATGACCATGATCAACAGTCAATCATTTTAATGGGTCTGTTAATGTAAAAACATACTCCTAACCTTACTTACTACAGCCAGATATGTGCTAGGAGACATGGTTTTGCATGAACAAACTTCTTTTTTCTTTTTAACTCTTTTGTATGAGCAATGATTTTTGAGAGATTGGTGTAGTAATGTTCGGTTGTTATGAGACTGCTGCTTCACATTTCTACCCATACAGATGGGATATTACATTTCTTAGTTACCAAGACCACTCAGAGTCAACATTCAGAAACAGTTTCCTCTATTCCAGTAGTAGTTGCCACTTCTTGGGACAATTCTTTAGGTACAAGTCCAATAGAAAAGGCCCTTCACTATTTTCCACTACAACTCAGGTTTTCTGCCTCAGCTTTTATGCTGCTGTGAGAATTTACAAAATGGGATGCTAGTTTTCATCCCCCTGCCCCCAGTTCAAGAAACGCTATGCAAGAGTAATTCCATCTGATTTCACATAATTCTTCTCTTGCACTTTAGAAATACAGAAGTTAACAGTCAAGAAGTTCTTTGGGTACTAGAAAGATTAACAAGTCTTCCAATCCTCATACAGGTGACCACAAGCTACAGGCTTTATAGACATTTAATGAGTGAAGAGTTGCCACTAAATAAAAGCATGTCACAAAGCTCTAGAGGAAATCATTGAAACAAGGTTTTTGGAGTTTGTGAAGGCACCGTGAAATGAACGCACTTCATGAGGCTACAGTGTGTGTGTCGAAGGTATATGCAACGTGCTCTGTATTCCTAAAATGATCACCAACATGGCATTGGGAACCTGGGCTTCTGAGAGTCATTTGTCTCTCTGTGCCTCAGTTCCCTTATATGAAAGTCAGGATTATGGCTGTGGTGCCCCTTGGATGAACAGAACAAGTTCACCTGTTAAATGTCAAGTGTTACAATCAAGCACATATTTTCTACCCAACTATTTAAAACTATTAATATCAAAATAAGCCACTCGAAAATTAGTAAAGATTGCAGAAGTGCCAGACTCTGGAACATGAATCTCAGTGATTCAATGGATGCGACACCAGCCTCAGAGACAAGATTAGCTTCAATGCGATTTGAAAGATCCCAGGACTCCAATGACTAATGATTTGTTCTGCGTTTTCTGTTAGTTCAGGAAACATCTATGCCAGTTCCTTCACAGTCCCTCTGCTATTGGTTCCCCCCACTTAGAATATTTTCCTATTAATGCTGCTTGCTACCTAACAAACAATCAAAAAAACTTCTGCCTCAGAATTCTGTGGTCAAATTTATTGTATGTTTTCCCTCTTAAACAATTTTTTTTTTGAAATATTGATGAAAATTTATTTGCCAGGTAATCAGTAAAAGAACTGAGATATAATCCAGTTATTATAGTCACTCTCACTTGCATGGGTCCACTACAGGTGATCCTTTCATACATAGTTACTGAAACAGTAGCATCTACCCTTCCTTAAGCCTAACTGCATTTTCTTTCTTCTACCAAGACCGATAAAGCTGGATGCATAAAGTTCCTCTTTTATGTGGCACTTCCTTTAAAGCAAGTTTGTCCCCTTGAGTAAATTTTTCCTTGGCTGTAATGATATACATATATATATATACGCACACACACATCTGTATGTGTCATAGATATCTATATTTATCTATCACACTTACTCCACTGCAAGATGTTATTACAGATTGGAAAAAGAAAAACAAAAAGGACAAATTTCTCTACTCAGTATTTAAGAGAAGTTGGTATCACCGAATTTAGAAGCGTAAATTCCCCTTTTTTTTTGCACCTGAATACACCACCCACCCCAGCAGCGCCTGATGTCAGTAGTAGTTCATAAATGTATCATTTTTCAGCTGCAAAATCTTTTGATATCCGGGTGTCAGTGGAAACCATCACTGGATTACAGTATTTTTTTTTTACATATGTAAAAGATTCAATTAGCCTAAAAGTATTTAACACTTACTACAAGAACATGTTATTCAGAGCTCCAAGTGTCTTTTGAACATGGAGGAATCACTACCCTGTATCCTACTAAAATGCATATTACTTCCAACATTTTTCACATAGACAAGATGAATATGGTGGGAGGAGAGAAGAAAAATTATTCAGAGAAAATTCAAGTTAGGAAGAGGAAAAAAAAACCCTTATTTATAGTTCAGAGATCTGTGCTTTTTGAATTCCTTATTTAAAGACCTATTTTAAATTATAAATTGCAAGCCTATTTCAGATATCTTGCTCTTCTCATGTTAATAAAAAATATGAAAGAATAAGGTTTAAAAAAAGGTATTAAATAGGGATTTAATTTGTTCAGAAAGCATTGAGTGATAAGCATCTGCACAGAATTACGTAGCTCAGTTCTACTTGAAAATTTTCCTAACTGGAAGAAAATGTTCAAGTTCCTCACCCATTTTAAGAGTAATCATGAATGGATGTTAAACTTAGCACCAACAGTTCATTGGCAGCTTCCCAAGACTGGCATCAATGTAAGAATTTGTGTTTGATATGAATGAAAAAAAAAATCATTAATGCTGTATTTGAATGAAAATTTGAAATAGTTAAACACAAAACACTAAAGATGCCACTCACAGACATGATAACTATTTCAGGGGAGAGGAAGGAGGGCAAACTTCTACTGCATGATGAAAAATATAAAAGTATTAAGTAGAAATATTTGAAGAAATTAAGGCCTGGAACTACAGCCTTCAACAAAGAAGATGATGTCAGTTCGGTGTATTTCTGCACAAGAAAACCAAAATGCTGGCTGGGATTTCTGTGCATTTCCACAACCCAAGCAGTAAGAGGAAGCTATTTAAAGTCATAAGAGTTTCAGTGTCAACTGCAATGAAAACAGAACAGAGCCTTTATCTTAATCAGCTGCATACAATGAACTGATACTGATTTACCATCTTTTCTCCCTCTGTGCTTAGAGCCAGAGCCACCTACATATTACTGATGTATTTTCAAAATCCCACACATGGGCAATAACATGCAATTCTTGCATATGTTTTGAGGGAAGGGATTGCCTGTACTTTGCCGGTGCTGTACTTCAGGGTCACAAGTCACTATGAAAATATGGAGAAATATTTATTTTTGTGCTTTGAATAAGAAGTCTTTTGTGACAGAATATGATCACGGGGAAGTAGTTTCTAAGTTTATTATTACTACTCTATTTATGAAGAATGACAGATTTTGAAACTGTTGAAATACTTGAATGGAAACATGCCATTATCTGCAGTATTTTCTGCAAATGTTCAGTCAACATCCTAATTGTACTCCTGTCCTATATGAAGAAATGAGCTCCAGCTCTCTCCATACATGACATAGCAGTAAGAAAAAATAAAAAAAATCTAAATGTTATTTATTCAGCAACTAAATCTTAGCCAAAGTGAACTACTATTTACTATGGCTAGTAGTAATTTTACACATATAGTAAGCACGTAAGGCACCTGTAACATTTGAAAGCCTGAGATTTGGATTATCCTGCTGGCTCTTTTAATTTTGTTAGGTATATACTGGCAGAATTAAATGCAGGCACTTAAAGGAAAAAAAAAATTTTGTTAAGGCTGAAATAAGCAAATAAAAGAAAATAAATACAATATTAATGATGCTAATGTTTTATTCTCAATAAATTTCTTATAGTTATGTGCTCTCCTTTCCTTTCTAGCAACATGTAATTCTCTGCAGGGATGTCAAGGGGACCATTCTCTCCATTTCCCTAAAGTTAGCAAGCCAACATCTGCTAAATGCAGCACGACATGCTGTTTGCCTTTGTTGTAAACTTGAGGTTTTTCCATTTAAGAACTGTAAAAATGAATAAGTATTCATTCACACCTATGCCTAGAAGTATCCATTACAAAGCAGAGAGTGCTCATTTTTAATCTCCTCCTTATTCTGATTTTATGCCATATTCCTCTGCACTTGTGCTGTTTGGAATTGCTCTAGATCTATTAACAAATGCAAGGGAAGTAAAACCAAAAACAATGGGGATTTTCCCCTCATTTTCTGCAAGTATTTATTGACAGACAAAGGTGATAAAAATGCAGGGGTAAAAGGTCTCGCCTGACATCTTTAAACTCAGTAGTTTAATAAACTGCTACAAAACAGAAGTTTTGTCCCCTGCTCTAAAAACCAAGATGACAAAATCTCAAACTATATGTTTAGATCCGCCTTTTAAAATCCTGTGCAAAATTTATTAACTTGTATTCGATGGCAGAATTTCCAAGGGAAATCTTAGGGGGTTGTCTGTTTTGTTTTGATTTTTTAAAGTATGTACACATTTCTCATCTGCTGAAAGGAAATCTACCCAGATCAGCCAAAAACGCAGGTAAGAAGAAAATACTAATTAACATGAAAATATGCAACCACCCTTTCTTTAGTGAATGCATTTGAATCAGAAAATATTTTTTCTCATGCTGCAGAAACCCTCTATTTGAACAAGCACCCACTAACATCACTTGTTCCTCTAATTGTTGTCATTACTGAGACAGAAGCAGCCTTTGTTGATCACACACAGCATTCTCTAAAATCCATTTTTCCAATTAGGTTTTTATTCTCCTTCTCGCCCGTCTGCCTTTATTTAGTTTTGAGCACAATTACAGCTGTACTTGAGTTAACTTGTGGCAGTAAGGCATTTGCAGAAGCTGTTGCTCTCAGTAACGTTGGCTATTACTGATTACTGCATTGCTTAAGGCAGATTCCTTGTTCTAAATGGCATTGAACATTTTTACCTGGATATTGCAACACCACATTATGAGCTCTGGGATATAAACAGAACAGTAAGCAGTGCTGCCAGCCTCTGGACTTAATAAGCCAGCAGACTTCTGTGTGGAGACACAGCTAGAAAATCAAGCTATCACCACAGTATCTTATGCAATGTCTGTATCTTTCTCTAATTTGATACTGACCAATTATTACATTCAACTCTGAATCACGGTCCTAAATAATAAAGGTCAAAGTTTTCATGGACATCTTCTGTGTTTGAGTTGCCACCTTGAAACAGCTAAAGATGTGTTTTACAGCTGCAAGGTTCCCAGATTTCTCACTGGGATTGTATGCCCTCAACATCAGAAAAAGCAAAGCCAGAACAGGCCCCACATCACCTCGAATCAAACTCCATTTCATTGAAAAAATAGGTTTAACCTCTGCGAGAAGGATGGGCTGATCCCTATAAGCATATTCACATTAAAAAAATCCCGGTCAAGAACATCTGTTTAGTCAAACCCAATCTGATCTCACCTCATTTCTCAACTTTGTTGAATACCAGAAAAAAAAATGACACAAATTCTGGAAATTTAGCACATCACAATAAACATCTGTGGCATTCTTATGTAATACAAAACTACTGCAAATAAAATGTTTTCTTAAGTAATTTTATAGGATCTCTACCTACATAAAAACAGCAAATATTTTTGGACATTCTCACGATTACAAGAATTAGATTCATGCAGCTTTTCAGTGAATGCTGAAGTGCTACAGTCATCCATGATATCCTCGGTTATAAAGGTGGGAGCACAGCAGCGCTGCTAGGGAAGCATGCTGGAGTTCAGAACTCTGACCTGGCTCTGTCTCTAACCTGCTGTGACCTAGTCCAATGCTCTATACCAAAACTTCCTTTCTCACATCAGCTTTCCTAATACCTAACTCACCCAAATGAAGTGTTTTCCTACTCTCATGTATTGGGAGGAGAGGTAAGAATCCTGTGATAACGGATATTTGTGAAGTTATTTGGGATTTCTTATTGCAAGGCAAAACAAGCTTGTAGTTCTCTAAAATTTAATAATGATCAGTAAAGAGGGGGTAAGACTCCTCTGTACAAAATAAAGATGTTTTCCTTTTCCAAGTAAGTTTTGGTATTATTGTCACTACTGAACCACGCTGTGATCTCCCATTAACCGCACAAAACCTGTCTTTTAAGCTGTGATGCTGCTCTATGAAGACAGTCGATCTACTTTGAAATTAAGCCCCAACTTGTTTAACTCCTGACAATGCTTTGCCATAGCCCTATCAAGGGAACACGAAAAGCAGCAAAAAGAAAGTGATGGAACAAAACCATTCTGAGATTGTGCATCCCAAACCAGCACGTGTGTCCTCAAATCCAGCATTCAGAAAACCTTCATCTCTATCACCGACCGCCTCATCTCATTACGACATGTTCACTAATTATTATTATTTTCCTCCCTTTCCCACCAGAAAGGACAGAAAGGACGTTTGTTCCCCAGAACGCGTTTAAATGGCGAAAAGGGTTCCCAGTCCCCTGGTGCTGTGGCCGCAGGAGCCTCCCCTGCCTCAGCATCGCTGCGAGCGCGGCCCGGCTCCAGCACCCCGCACCGGCCCCTTGCGCCAGCAGACAACGCGGCGGGATTTGGGGAATCGCTGATAGCCCTGGAAAGGGACCCCTGCCCTCTGTCCATGCCCAGACACCCACCTACTGTAATTCCTCAGCTTTCGGCAACTTTGCTCCGCACCAGCAACCCCCCCCGCGGAAACTTCGAGAAGAAGAACAAAGGGGCAAAGAACAAAGAGCCGGAGAAGGGTAGGAAAGGGTAGGAAAGGGGGGGAAGGGGGAGCTCCCCCCTTTCGGGTCAGGCCGGAGACCTTCCCCTCCCTGCCTGCCCG
>WBMY01017626.1:7200-37200 GCA_013397315.1 Donacobius atricapilla
AAACAAATCCTATACCCAGCGTCAGATGGTCTCGCTATAGGATAATAGGGACGGACATTCACTTGCTTTCTTACGGATTAGGTCTGGAAGGTGGAACAGCCCTATTGATATCGCTTCTTTTAAGGGCTTTAAAAAAAACAAAAAAAACCCCACAAAAACAAAAACCAAAGAAATTAAAAAAAAAAAAAAAAGAAAAGAAAAAAAGAGGAGTGTATGTCTAAAAAGAAGACATCTTAATTGTCCGGACTGGGGTTGGAAATGACCATAAGCGAGTCTAGGTGAAACTTTCAGATGGCCGAAAGATTTTGGGCCGATGGGGCAGCCGAAGGGCGCGGCCTCAAAAGTTTGGAGCGNGTTTTAAAACATTTCAAAGTGGTTGAAAGGGTCCCACCAGATCCTGTCACAATTCCCCCCGAGCTTTGAAGACCGCGGCCATTGTTCGCCGATTATAAATGATATTACTTTAAAGTTGATTTCCCACAATATTTAAAGGATGTCGCGGGAGTGTCGCTATTTATTTTTGGCGTAACTTTTCAAGGGAATTAGCATAAGTAGCCCATGCGTCCCTCACCCCGGCTCCCTCTTTATGCGACATCAAAACGCCTCGAAAAATATGCTTTGAAAGGAGAGGGAGAGCTCATTTAGGACAAGGACTTCTCTGCCTCGCCAGCAGACTCCGTCCCTCGGCCCCGGCGGCCGGGGGTGCCCGTGGAGCCCCCCAACAGCAGCCGGCCCCGGGCCGCAGCCGCCTCCGCCCGAGCGCCGAGCACAATTAAACTTTCCCCTGTTTAATGACAGAAATTACATTAAAAGTGGTGGAAATGCCCTAATTAAAAATGTACCACTTAAATGATATGCCAAACGCTCAGCTGCAGAACAGCGTATTTAGCTAGTTAGTGAACTCGCTACTATTTCTTTTAAAATTACATGTTAAAATTTTAAAAGAAATCTTACTTTTCTCTGGTGCAACACATTACAAAGAATGGACAGTCCTTTTATCTAAATATAAAATTCCATTTTCAGCAATTATAGCCTGTTCTTGGTGATGATATAATTACAGCTGTGCTCAGTAATAGGTGTCAAGGCAATGCACACTCATACAATAGTTGAATAAAACTGCAGAACAATGCAGGCACTTCTAAATTCACAACCTTTAAAATGAAATTGACTGTGCAGAATTCAAATAAAAACTGGATAAATATTTTTTTAAAAAGATTACAAGCTTGGTTTGGTTTCTTAATAGCATTTTCTGCAAACCTATCAACATCTAATTGATTAGATAGGAATTACTGATTATAGATAATCTGAAATACTGAACATCACTCTTTTAAATATAGCAATAGGTAAATAAATGCAGCAGACAGAGGAGACTGCCATGGCACTCCAGCAGGGATTCATGGAAACAATCACTTTCAGGGGAAAGTATTTTTATGCAGGTTTTATTCCAGAGGGAAAACAAAATGAAATTAAGACCAGGTGATCATAATTCCTCATCTCCCATGTTTACGTAAGGCTGGAAATCGAAATGTTTCTGTGTTACCTGTGTCATTAGTGTTGCTTTGATACCGAGACATTTCTAAGGGAGGGTGTCAGCAAACATGGCTGAACCTGTTTCCAGTTGTGTTACTTCTCTGATAGGGATCTTCAAACACGGATACCTGCATTTCACTTTCCGACTCTCTCGGTTCCACAGATGGCTGTCCGCAACAGGAGGGAGGAGGGGAAAACACTAACTCCATCAGCTCTAATGGAGAAGATTCAGACGAGGCCCAAATGAGACTCCAGCTGAAAAGGAAGCTGCAGAGAAATAGGACATCCTTTACCCAAGAGCAAATCGAAGCCCTTGAGAAAGGTGAGTGACATTTTCCTATGGCTGAAGCAGGAGAGAAAAGCAAAATGTGCCCCGACTACGTTACCAGCTGAATGTAAGCACGGCATTCCCGTGCCTTATATATATATGTATATATTTAAATTCCGTGGCTCCCTCCATGCTTTTTTATTCACGGAGCTACAAATATTCATTGGTGGCCGTGGTGTGCCTTGAAAAGCTGTTAAAATGGTTTTCAAAGGCAAATCATTCAGAGCGCAGATCACACCGAAACCCCGATGCTCCACCCGGGGGCTTCTCTTGCGGGGATAACTCTCCTCCCGTCTGCTGTGCGGCATGGCTGGGGAGGAGAGGGCAGGCAGGGGGCTGGCAGAGTCCTCCGTGCCTTCCCCCACGCTCGCTCCCCATCCCCAGTGCTGCACCGCCCGGGGCTGGGAGCAGGTGCCCTTTTCCCGGGCCGGCCTGGGTGCACCTCGCCTCTGACCTGCTGCGGAGCTTTGTCCTTATTTTGCGCTGTTATTTAGCGACGTACCATTTTGCTTCTTGGTGACAGGGTCAGAGCTGCCTTGGGGACCCCCTCAGTGGAGGCAGAAGCCCTCACTGCTTCTTGAAAGATGCAGCATTGCACCCAAGCCTGCCCATCCCCACAGCAATACTCCCAGCAGGCAAGACGACCTCCTTCCTAACACATAGGCACAAAGCTCAGCTTTGCCTTTACAGTGATGCTTCTCAAGAGCATTTAGAGTGCAGGCAGCAGAGGAACAACTCTGGTTTTACAGTCAGCCACATCAACTCTGCAACTAATGCAAGAATATTTCCTTCTGCAGAGTTTGAGAGGACCCACTATCCCGATGTGTTTGCAAGAGAGAGACTAGCTGCTAAAATAGACCTGCCTGAAGCAAGGATACAGGTACTGATTTGCTCTGCAATTATAACTATTATTATTTTTACTATTATTATTCTGGTTTTGTTACTCCTGGCTTCTCAAAACACAGGGCAAGCCATATTTATGATCACGTTTTTGCCCATATCCCTCTTTCAGGAAAATGGTAGCAGCTGGTTTTGCTTTCACCCGCTGCTTTGCTCCACTGCAAGCCACGGCCTGGAGCTACGTGGGGGAGGCCCCGTGCCTCTAGTCCTTGTAAGGTCACTCATGTCTCTCAAATGCTGTGTTCCCAGGTGTGGTTTTCCAACAGAAGGGCCAAATGGAGAAGAGAAGAGAAGCTGAGGAACCAGCGAAGACAAGCCAGCAACACTCCCAGCCACATTCCCATCAGTAGTAGTTTCAGCACAAGCGTTTACCAGCCGATCCCACAACCAACCACCCCCGGTAATGCCACCAACCTGCTCACGTCCATCCATCCTCTGGGCAAAATGAGACTCTGAGACTGTGTTACCAGTTGTAATTGTGGTTAAACTAATGTGTTCATCTATCTGTCTATTCTATTATAGTTTCCTCTTTCACATCAGGTTCCATGTTGGGCAGGACGGACACGGCGCTCACGAACACGTACAGCGCGCTGCCGCCCATGCCCAGCTTCACCATGGCCAACAACCTGCCTATGCAAGTAAGTCCGGTGCCACGCCAGGGCACAACACTCCCTTGGGACTTGGTGGCCCCTGGGCTGTGCGGAAGTGTGGGTGGGGACCCTTCCTCCCTGCAATGAGGGATTACAGACCCAAACCGTGCTGCAGGGAAACTGGCACCCAAAGGCTTCCTTGGCATCTGAAAAGATGCCCTCTTAGGGGGAATCAGAAGGGAAGGGACACTGAAAGATGTGGTGCTCAACAAGCCCTTTCCCCAGGTTTTAGAAGAGAAAAGTCCTCAAATTTGCAAGGCAACAAATCTAGGATAAAAATGCTGTTTGGAAAAAAAAATGCGGTTAACCTCTGGAACTCGCTGATGCCATATTGTGGAAATTGTTGCCTGAATAAGCTGCTGGAGCGATCTGACCTTCTGGGTGTAGGTAACGTGGCAGCGGCACATTAGGAACACCTGAGAGGGGGAAGGATGTGATTAGCATCAGTGGTTATGCCAGCTAAGCCAGAATTGCAAGAGCTGTCAATCCTCATGCCTGAAAGCATTAGCTGATCACCAGCTGGGTTAGGAAGAAATCTATTCCTTTGGGGTCTGTTTCTATAGACCTTTCAGATGCAAAATTCCTCCTTTTTTAATGGTGGGGTTGGCCTAGGAAGGTGCTGGCCAATTACGGGAGTTTTACAGCTTTGTCTGAGGCACACAGCATTGACCACTGCTAGAGAGAGGCGAGCAGATTAGAGAGCCTGACTCCTTCGCTGTGGCAATTACGATGTTACTAATTGCTGAACCAAAATTAACCAAATAAAGTTAGAGTCTTGCAAGTTTATGGAAGGAAACGGTGTTAGCTAGGTCGCCGTTTCGTGACGTTGGAGGCTGGCGGTGCCGTTCCCGGCAGCGGGCTGGGAGCAGATGACAAAAGATCAAAAGGCTGATACAGGAGGGGACCCCTGGGAAAGCAGGAGGCCCCTGATTCACCACTGGACACCTGGGCAGGGATGCAGCACCCGTGAGGTGCTCTAAAAAACACTGCCTACGTGGTCACCGTGGCAGGGCAGCCACGCAGTGTCGGAGAGGGGACCGGGCAGCCGAGCCACTGTCATCTCTCCGCGGGTGCACGGAGCGTTGCATGTTCTCCCAAAGCACAGTGTGTGTGCTCAGCCAGGGAGGCTGTCAGTACTGCTGGAGATGGCGTGTGTCAGGGATGTGCAGACAGGAAATATGCGCAGATGTGTTGGGTCTCGTGTGCTCGGAGTGGGAATGGCTCATCCTGCTCCCTGCACCTCGCTGCCTCCCTGGGTCAAGGCTGCACTGGTCTCCACTCAGCCAGCAGCCTGCAGCTGGAGAAGCCCCAGCTTGGTCTCTCCCCGGTACCATGCCATCCCTTAGCCCCTGCCCCCTGCTGCCGTGCCCCCAGCAAATTGGGTTTTAGGGGTTGGAGTTGAGGTAAATGGAGATGTTTATCCTGGGATGTCGCTGGCACAGGTTTGGGGTGACTGCAGCTCTGATGGGGATCAATGCACACGTACGTATGGGTTTGAGGATTCCCCTTCAGAGCCTTGGTCCCCCCAGCCCCACATGGTCTGCGTGTATGTGACCCATGCGGGCAGACGCCGGACCAGCCTCTGTGCCTCAGTGGAGTAATTTTAGTTACAGCACCAAGTGCGAGGTACGATGCTGGTCTCTGGCTGCAAATGGTAGGAGACATCTTCCTTTTTATGTGGGTCTAAACAAGGGCAGCACTCAGGCTCAGGGATGCAACACCTCCATCAGCACAAGGACATAGGGATCTGCTGGCCCAGCATGTCTGAAAAAGTGCCAGTAACTGTCCATGTTGGTTTTTAGACCAAAAAAGGTCTGAAGCAGGACCGTGAAGAGCCTGCTTGGTTGGGCTTCTAAACAGGTCTTTACATCGGGGTCCCAGGATTCGAAACTTGAAGCTCATTTTTTGCTGCTGTGCGCTGCCTCTGAGGGCCAGCATGTCCATGCCCAAGAGTGCGATGCTGTCCTTACCTGCAGTGACACTTAACACTTTGTCCTTTGCTCCCACAGCCCCCGGTACCCAGCCAGACCTCCTCCTACTCTTGCATGCTGCCCACCAGTCCATCGGTGAATGGACGGAGCTATGATACATACACCCCTCCTCACATGCAGACACACATGAACAGCCAGCCCATGGGCACCTCTGGCACCACTTCCACAGGTGAGTCACCCCGTGCTCCCCCAGCCTTCCTGCCAGCGGGCCTTCCTTCCTCCAGACATCAGGCTTTTCACCTGCATTTGCTGTGAGAGGTCTCTCCCCATCACTGGGGGAAGTCTCTCTGTTTGGATTAGTTGCTGCCATACCAGACAGAAGATGAAAATGTATAACCTTGCAAACTAGAGCAAAAATTCTGATTTTTAAGCTGCTTCTTGGAGGGCTAGATGGAAAGAAGGCTGATTAACAGAGGAGGTGTCAAAATAGCAGGACAGAGGCAAGCCCTTTAGTGAGCCCCCCATCCCTCAAAATCTTCACTGCATAATTAAATTTTAAATCAGCATTTAATTCAGCATTAAATTTCAGCAGAGACATCCACACTGGTGAGGTTAAGTGTATGTGAAACCGTTGGCAGTACTGGGCACATTTTTTACCGTGTCTGTGTCAGATGTTATTTATTGCTAAAGATTTGAAGTTATCAAAGAGGCAGGGAACCTGTAGAAATATTAGCCCATGCATAAAAAAGGTAAATCAGGGTAAAAAAGGGCAAGTGTCAGCATAAACAGGAGCAAACCAGGCACTTTTCAAAAAGAATAGAATGGTTCAATGTGTTTTGGTCTGAATTCTCAGCTGATACAAATGAGCCGAGGCTCTGGTATTTATCTCAAAGCATGAAAGTTTTTATCTAACAACCATCAGTGAGATGCGCATGGTTTTTAAAATATGTACACCTACAAACCCCTAGTTCCACAGGCCGGTAGATGGTGAGATTTGATGTTTACTGGAATACAAGCTCAAATCTATGAAACTGTAAAGCAAAAATTGTGCTATGTATAGAAAAACTAAAATATCCATTTTCCCTCTCAATTTTCAGGTCTCATTTCCCCTGGAGTGTCAGTTCCAGTTCAAGTTCCTGGCAGTGAACCCGATATGTCTCAATACTGGCCAAGATTACAGTAAAACATGTGTTAATTCCGTAAATGACTATATGGACAACAGTTGGATGTTCAGCAGTATTTTATAAAGGAAGAATGGCTCTCAGAGTACTTCTGTACTGCAACTGTGCCCTATGCTGTAACACATGGAAAAGACTTTCACATGGACCTTTGTACACTGAAGGCATTATATCAGTTGGAACAAATCTTCATTTTGGTATCCAAACTTTTATTCATTTTGGTGTATTATTTGTAAATGGGCATTTGTATGTTATAACGAAAAAAAAAAAGAACAATGTAGACTGGATGGATGTTTGATCTGTGTTGGTCATGAAGTTGTTTAAAAAAAAAGAAAAGGAAAAAAAAAAAAGAAGCCATGATCAACAAGCTTTGCCACGAATTTAAGAGTTTTATCAAGATATATCGAATACTTCTACCAATCTGTTCATAGATTATGGATTGATGTTCCAAGTTTGTATCATTCCATTGCATATAATTAAACCTGGAACAATACGCACTAGATTTATGTAAGAAAAATATCCGTTGGTATTTCCAAAGGTTGTTAACGGCTGAAGCTTTGTGCAAACAGGGGTTAAGAGAGAGCTGCGATGAAGAAAAGAGTTTGATAGATAAAAGGTAGATTGTGTCTTCGATATAATCCAATTTGTTTTATGTCGAAATGTAAGTATTTGTCTTCCCTAGAAATCTCCCAGAATGATTTCTATAATAAAGTTAATTTCATTTATATTTGACAAGAATATTCTATAGATGTTTTATACACATTTTCATGCATCATTCGTTTCTTTTTTGGTCGGCAAGAGTTAATTGTTCTTAGATATAGTTGTACTACTGTTCACAGTCCAATCATCTTTGTGCATCTAGAATTCATTCCTAATCAATTAAAAGTGCTTGCAAGAGTTTTAAACTTAAGTGTTTTGAAGTTGTTCACAACTACATATCAAGATTAACCATTGTTGATTGTAAAAACCATGCCAAAGCCTTTGTATTTCCTTTATTATACTATTTTCTTTTTAACCTTATAGTGTGGTGTGGCAAATTTTGTTACTGTGCTAGGTTAATCTCATTAAGTTTTATTTTGATTTTATTTTCAGTTTTCAGTAAGGAGGGGTTCTTAAGGAACATTTTTATAGACTTTCAGCCCTTCCACCAGCCCGTAATTTGGGCTAACAAAAAGAAGATAGGTTCACGTATCTAATTGCAGCGGAGAGCAGGAGGAGGTTGTTTATTTAGCTCGGGTTTCTGGGGATGCTCTAAACGAACTCCAGAATCCGGCAGCATTTCCAGAGGGGAGTTTGCACCGTGCCAGGCAGAGGTGGAGGCGCAGTGCACGCCTGTGTCTGTCTGTTCCCATTGTACCTAAAGTACGTATGGACACACATACACCCAGATATACACCCCCGACTTCTAAAAATTGTTTTTGTTAGGATGCTTAAAAGGGAAAAAACCAACCCAGCTGTGTTTTTAACAGGCTCTTTGGGAGAGTGAATGCCATCCCTTTATATTGCCACACAGCACAATCTTAGTGTAATTTTCCATTGAACTTGTAACCTGGTTAATACCTCAATGCGCTTTGTGTGAGGGTTGTTAGTGTGGGCGTGGGTGGAGAGCTGCATGTCAAGGAATAATGAGAGAAGACAAATCAACAGGCAACAACAATGCAAGCTGGGACTGGCTAGTGAAAGCTAAAGGCCTTTAGTCACTGGCAGGGAAATCTAAACATTCCCATATCTATGAAGCTGGCTCATTGTGCTGCAGTTGTTACTCTCGATGCTGTGCTGAAAAAGGGATCTCATGATTAAAAAGCCAATGTGCGGGGAGTTTTGAGTCAAAGCACAGGCATCACAAACAGCCTTTGTAAAGCAAAGATACCATCTAGGCCGGCTATATTTTCCTTTTGGCATATTTGTCACTGCAGATAGCACTTTGCTGGAGACTTGGGGTAGCAGGGCTGTGCTGCTGAGAGGGTTGCAATGCTGCAGATGAGATTAAATGCATGTAAACTCCGAATCCTTTAGGGAAAAAAGAGCAGCTTTGCTCAAAGCATGAGATGATAGTTATTAAAATGAAGAGCCTAAAGCAAGCAAAAATGAACTTTGATTTTGATACTGGTCAGTTTAAAGTATATTTGTTGTCTCTGCATAATGTAGTTTTAATTACCTGGAAGCCATCTATTCAGAGATGTCAAAGAAGCATCATTTAAAAAATGTTTTTAGTATATATTTTTATCAGACTTGTATGTTACGTATTTATAAGAAAGGGATAGATTGCATTAAACACCACGATAGGCAGGTCCCTCCTCACATAGCTAACTTGATTCCAGGAACAATTAATTACAGGTACAAACCCAGCATTTCTATAGCTAATCATCGTGTTTATACCTACTAATGTAGCTTGTTATGGAAAAACCAACTTCTGCTCAACCAGGAACGGAAAAGAGCTTCCCATCCCTTCCTCCTCCGACAACTTGCGCGCGCTGGTTGCTGTTCCTGCAGGTGCCGATGCTCGGGCAGAGGCGGCAGCTCCCCGTGGCCCTTCCCTGCCCTTCCCGGCTTTTCCCGGCCCTGCAGCTCCCCTGCCCGTGCTCCAGCCGCCGGCGGCCTCCGTGGCGGTGTCGCCAGCCCTTCCGACGGCTCTCTGGGGCGGGCTGCGCCTCCGCAGCCATGCGACGGAGCCCCGCCGCCGCCGACGGACCTGGAGATCATTTCAGCCACAGGCCGTGGCGGAGAGGAGACATTTCTGGCTCACTGGCTCCTTACCGTGCCCTGTGGAAGGAGGTCGGCGGGGAGAAGTCCCTGGCTGGCCGCACATGGGAAAGAAGCCGGGGCGCTCGGTGCCCGGAGCGCCGCCGCCCGCGGAGCCGCTGCGGCTCCCGGGGAGCCTCGGCCGACGCGCGGCGNGAGGCCCCGGAGCGGCCGCAGCGGCCGCGCAGGCCGGGAGCGGGCAGGGGGACAGGGGGCGGCTGCGTGAGGATGTGCTGCCTCGCCAGGCACCGCAACCAGCGGCAGCAGGGGGGCACGGAAATCCTCAGCGCCCTCTGAACAGCCTCTAATGCCCGTTTTCACCCTCTTTTTTTCTTCCAGAGCTGTATTACTTGTGAAGACCGAAATCTGCTGTGATGTGTTTGCTCAGTGTAACACAGCAATTTCCAAGGGTCTTCTCTTTTCACCACTGAAATTAGTGGGGAGTTTTGCTATTGATTTCAATAGGAAAGAGACATTTCTGTGCATTTGGTTAAAATGTATTTCATAATAACACCTTATACTTTATTTATAAGCCCCTCCTAAGGCATTTCACAAATTATAGTCACACAAGAATTGATGTGTGAGTGCTGTCTTAATAACACTGTATTTTGTGTTTCAAATATTGTGTTCTAGATACAATATTTACATTTACAAGTGAAAAGGCTGCTAACCTAACAGTTATTGTTCAGAGCAGACAGATGATGAGCCATACATGCTGATGGCGAAGCAGACGTGCATGGGTGACACACGTGCAGGAACCGCCTCGCACCGAGCACATACCGGCTTTAATTGCTTTTTAAAGGTAAGCACTAGCCAGCATGTGCCCTGCCGCAGGAGGCAGGGAGAGCTGCTTTCTCACCCAGGATGGAGCGCTGAAAGGGGGTTTCCTCTCTTCTTTTTAGCTAAGCTTTTTATTTAATAAACAAGCAAAATGTCCCCGTGGGCTGGTTCACTTTAGGCAGCCTAACACGGGATTTATCTGTAGGGGCAAGACTACAGTAGCAGACAACAACCCGGGACTGATAACATATTGCCTCCCCCGGGCTTTCCAGCCATTGGAAGTCCCATTTCCTTCACTTGCAATGGCCAAAGGTGTCTGGCTTTTTTTTTTTTTTTCTTTAATTGATTTTTTTTTTGGTATTACTGACTAAAAGATATTATCTCTCTTTCTCTGGGTAATATGTGCAGTTTAGAGTTACGCTAAGGATTAATTTTGTTCCACATATCCATGGTAAAAACAGCACTACAAAACCTGAAAATATATGGTTCTTTTAATTTTTTTTTTTCGGTTTGATTTTGGTTTGCTTTTGTCCTCAGTTTCAGCAGTTGAGCTTTCTGCCATGGGCAGCTGATAAGGCTCCTCCACTCTGGGAATGGTGTAGGATCTTCTTTTAAAACAACTCCTCTTTGCAGCCCTCTTTCTAATCAGAGTGTGACTGGCACCCACAGACACCCGAGACAACACCCTCCCCAGTGAGAAACAGGCCTGTGAGTTACGGGTGTGAGAGGGGAGTCTGGGATGGCTCTTTGGTCTCCTTTAGAGAGGGAGCATTTCTGTGTCTTGCCGTGGAGAGAAGGCAGTGGGGAGTGTTTCTCTGGCTGAAGAGTGCCGGAACCCCTAAAGCCCTGCACTGCCCAGTGGTAGAGCCATGTTCCTCCTCTTTAGATGGAAAACAAAGCATGGAATGCAGCTCCTTTTGGATTAATGCTGGAGAATGGAGTTAGGGAAGTCTCTCACATACGTTACCGTTCAGTTTTTCTTTGAGAAAACAGAGGCTGGAGGAACCTGCACGAGATGCATAGTAGTAAAGATTGTACAGTTTGGATAGGAGCCAGGTTGGCAAGTTCTTGCTTTAGAGCGTAGCTTGAATTAATTCCTCCCCCAACATTCTTTCAGCTGTGAAGAAAGAAAACCCCAGTGTATCAGCAGACAGTTAGTGTGGCTTACCCCAGATAGTTCACTATCCTAAGATAGTTTGCAAAAGCAGTCATGTGGAAAATGAAGGTGTTTTCATAGGATCTGCAGAAATGCAGCCTCAAAGCAATGAAGCCATTTGATCAGTCTGTTAATACGTACTGCTGATGTGTTGTTGTAGATTTCCATGAAACCTCCAGCTGCCAGAACCCCTGCTGTTCTTTGGAAGGTGGCCTTTTGGAGAGAAGCCTCCACGAAACGTACTTTCCCTCAAGTTTTGCTATGGACCTCTGATGACTATGTTTTAGCACAGTGAGAATTTCAGGGCCTTCTGTGCTGTTCCCTTTCCCCTTCCTGGTTATAATCCTGGTGAGAGGAGAGGATCATGATTTTGAAAATGTGTGTCTGATGCTGGTGGGCTGTGTGCTGAAGCTGCTTTTCCCCCACAAAGGACCATCATACTGTTTTTATTGGGCTGGTAGAGGTCTCTGGTACTGGAGCCTCACCACCTACGTTGAATTGCAGATGGGTCAGATGGTGAGCAGAGGTTTTGTGAGTGACCCAGGAGGATTCTTGTTACCTTCAGGTGCCTGACAGGAGCTGTAAGTTGCCTGGAATCCTCCAGCAGAGGTTGCAATTGCCTCCAGGCAGCTGACAGACCTCACGTACTCTCTGGCAGCTAAAATTGGTGAGGGTTGCAAATTGCAGCTCTTCCTCTCCTGGGACATACAAGCTTTTCCAGCTGCACCAGAGAAGTTTGTAGATAGTTTCAGAGATAACCTCCTTCAGGTCAGGCCTACACCAATAGATTTTGAGGCGTTCATGAACAGTTATTCCACATAAATTGCCTTCTGATTTACATGGAACTGCATAGAGCAGAAAAATGTATTCATCTTGTTACAATAAATATGTTAATTTATAATGAGTGAAGAAAATCTGTATTTCTCTCTGTAACTGTTTATGTTTTACCATTTAGATTTTACTTGGCAAAGCTGGATTCATACTCAGTATGTATTCTGCAGCTTTGTGTTTCAAATATGGCAGGGGAGGGTTTATGTATTTTTAAAACTCCCCCTGTCAGACTAGATTAAGTAAAACCCCCGCCATTTAAATTTTATACATTTTTTTTGCTTTTAAAGAAGCAAGTTGTCCACTTTGATTTCTCTGAATTCAAGTCACCCCTGCTACTTTGCAAAGTACATATTCAAACCCTTAGATTCTTATTTAAACTAAGTTTTTGTTGGTTCTGATGATTTTCTGAGTTATGATTCAATTGCTCTGCATGAACTGCTGTTGGTTTACACCTGTTTGGGCTAGGGTATATTTAAAACTTCATTGTGAGTTATACCGTCAGGGACTGCAAAATAGCTCCCCTGAAGTAATAATGGCTCCCACACTCTGCCTGTGCTTCCATCCTCTTTCCTTCTGTTTTGTTGGGACAAGTTCTATTTGCTTGTCTGAAGTTGGAGAATCGATAATGATGTTTGAAGCTCCTCAGCCATGAACCTTGGTGAGTTGGGATGAAGCCCCTGGTTTTGAGGCACCTCCTGGGAAGACTCTCACACAATCTTCCACACAGATGGACTTACTACTCCACTGTCCCCATGAGTGTGCTGTCAAAATCCTTCTTGTGGTGTCAAAATCCTCACTCAAGTAATTTTCCAAAATTGCTGAACTATCCTGGATGTAGGCTGGGAAGAACTATAAATGGAAATTTCATCATGTTGGAGAATTCTTCCAAATGCTTTCCTCTCTCTGTCACTCCCTATCTGGTCTTGGCTGAGTTGTTTTATTTATTAGAGCTGTGCCCTGTTCTGGGCTCCTCAGGACAAGAAAGACAAGGACCTCCTGGAGCAGATCCAGTGGAGGGTAACAAAGATGATGAAGGGACTGGAGCATCTCTTATGAGCATGGACTGAGGGAGCCCGGCCTGCTCAGCCTCCACAAGAGATGACTGAGAGGGGACCCTGTCAATGTCTGTCAGTATTTGAAGGGAGGTGTTTTCCATGGTACCAAGCAATAGCCCATGAGGCAATGGGCAGAAATTGATGTACAGGACTCTACCTGAGTGCCAGGAAAAACTTCCTTCCTACATGGGTGATGAAGCACTGGAAGAGATTGCTCAGAGAGGCTGTGGAGTTGCCTCTTACTGAGACATTCCAAAACCATCCGGACACAGTCCAGGGCCATGTGCTCTGGGATGGCCCTGCTTGAGCAGGGAGGCTGGACCAGATGGCTCCCTGTGGTCCCTTCCAGCCTGACCCATCCTGTGTTTCTGTGATTAGTTCACCCTTTCCAAGTGCAAGGCCATGCTGCTGGCAGGAGTTTCATTACACAGACAGACAGCTGAGGTACCTTTGTGTCTGACAAGATCATCTGCTCAATCATAGAGATGTTGAAAGTGCCCAGAAAGGAAAGGGATGCACTAAAACTTCCCTGGTCAGGAATGAAGTGCTGCAGCTGCAGTTTCCAGCAGCGGCTGCGAGCTGGAGACAGTGGAGCTAGAACTGGTTCAAGCCCTGCTGGAAAGACCCCTGTCCTACTGATATAAAACAGGACAGGAAGCCAAATTTGTTTTGTAGTCATGCAAGTTCCAGGCCAAGGATGATGCCCTGCACAAACAGTCCAGGCCTATGAGTAGAAGCTCTGACTTACCTTGCATTAAATAAATGCATTCTAAAAACTGCTGAAAAGTTTCACTTGAGCAATATATTTTAAACAGGTTTACAGCTCTTTCTCCACACAATAAACTATCTCAAAATATAGGCACTGAAAACTGCTGGATTTTATACCTAAATCCAATCCTTTCAGCTTTTCTGTTTTTTTCTAAGTCCAGCTCTGTCAAATTCCAGCAAGAGCTTTCTTTAGTGCATCTGCTTCAACCTGACTTCAAAAGTATCTGAAAGTGCACCAAAATTCACCCAAGACTTTTAAAGAGAATACCTCTGACATTCTAAGTGCTGAAAACATTCTGAGGGTATGAACATTTAGACTCAAACTCTGCCAGCATGAAGACTTTTAATAAAAATTTTCTTGCTATATTTTGTGTTTTACATTTATCTTCAATGCCAGAAGGCAT
Organism: Donacobius atricapilla; assembly: GCA_013397315.1. Classification (NCBI taxonomy): domain Eukaryota; kingdom Metazoa; phylum Chordata; class Aves; order Passeriformes; family Mimidae; genus Donacobius; species Donacobius atricapilla. Next base: position 21,454 of record WBMY01017626.1, read on the forward strand.
TAAAATACTTGAAAAAATATATAGAGAGGAATATGCAGTTAAAAATTCCCTAGATCTGCTAAATTGTAAAAGATCCTCTGGACCTTACCCTACCAGGTTGCTCCAGGTCTAAACTACCACTGACTTCTCAGGAAGATTTTTCAGATTAATTTCTGCGGGTCCAGAAAATCCTCACGCAATAAAGTGCTGAAAACATAAAAGATGCCTTTGTTTTGATATGAACAGGAGGTCTGTAAATTAGTTTGATGTTCCTGATAACTTTCAAAATTGTTTAAAGGCAGAGTTTAAATAAGCTGCCAGGTTTTCAGCAGATGCTCCAGGATGCTTGACACCTAACAGTCCTGAAAGATTCATCTACTCAGATGCTGAAATACAGGGTTTTTTTTCCCTCATTTTTCTGGGAAAAAGGAGTCTAACAGTTGCTTACATTAAATAGAAACCGAAAAAAAAAGTGTGGTGGAATTTTTGTTTTCTTACCCCCCACCATGTGAGATGGCTTTTTCCCTAAGATGAAGAGGATTTATTTTCTTTCTTTTCTTCTACACAGGTACATTTATTATTGAATAAGCACTATTGTGCTCTGTGTGATTAAAAAAAGAAATGTAGGCAGGTCTTGCACTCATGTAGCTCCCAAGAGAAAATAGAAATCCCAGGAGATGGCATGGGGGATACAACTTGCTAACACCAGCTCTTAAAGGCATAAAGGCATCTTCTTTCCTATTTCTGTTGTTCTCTGTTAGTTACAATGTTTCTCCAGCACAGGCAAAAGAAGAAAAACACTTCAACTAATTTTCTATCATATGATCCTAGAGAAATACTTGTTTAATACATGTGAGTGTGAGTGTTTGAGTTTAGTTCTTGTAGTACGGCCACATTTTTAATGGGATGTGTTACAACCTCATGGTTTCAGAGAAACTTGATTAGCACCTCACCTTCCAATACTGGCATGGTAAAAGATTATTTCAAGTTAGGCTTTTGCGTTTTCCCAAAAGCTGTGTTTGGAACAGCATCACTACTTAATATTAAATTTAAATATTAAACCAGTTGTGCACTAGCACAGGTAGCAAATCTGGAGTAGCTGCATGACCACTTCCAGATGTTTGTAGCTCCTGTTACAGAAAATTGAATTCAGCTGCATCCTGGAAATTGCTTTTGAAATGTCTTTACAAACAGAGAAAAAGATTTATCTACAATAATATTCTTCTCATGTTCCAAATACTTATATTTTGAAAACCTCAACACAAGAGAAATTATATAAAGAATTCTTATTTGACATGTTAAAGGAACAACATTTTAAATTTCATTACTGCTTTCTTGACTGTGTGTCACAATTTCTGTAAAGATCAGGCTCTTGTGCTGAATTGGGACTGTCTTCACTGGGATGATCTATTGTTTCCCTGCTGAGTTTGGTGGTTTCAGTTTGTAGCCTGCTAAAAAGTAGGAAGTTCTGCTTAAAAAATTGCAATAAACAAACCCCTCTCATTCTGCAATCTCTGCAGAGAGGAGCCCTCTGAGCAGGAGTGAGGATGGCACAGACTTTCCATCCAAGCCAGCAAGGGGCCTCTGGAGATGCCAAAAGGAGCTGGTAGCACATTGCCACAGCCTGTCAGAAGAGGCTGTGCCCATTCTTCGATTACCTGAGCTGCTCCCCTTAGATAAATATTTGCCTTCAAGTCAAGGGAAGACAGAACTGAAGAAGGATGTTTTACATAGGAGTAAGCTCCTGTACACAGGAGCTTGACAGGCACAGAGTGGTTATGGGGAAAAGGCACAGAAAATCACCAGGTAAACATTTCCCTTCATTCCCATGTCAAAACTGCTGCTGGTGCAGTGACTGAAATCTATAGTTTATCCACACTGTATCTACACTTTATCTACCCTCTCTTTACCCTATCTCTACCTGCTATCAGGCAGCACATCCAAAGCTCAGTCTCACCTATCAGCTTGCTGGATTAGCCAAGTCACTGTCACATGTAGTTGTAACTGATAAGAAATTTTGGAAGAAGAGAAATTTTGCTCCATGTCTTTGTCTTAGGTAAACGCCACTGTACTATCGGCATTCTCTAACCCTTACTTTACAAAGCACATTTAGTGACTCAGAAAAAAATCAAAATAATGCAGATTTGTGGAAGGAGTTCCTTTTATTACTCAAAATCTTTGTCAGCTTTAGTATCACCCTGCTGAAGTTTTGGAAATGGAAGCCTTTCAGATGCACAGGGCACACACAGAGATGGATACACACATCAGAGGCACATGCTGCTCACTAACAATTTTAAGGTAATATCTCAACTAGAAATGGGACTGTGACTTTCATGATATTTTCTCCTCTGTATTTTAAGTCAATGACCTATTTAAATATGTTGGCAGCAATTTATATGTCTTGTGACTTTATATTCCACAAAGAAATACTGTGTTTTGTGTTATTTACATTAAAAAGACATACTATGTAAAACTTCACCTTTGTTAAAAATCACTTTATCCTAAGTATTTAAATTATTTCATGCTTTCAAAAGGCACAATTATGTATCTAATGAGAACTTCCATTCAGTGTTACACATAATACAAAAAGAGAAAAAATGTTTGAGACATCAATGATAATATTTTAAGTATGTTGGCATAGGAAAGTAGATGTCTTTTTTCTTCACTTAAACTGACAGTTCAGTTCTGAAACTTTATTTTGAAAAGATTGAAAAAGGATTTGTGTCTTTAGAAATAAAAAATATAACAGGCATATCTAAAAAATATAGAAGAGAAAACCTGATTGTTACTACTAATGAAATAGCTGATGACAAAATAGTAGTCTTTTTGATTTTGATCACAAAAAATAAACTGGTAGTGACAGGATATGATGGATAGATTTGACATCCTGGCAAATCACTGTCATTGATTCAATTATTCTAATTCAGAATAAAAGCTGTATACAGTATGTGTTTATGCTACAGTGGAGTTTTTTAAGTGATTGACATTCATCATATTAGTTAGACAGTTTTAAAAGCTATGTCTTTGTTTTACACAGCGTTGTCAAGAAAAAAATAAAGTAGAACCTGGATTGCAGGGAAAAAAAAAAAAAAAGCAAACCACTTCCCCAAGTCTTGGTTCCAAACCCATCAAAATATGTTACCATTATTGCATCCTATTAACACATTCTTTGAAGACTCAATTTCACTCCAGCCATGTAATACACTATTATAAAGACTAAATTTTGAAACTGTAATGCAATCTTACAGCTGGGTGGCTTGGAAGTTCTGCAGAGAAGAAGATATTACCTTTCAAAATGGAAGTCAGCCTCAGAAGAAAGAATGCAAACCACTTTAATTCCCAGGTCAGCTTTGCTTCACTGTCCCTTTGTTTGATGAGAGAGAAACAGGGATACATACCGAACAGCTAGAAGTTCACAAATTGTACATCTGAGGGTACAAAAGGCTGAATTACTTGTGTATTCTGCCCTGCTTTAGACCAGCTTGCTGTGATAGCCTTCCCCGAGCTCAAATGCACTCTTCTGGTTTCCCAGCATTAATGTAGCTGTCGGTTTGAATTTCAATCTTGAATTATGTCTGTTGACATAATTTCATAGTGCTGACTTCAATTGTTTAGGATTACTGTTTTGAACTACATAAGGAAATCAATTCTTTCCTCTCTGGTTAGGAAATTCCATTCAAGTGCATTTTAATGCATGTAGTAAGCCACAAGGCAAAGTAATTATCTATAATATATTCTGATTTTAACCCCCTCCTCCTGAATTACTGGCATATTAGAATAAAAACTATCTTATATATTATAAAAATATTATTACATATTTAATAAAATGATGTAGAGATTTCCTGAAATTTAAGAATGGTATTTCAATTACAGATATGAATGTTTTTAAAAGTGTGTAGCTTGCTGTTTGAATAATACATGACAATGAATTGCTTAGTTCCATTCCTTTATTTCAATAAACTCATTATTCATACAAAATATCGTATGTAAGTATATAAAAATTCTTTTGGGAAAAACATTCCTTTATTTTTAATGTAAAAAAATAGAAATGAAAGGGTAATTGCAATTTTTGTATTTTAAGAAAAGGAACAAAATACTACCTGTTTCCAATGGATCAGAACAATGGCAGGACCCAACATAACAGAAGCTTTAATGAAAAGTAAAACCCAAACAAGACCAAAATTAGTACTAAGAAACCAGAACATGAAAAAAAAAAAAAAAGGAAAAAAGGAAGGCATCATATGACAACATGTATTTTTAAAGACTGCTGGGTCAAATCATTAAGAAAAATATTTATATAAGTCATTAACACTCCTAATTAGAGTGTCACATAAATGTGAGTGAAGCTGCTAAGTAGGAATCACTAGAAGTCCAGGTGCTTCTTGCCGATGGCCATGGCGCCACATCCTGAGCTCAGCAGTTTGGCGGATCCTGCCAGATCCTGTTTGCTCGCACGGCTCACTGTGTCTGACAAGTCTGGAGGCAAATGCAGCCGCTGTGGCAGGAGATTTTCAGGAGGGAGAGGCAGAGAGAGACGGGGAGGGAGAGGGAAGAAAGAGAGAGGGAGAGAAAAACACGGAGGGAAAAGAAAAGAAAAAAAAAAAAAGCAGTAGGATTAATTTTGCATACCGTATTTCAAAATGCAGTCTTTCTTCTGACTGATCTGTGTTTACTCACACAAATAAAGCACTTCCCAAATGCTCTTCTAGGCTGACCTGGCAACAGTTTTGTATGTTTTCAAGATATTGGATTCTGTAAATTGGAATAGATTATCTCCTTATGAAAATTTTCTAAACAAAATGCAAATTTGCTCAAGGTATTTAATTATATCTATGGAGATTTTCCCTTTAAAAACAGTATTTTGTCTGAATGTCAATCTCTACATCAAATTATTTGATTTTTATAGCACTACAGTGCAAGTATACTTTTATTTTAAATATGCACACATGGTGATAAGAGTCTGAAAATAAATTCTGTAATGGTCAAAAGATAGAGAGGGCTCACCCTGATTGCACATTATTCTGCTACATGTTTCCTCTTCATATTCTACTGATAGTGACTAATAAAACCAAACAGGGACAGTAGTTGCATTTGTATAAGGCAATCATACATGTTAATCAAAGCCTGCCCTCCCTAGTGAGTTGTAGGAACATTAGGTCTAGTTTAGAGATGGGGAAACAGGGACAGAAGTTACATGGCCGCCCACAAGCACATAGTCCTCGCACATTAAACCTTATTTTTCACCTATGACAAAAATATTTCCACCCTCCTTCTGAGAGTCTTTTACACTGGAGATACATAAAAGACATGACATTACCATTTAGGTTTTGCAAAGTAAGGTAAAAATTAATGTAAAATCAAGGCTTTACTTGCTTTATTACTGGCTTGCCTTTGGACCCAGCGAGGCACTGAAAGCTGGTCAGAGGAGACAGTTGAGCATCTTCTGCACAGTGCAATAATTTATGAAACTGGTACCGTGGAAGGAGCATATTTCTTGAAAGATTTAGTAGGCAAGGGCTATACTGGGTGGTTCTTTTAAAATGCACACGCTTCAGAAGGGAACAAGGGAACAGTAGCGGCTGCAAAACTGTATTAGGAGGCTGTGTAGACTATCCTTATTCTCAGCTTTTGCTACATTTTTGCTTTTATCACACCTAAACACAGCTTCCTTTTCTTCAACACTTTTGGAACTTCTCTATCATAAGAATTCGATTAAAAAGCATAGGAAATCTTTGCATTTACAACGAGTTGACTGTTGAATTCTTTGCTGGTTCTGAGAATGTGCAGCTGTGTGGAACTTGAGAGATGCTCCCAAGGGCTTCCTACCACTGGCCACTCCTGGCTGTGGGCAGCACTGGGAGAAGAACTGTGTTGTTATTTTCCCCAAGGGAAGAAAATGCATGAAGTAACGCGTGAGGAGTAGGAAAGGAGTAGGCTGAGTTGCCATACCCCAGTGCTGAAACAGGAGTAAGGTGTGTACTTATTGACAGCATTTTGCCCGTGAAGCACAACCCACACATCAACCTCCACTGCCTGTAAATACCACACAGTAATTGCAGCTCTGATATTTCACTGTATTAAACCAGCACTGTGGCAGAGAATCCTTCCCTCACAGCTCTTCCCTTACTCCAAGGAATGTTAAGCCTGGCTGTGGCTGTGGACTGCAGCCCCTGATGCCTCATTTCTGCCTCCACAGAACACAAACAGGGCATGAGCCTTTCTCCTCTGGCTGCTGAGCAAAAGGTGTGCTGGGAAGAGCCAGGGCACAAGGTGAATTTCGTGGGAGGGGCTGCAGCCACTGAAAAGCAGAGGGGAAGGAGAAGCTGGGAAGGACAGGGGAGCACTTGGCAGATCTTTCAATCAGATTTTCTTTCTAAAAAAGTGTATGGTACTTTGCTGGCAGGGGCATGTGGGAGGTGGAGAGACAAGTGAGCTAATCCAACCTTCTCCCACTTTTGGCATCTCTGTGCCATCACCAGGAGCAGGCGAGGCAACTTCCTCTAGGGAACACGTAGTAACACTGCCTTCCTCCTGCAATTACTGACCCTTTGCCAAGTCTGCCAAATGGATTCTGAGCAAGGTGATGAAGAGCAAACAGAACCAAGACTCAGCAAACTCATCTTATGCAGGCACTGACTAAATATCACAGACAGGGAAAAACTGCAAACCCTGCCACACCGCCCTGGAGTTAAAAGTGTGGTCAGAAAACAAAACAAAAAAATCTTTCATGTCAACGCTGTGTTCCTTTGCTAATATTTATTCTAAACAGAAAATAGAAAGAAGAATATCTATAAATTTGCAGAGATAGGAAAAGTGAAAAATTAAAGATCCTGAGACTGGATGTTGGAAGTGAGTTAGGCTTTTACAGATGTATTTGTTATGATACAGAATTTCATTATACAGGCATATACTCTCCTTCCCCATCTTCTTCAGTGAAGAAGATGCACAGTGCTCATTTAGTGACTGGCTATTCCTTTAGTGACTGGCTATTCAGTATTTTATTTTCTTGTCACTGTTTACACTGAACTTTTCTGACATATCTATTGTATACTATTCAAAACTTGTTCTGAAGACAGAATGGCTTTTCAATAGCACATGTCACTATACAGCACTTGAATGCTTCACAAATTCCAACTGTGTTATTTTCCCAATATTCTTGTGAGAGAAGGCAGCCAAGTTACCTCCATTTTTGAGACAGGGAATTGAGGCGATAAAACACACAGCAAAAGATATCTACTGATTTCAGAAACAGAAGCTGAGGCAGTTAGGACTTCCTGTTCCAGAATGTTCAGCATTTTACAGAATTTCATATGTTCAAATGCTAACTTCATTTGCAGCTGAATTCTTAGTATTTCTTTAAGAACTCCCAAGTCAGGCACTCAGACAGTAAGAGACACAAAATAAAGAGTATTGAAACAAAAATGCTGTGTTGAAGAAACATGATCACACAGAAGTTGAATGGTATTGGCAGAGACGCACATCATACCTTCCATGATATCCTTCCATTTCTTAATTATGAGACCGTTCCTCCTGCAACCCTTTCCTCTACAATCCATTCCTCTGCAGTCCCAACTTTAAAACATTATAAAAGAGTGCTGGTTCTCCAGGAAGCACATTTCACTGGATATACCACATTCATCCTTAGATCACATGTATTCTGAACAACAAACCACACCAGAGTCCTTTGAAAACATCTGAGTATTATCCTGCTATTAGGATCTGAATCACTGGACACACACATGTTCCCTGTGAACAAAGCCTGCACAGGTATTTCAAAATATCATTCCTTACATTTTCTGTGTGGAGAAATTTTCTGTGTGGAATTTTCTTTCTGTGTGCCCATATACAGGGCTGAAAATATTAATCCTACCGAATATTTTGACACCATTTAAAAATATTCTAAATGTTAAGTCACAAACGAACAGGAAATCCATTGCATGGCATTATACAGACATTTACAGGTTAAGCAACTGGCCTTTATTTTTGGCACCAATAGGGCCATTGTGGTCACTTGAACTAAGGCAGTAAGTGATGGTATGAACAGGCTGTGATCCTTCTGGAACACCAGCACCACAGAACAGACATTTTCACAGATACTTGCTGACCACAGAGAATCACATTTAAAGTCCCAGTTAAGCACAAAAATGTTTTCTGGTGGACAGACTTATCCGCTATTTCCGAGGCTCTGATCTCCATCCCTTTCAAGCTCTCTTTCTCTAATCAGTCTGGTAAGAATCAGGATGATTTTGCTCCCTCTGGCAATACCAGTCATACAGGCCTTCAATCCCACAACTGCATTTCATGACAAAAATGTCCCTTCTCTGGCTATCTGCAGTCTCCAGTCTCAGCTTTCTGCAACCAAGCTATTCATTCTTGCCCCTCACAGTCCTGCATTTGTCTTGCCTCTCTTTCCACTCCCTGCTCCCGTTCCTAAAGCCTAAGTTCAAATTCAGCACCAGATTACTCTTCCTTGCCTTCACCCCTTGAGCTCCTCATCCCCTAGTTTGTTCTCCTCCTCGCCCATTCTTGATCTGTTCTCCTTTCCCCTGCTGGCACTGCTTCCCATTCCTGCTTTCTGCACCTCTCCCCAGCCCGAACTGTGGGCACAGGCTGTGGATCCCCTGGTCCTAAAGGCAGGTAAATGCCTGGAGAAGAGTCAGGCTGAATGCACTGCGTGTGCCAAACAGGTGTGTTTTCACAGGACAGCAAAAACTCATCCCTGGCATAAATGCTAGACATAAAATTATTTTAAACAATTTAACATTTTCACTAAAATATTCCAGAAACACAAAACTTTCTGTAGCTGAGAGCAAGCTGGCAGGGCAACAGTATTTTAAGGCAAAATGGTCATAACGTGGCAAAAGTAAACATACAAGTGAAAATAGTATCCCATAATCACCCTCCTTGGGATAACTTCTGAAAAATATATCAGTGGAAGGTAAAGTTTATCAGTGGAAACCTAGAGAATGCTAGAGTAAACTTCCTTTGTGCAAAGTTAATTGTGTATCTGCATTATTACAGTGTGTTTAATGACATGGTCACACAACATTTTCACCCATGGAGGCTGACAGGAAGGTTTGAACTCAGGATCTTCAGAATCAGACTCACTGGTTGAAGAAACAACTGGCTCTGGAAGAAGGATATTACGGCACAGGGCAGAGCTGGGGAAGGGGCTTGATGTGTGTTGTGGTGCTCTGTTTCGGGCAGTCCGGAAGGCTTTGCAGGCTAGGAACAATTACACTGAACCCAGCTAAGCACACAGCTTTAGGGCATGTTTTACGAAAAGAAAACAGTTTAGACAAAACTTATTACATACTTTGTGTCTGCTCCTCCCTCTGCCCGAAGAAAACTTCTAATTACTTTATTTGTTCTCAACGGGAAAAAAAAAGGCAGAAGTGGAAGGTGAGGTTATGTAAAAGGACGGCTCAGAAGGGACACAGAGCAATCAGGGAACGTAGCACAGAGGACCAAATACTCACTGATGGTTTTCTGGGATGTAAAGATCCACATCGTGGCTATTCCAGGAACTTCCAGTGGGCTCCTACATTTGGTTAGGGTCAACTTATTTTTTAAAATCCTACTATACAGAAATACTAGCAAGTGCTTTTGCCAATGTATGTTACTGTATCAGGGGGATTGTTTTAGAGAGGGCTACAAAAATCACATATTCCATAAAATGCTTTCAGCAATAAAGAAAAACACCATTTTTAAGCAACAATGTGATAAGCAGATATAGGTACATTGGCAAAAATCCAAACTGTAAGTAATTCTGTATATTGCTCCAAAGTCATTATTATATTTTCATACCTATTTTAAGTGTGATACTGTAGCGAAAAAATACATAATAACATGAGTGTTGCAAAATCACTGAATCTCATTAAAAATGAGGTGATAGGCTGTTCTTAATTTGATTCATATTAAAGTAATTTCACTGAAGTCAACCTTGTGACTGTTAACAGTTACATGAAGCTTTAATAACTGGGCCCAAACTTCCCCAGATCTTTACAATTCATTTATTTAAAGCTTATTAGTATACTATGGCTGCAGCCCTGCCTTGGGGCAGGGAGATGGGTTAATGACCTCTCTAGATCCCTTCTACTTCCATTTGCAACAACTCCATGAAGACTGAAGTCACCAAAGCCGAAGGGATTTGGTTTAGGGGGAAGAGGGGGGTGGGGAAAGAATTTTAGGAATGCTGGGAAAATGAAAGATGCAGACTCTTAGTTGGGGAGCTTTACATCTTATCCACTCCTCTTTGAAGCAGAACTCTCCCCATTCCATAAAGCCCCCACAAGAAAGAACAGAACAGATTGTGGCAGAAAGTTCTGTCAATGTTTCCTCTTGCTTGTGTGGCCCACAATCCACTACTTGCATGATGTTTTCCCTTTTATGTCTTTTTATTATCACCTAACTTTCAATTACCAGTAGTAATTTCTACCTTTGGGCTTCATATAAACACAAAGATGTGCAGGCACAAAACCAAATTTCTTCTAGAGAGAAAGGTTTTTCTCAAATATTTGACATGGAGGTGACTACAAGTTTTGGCTTCTTCTCTTGCCAAGCTCACCAGTTGAGGGGCACCAGATATTCGTATTCTGATGAAATGGATTCTCTTTTATAGGCTATGCAGTCTACTGGAGTGACATATCACTTATAGTGACATAACTTTGTAATTAGCCACACATCAAAATATCAAAACAAAAATATACAAGAAATTTTATTACTGTCACACAGTAATAAAACTTTGAGTTAATATAAGTTCACTTCTCCAAGACTAAGCAATACACACTTGGCCACTAAAGACATTATTAGCTCTCTCAGCAAGGAACAGAAAAGTCATTCCAACTGGCCTGTGTCAGGCAGAAATCATAAGGTTGTTGTGAAGTTTGGTTCACAAATAATGACGGTGTCTCACAATTGACAACATTTATCTTGTAGAGAGGATGGAGCCAAGCAATTCTCTCATAGCTGCATTTTATCTTACACAAACTCTTCTTAAACCATTCACTATGAATATTTTACATTCCTGTTCATGTTAGATTTTGCTCAGTATTTTAACAAATTCAGGAGATAAAACAGTTGGTAACTATTTTTCTGTATAATGGACAAGAACTCAGTTTCTTCCTGTTCTGCTATATTCATCAACACTACATCACCATTTTTTAGATCACAGGAATAGATACATTTTCTAAACTGCTCATAAAGAACAAAAGACTTGACTTTTAAAAAGAGCATTCTAAAATTTTCTACATTTCAGGTAACTGCGATTGACTTATAAGAAACTAGAACTATATCAGCTCTTGTTAAAATGATTATATCTACCATATGCACGTCCTATTTCTGTTGTTTCTTTTTTTTTTTTCTTTTTTTAAGTTGAAGCACAACCCAAGCCATTATGATGTTAAGTATTGCTAACACCAGGTGTTGAGAGAAGGCTTCCAGTAAGAATAACTGAGAAATAAACTTCTACCTATATAAGTCTGCTAAAGGATAAATAATACTACTGAGAATATCTGAACACAATTCTAAAACTCTTATTTTCCATCACTTAGAGAATGTAAAATAAAACCAGGGCAATTCTCACTTTCACCTCATTTACAGAACAGCAATATTTTATTGTGGGTTTCCAATAGTACAAACAGATTCTTTAAACAGCCTTTTTAAGGACACATGGCAAAATGAAGAACCATTAATTAACCTACTTCCTTTTATGATAGATTTTACAAAATTCATTTTCCATTTCAGAACACTGCTTTTCAGTGTATCTACTTTACAGAAGGGATATGATAATATCCAGGAGAATTCAATTCGAACTCTGCTGATTTGTTAGGCTGTGCCACATGGTACTGTTCCTGTTTTCTGACCAGAAATCTGGATTCCTGAGCCTGAATTTAAAGCTTAGTTTTATAACACTGGCTGTTGTTCAGAGATATTTGCTTGTACCAACACAATTCAATTCCATACATGTTTGTGTGAAATGCATCCCTGGGGTATGGTGGGTGGCTGAAGTTCCAGTTTCAGACTGAGTAGAGATGGGTGGGTTTATGGATGTGCAGCTCCAGTCATGATTTTTAGTGACAGGAAAGGAAAGTACAGACAATTGTCCAAACAAACTCATTCCAAAGAAAAAATTCCAAGATGTGGATTTGTTACACGTGAAGGGACTCAAGTGAAAGATAAAAATATCAGGAAGACTTGCCTTCTCTGACACCTGAGAATTCCCAGTGTTTGGCACCATGAGGTGCCCTTAATCACACATCCAAGGAATAGACACGCTTTACGTTCTAGCTGCAGTCTCTGGATAATGAAGAGGCTCCCTGTCTTCTAAAAAGGGCTGGATCTTCCAGTAATGGTCATAGGCTGTCCAAGGACTGCAGGTGTTCTACTGCTTGTCTAATCTAAAGTTCAGAGAAATCCATGGTGATCCTACGAGCAGAACCGGACTAAGTACTTACATAGCGCACTATAGTAACGCTGACACAGCTCTTATTGGGCTCAAATTGAAAGACTGTCTCTCTCCTGAAGAGTTTATGGTCTGAATACACAAAGTGGGTAAAAAGGAAAACGACAAAATATCAAGGCAGAAGGAAAAATGTCATGATATATCAATACTGTAACGATGCCAAAGCTTTTTTTTTTCCTTCTAACTGGAAGTTTAGAAAGGTGAGAGAAAGAGAACAGAAATTAAGTGACAAAGGGCTGAAGAAAAGATAGAGTGAAGAAAGGGAAAGATGGAGGCCAGGGAGAGATATATTAATCTAGGCACGTTATAGTTGATATTGGAATATATTGTCTAAATCCTGAAGGGAAATACTGTTCTAAATTCAAGCAGTAGTTCATGAATCTGATGTTATCATCTATGTCCAAAGCAAGGACGTGTCTCCTGTGGATCTGTTCTTTTTGCTGAAAATCTCATCCATGAGCTTACGTAAGAGGAGTGTAGGCCCCGTGATGCAAGTCTGAGTAATTCCAGGGCTCTCAGGACAGCCCGGGCGGATGCTGATGTTAATGTCACATTCTCTTTCCTGACGGATTCATTCAGCCTAATTGCAGCTGTCTACAAGTCAGCCATTCAGTCTAACCTACATTATGTACACTCAGGGTGGGATGAATCCTCCTTGCAAGTGCTTGTCCATATCTGCTGATTATTCGGGAAAGCTGAGTGACTAGCTTAAATCAAATTCTTAACTTGGAGTCTAAAAGGTCAAGGGGAGGAATTCAGTCCTACAACTCTGTGAAGCTTCTCATTGAATCAGTGCCTGCACTGTGTCTACTCCTTCTCTGAATGACATTGCAACATGCCACGGAGTACAGATTTGGTATCAAACCACAGATGGTTCATTGGAAATGTTCCAGAGTTGCTGGTGATGCCCATGATGCTCTACACCAACTTGAGTCTCTCTACTGGGAAGCTTGAGAAGTGTTCAAGGCACCGTGTGTACAGACAAATGCTGTGTATGTGAGGAGGAGGGAGAAACAGCATTCAGAGCAGAAGCATCTGTTCCAGGATTACAGTGTTACTGTCACCCTCTAAAATTTCAGCTAAATTGAAAACCTAAACAAATATTTGAGTTTGCACCCTAAACTATCTGGTAAAGTTCACTGTAATTTATCAGGCTTCTGTCTCAGTTCCTGTCACGTTTCAGAAAACTCACTAATACCCTCCTTTAAAACCCACTACTGAGGGTGTGCAACTGCACTGAGTAACGGATAAAATGTATTCTGCCTCTTGATAAAATAGTCCAGATAGATTTCAACACTTCACAGAAAGGTTCTGCTCCAAGACAGTTAACTCACACTGGCAAGTCTCCACTACAGGTGCATTTCAATGATGGTTTGCCAACTCAAAAAAGCAAATGTTAGCTGGCAGGGGTGTGGGGGGGAGGGGGGGTTTATTGTTTTATACCAGGAACAGAGTACCCTGTACTCTGTATTTACTTTTTAAAGTCAGCTGGAGTTAGAAAATTTCCATTGCTAGGCAGCCCAGCACGGCTGTGAAGCATTTCTGGGCATTCAGACCTGGAGCATGTGCTGCCCACAGGGAAGATTCATTGCCCCTGTTCCACAGCCCACCCATCCCTCCTCCAGGCACCAGGGCTTAGGCAACAGGGAAATGCCTCAACTTGGTGCTAAACATATTACATGACCAAAACACAACAATTACCACATTTGTAAAGCTTCAGGGATAGGAACAATTACAATTTAATAGCTTTTTGAAGCAGACTAATTTTCTGGAGCTTCTTATCTTTCTTTTTTTTTTTTTTAAATTATTATTATTTTGCTCCTCATGCATGGAAAAGCTCTTCTTTGCTACAGGTATTTTCTGGGTCTGCTTTGTGGGATTATTATGTAGGAACACAAATTAATCAATCCCTTTAAAACAGTGCAAGAGAAGTGAAAAAGGGCTAGGTAAGTGCAAACTACTGCTACTAATCTCTGTTTTAAAAGCAAGTATCATTTAGATAGATAAATGTATTGCAGGTTTACAAAATTCTACATATTTACAAACCAGGGCTGCTAAAGAAATGACCAATTTATTTTTGCAGCTTTTCGTAAGCTAGAAACTTCAGCTCTGCAGCAGCAAATGCCACTGAGAGAGAATTCATGCTAAGGCAAAAAGCAAGCCATAAGAGGAAAAAAAATGGTATTTGTGCTATCATTGTCTTCCCACCCTGAAACTGGCACTGACGTAGGAAGTATGTTCAGTTCCTGTAACTCCCAGGTAAGGATGTAGACATTACATAATTCATATTCTAATATCTCTTCAGCACTAATCCCCTGTGACTCAGGGCTACAGTTTAAAACTCCAGGGATCAAAGCCTTTTGTAGTGTTACTTCCAAATAACGTTTAGACTTCAGAAATCCCTGAAGTGTAATTTAATATCTGTAGTATTGGCTTAACCTGTACTGGTATGAAAACCCACGGTGGCAATATCAATCAGTGATTGATATTAAAAGGACAGAAAAATTGCATTGGTGACCAAGTGGTCATTCTGCCCACCCTTTGGGAAATCCATGCTTTAAAGGAACTTTAAACACAGAATGAGAAGGGGAAAGGTTAGAAGACAGGTCACACTAATTTCTTTTTAAACAACTCTGTTTCAGACAGTAGGTCTCAGTGTAAATGAAAACAAATATATTAAATATGAATGACAGAAACTGGTATCACATTAAATGCAAGACTTTTGTGGCTAATTTTGATTAAAATAAACATTGCTATTTATCAGAAAGTTAGGGGGAGGGTTGAACATTTGAGAAGATTCCCACATCAAAAATGTGTTTTGTAAAGAAACTATATGTCAAATTACAGCTATTTGCTTTCAGCTTTCAGTTATTTTATTTTGTACTTTTCATGTGTCAGTATTTTTTTATTTCACTTCTTTATTCTGTACTACAAGTAAGTCTCTTTAGAGCAATAAGATCTTTAAAATCCCTTTAGTGTTTAGAAATGTCAACAATTCAGTAGATTATACTTGATGAATAGGCCAGATAGAAAAAACCTGCCTCAAGTTTTTATCTCAAGTGAAGTAAGGTGCTTTGAAGAGCACTTGATTTGAGATTTAGAAGCCTGCCACTATTCAGCCAGGCACTCTAGAGAGCTGTTAAGTCCTGACCCATAGCATGAAAACAGCTTGCAGGGAGGGAAGAAACACCAGTGAGAAATATATTTTGTACTTCCAGTGTAATTATTTCTTCTAAATATCATTTAAACATTTCTTCCTATAAATAAGTAAAAACCTAAGAGACAAGGCAACCTTATCAGACCAT
>WBMY01017626.1:42200-227858 GCA_013397315.1 Donacobius atricapilla
AAAGTATCGAAAAGTGACTATTTATGAATGGAGTGTGGGGTGTGTGTTTGTTTTGAGTATACAATGCTGGGCTTTGACCCACAGCATTTTGTTTCTCCTTGGCTAAATAAGGAAGGAGGATGGAGAAGAGAGGAGCATGACTCACAACTAAGAGTAGATAATTCTCCCCAGTATAATGAATGCCTTTGTCATAAAGCACTTACTCAGCAAACCTAACCTCTGCTATTCATTGGTTTCGGCACAACCTGAGGACCCTTTTCCCAATTCATTGCACATTTGCTACTTCTCATTTTCAACCCTGAAATCGGTGTCTCTATCTGTCTTGCAATTTGCCTAAGCAATGCCAGTTTGCACTGCGCCTGCTGCCAGCTGAGCTCTGTGAGCCACTCAGCACACATCACCGAGAGCCAACAGCCATTATCCTTCCCCACTTCTGGTAACACTGCCCTTGGTGGCATCCCTGCCACCACCAGTCCCAAGCATCAGCCTCCTTTAGCAGTGTAGAGAGTGCCTTGTACTCAGATTTTCTTTTTACCTTACTGCTAAAAGTACAGGACATAAAAACAGTACTCGGGACACTTTAGGTTAGTCATTGAATTTGATCCTGGGTTCAGGAAAAAAAAAGAAGAAAGGCCTTTTCCACAGCTGCACTAAAGAGTTCCACTTTCTTTGCTCAGCTTTCAGTTCTAAAGACTCGTAGGATTTTGTTGGCGGGGACAAGGACATAAGAAGGTGGCAGGGAAGACTAAGTCCTCTTGGGAGTGTTCCTCAGTGAGGTGGCAAAGGCAGCAGTCAAGCCCTTAGCAGGAATTATGCTGGCTCAGCATCAATATTGCACATTGGCTCATTGGCAGGTGTTAATGTGCTCAGAGAGAGTCTGCTAACAGCCCATGACCTGAAGGAACTCTCTAATCAGGAGTAAGTGAAGCAAGATTGATTCATAGTAGGACAAAACCGCTTCCATATCAGAGATCCACAAAATCTGTGAAGCTGAGAGGCTCAGCTCCTTGTCTGCTCCACACACTTCGGAACTGTTCCCATCCAAGGGAGCAACTCCTCTGGAATACTCAAAGGTCAGGTTCATGCACGTCCTTGGCAGCTCTCGATTCTCTGCTGCACTGCCTCTGCTGGTGGCTTTTCTGCAGCAAGGGAAGCTCCAGCACCAAACTGGATCAACCCCTAAGCAACGAGACTCTACTGACTAGCAATATGATCAAGCTTTACCCGATAAAACAATTATCAAGTAGCCTAGACAAAATACTCTTAAACTCTAAGGAGAGGATGATAAATAAAAAACAACTGTCAATGCTGCCAGTTTGGGGGGAGAGGGGAGAAAGAAAAAGAAAACAATTTCAAACCTCCTGGGCATCAGAAACAAGCAGGGAAAAGTGGGTTGCAAAACACATTGAGAACATGACAGTTTTTCTTTTTAAGAAACACAGGTACTTTGCAACACAAGCAATAATAGATATATCTAAATCAAATGGAATAGTAGACATTGCTACAATGGTGGAAATGACAATTTTGTGTTAGTTCACTTTACAGATAAAATAAAAATTTAGCACAAAAGGCTAAATACAGATATGGCAATTATGATTTAGGAAAAAATATGTAAAGGATTCAGTGTAGCAGACATAGAAATCTCTTGGAATAAAAAGAATTGGAGATAATAAAAAACTCGCCAAATTTGATTTAATATCTCTTCATCCTTGCCAAAGATGCTGGTTACTAGACAAGGAAAATCTTGTATAACATGAGCAACATAACTCTTTTATTTGGATCCCTTACAAATAGCTTCAGCTGACATTTAGGCATGAAGTAAAACTAGTCAGACAGACATGGGTTTGACCATAGCAAAGGAATATTTAAATGTGAAATGTAGCAATGTCTCTCACTGGCACAAGAACAAGGATATGGAAAAATATGGCCAGGATGTTAACTAATTCAGCTGGAATTGTCAGCATTGTGGGGAAAATTGTATGGGCCTTTTAAAAAGAGCTTACTGCTAGGAAAGCAAGTATATTGCTTCTCTGAGTTTCTGTAATGTGAGTGGAAGTGATTGTTACCAGAATACCTTTCCTTTTGTCAAATCTTCTGATCCATACTCAGCAAAGGGCAGAAAAGGCCAATGAAATACCTCGGTGTTGCTTATCAGTGGTAATCCCATGTTCATTTGTAGGATAATGTGTTTTCTATGAGGAAGTTGGCTGCCAATTTCATTAGAAGAGAGAACTGGATTTTATTATAGTAACAGAAAACTAGAACTCTTGAAACAAGTTTGTGAACCAACTCCTCATTTCAACTGCAAGGAAATAAATGAAAGAAAGGATTTTTCTCCCTCTGCACCTGACAACTTGTGGTTTTTGTTTGATTGCTGGTGCAGTAAGTAGTATTTGTCAGGTTTTCTTCAGAGGTATAAAAGAAATTAATCTACTGCATTTTGCTTCCATGAGGTACACTCCATTGCTACTAGTCTAGGCCTCAGCTTTTTGTTTCTAATTATCTGTTTCTCTTGAGTCTTCAAAACAGCTTATTTAGCTCTAAGAGAATTCTTTCCCTGAGAACAGTGATGATGTTCCATTCTTTTCACTGAAATGTTAAATTCTATATGTACCAGTTTCATTCCAGCACATCCCCACTCAGTAACCTCTTAGTTCTCCAGCAATCCCTCTAAAGATGTATTGCTGGTTTATCTCACTTGATACAACATCCTCCTTAAAATATCATTCAAGACACGGAAGGAAAACAGCCAACTATTTCTATTTCCCAGCCTCTGCACAGGTGGGTCATACGAGGAAGAGAGCATTAAGTATCTGCCATGTCCTTATCTATCAGGGGAAAAAAAAAATCAACCCAGTGAAGGATGCCTGTGTGTCCCAAGTTCACAATCCTAATAATCTGAGTACCTCCATAAATAATGGAGAGTTTTGAGCAATTTCATGCCTCTTCCTGCTCTGGTGCCTTTCTTCCTTCCATTCCAGGGCCAGCAAGAGTCACAATTTTTGCGTGAGAAGAGTCTCACAGAGCTGTGGCCATGGCAGTGGCCTCTCCCAGAACAGGTGGGCCTGGTGCAAGATCAGGGACATCAGAGATGTCCTGTGGTGTCACTCTCTGATGAATCTGAGCTCTCCTGGCAGCTCTAACCAGGTGAACATTTTCTAGCACTAAAATCTGAGTGCACCCAACCCCAGAGCAGTCAGGCTCCTCCTGAGCACCACCAGCACCTCTCCAACCTGTCCTGATGGCTTACCCAAGAATACGGAACACATATTAGAGAGAGATCAGCACTCCAGAAGTGCCTTCACTAAAGGTACAACACGTTGCATGCAAAGCCTCTGAGATGAAGGCATCTCCACTCAAGAGAAAAACCCAAAAAGCAAGTCCAGAACCATAACCTATCACTGGAAAACCACAAAGCACAATGACAATACATTTCAGCATTAAGCATGACTGTTACAGCATATGTCTTTAAACAGATACCACAGCAGCTCTTCAACAAAGAGAAACCAAAAAAAGAAAAGACAGTTACAGTCAATGCTTATTTTATAAAATTTTACCTAAGGGAGTTCCCACTACTCATGAACTGAGAAAGCACCAATTTAAGGACCAAGATCTATTATTAAAATCCTCATTTTGGAAGAGTTTCTAACTTCATTCCATATGACTGTAATTGTGTACATGCAGGATGACGAACAGAAGGGCACTAGCATTTTTTAAGAAGGAAAATGTAATTATCTAAAATAATTCAATGTCCTCTTGAAACTCAGTATTTTTAATTAAAAGAAAAAGGAAAATTAATGAAAAACCTTTTGATGCTGTTGTGTTATTAAAGTTGAATTTTTTAATCACATCAATTATTTCTAGGAAACACATCATTACACACTTCAAATTAATTTCTACTTAACAACTTTGGGTGATTAAGTCTTAAGCATATCTCACATCATAAGTAGGGGAAAATGACAGTTTGATATGTTACATATTATGACACAGATGACACAGGCTGCTTGTTCCTTAAGACTTCTATAATTTTATTTTTTCTTACTAAAAAATTCCTGTTCTTGCCACTGTACCGTTAACAGAATGAGACTCCAAATTACAGCCATTGACTCTAGAGTGTTCCAGTTTGAGGTGAGGTCTTGCACAACATCTAATGACACATCCTGCCTGACAGGACTTGTGTGGGATAGCAGCCGCCAAAGCCGACAACTTTCCAGGTTGTCAACTTCCAGCGACAGATATTTATTGACTAATTAAATGGTCCTTTCACATTCTTGTCTAATTGAAACTTAATGTGAACTAACCACAGCACAATTATAGTGCACAATACATTTTGGATGATGCACTCATTTCCTACTTTTTAAGCCAATCTAAGATCCCAAAGGTTTGTGTAACCTCATGGGCATGTATAGTTCTACTCAGACAAACTGTCAGAATTACAGCACATATATTTATTCTCTTTGCAATCCTGCAACCTGCTTGGGGAATGGCAAGACCTAATTTTATCTTTAAAAGGTAGCTCTGTAAGTTCTATGAAGCCATTTATTATTATAAGCTAGATGAATTATTCTGGGAAAATACAGCTTGCACCCAAAGGTATACTAGGAAAACACCTTTGCTGGAAGGATTGGACTCCATTCAAGAATATATCAACTCCAGTGTAATATAAACAATACAGAAGAATTATTTTCATGGGCACTACATAGTTTTTGAGAGCCTGATTTTGGAATCTAATCCAGTTTTAGTGAAGCAATAGCTTGTTTATTTCATTTGAGTTTATTAGAAGTTCCTACTTCTGAAAGAATCATTTCTTCTCCATTACAATTACATGCTGTGGCCTCAGAAACACCATGGAGTTGCCAAAAATCTGCCATTTTAAAAACAACAGCCAGGTATACAGAGTATCAGGTTAAAAAGTTAACCTTCCAACTAAGCATTAGAAATCCAGTCCACGCCCTGTCTTCCTGCTTTGCATTCCTGACCTGAACTTCCTTAAAAGCCTAGGCACAACTCCTGCTAAATAGTTGAGTTCAGGTAGGAAATTCCAACCTACTAAAATCAGTTATGCTAATCAGGGTATATACACCAGTATTATGCAGTGCTTTCTTATTAGGAACTGAAAAAAGGAAGAGTTGGAGTGACTTCTGCGAAAAGAACATTCTTTTTAATAGAAGCTAAATGAAGTGGACATGAAAAAGGAAGTCTCTTGCTCTGGCTATGTCATCTGAGGGGAAATACTTTAATTTAGCATACAGGTAAAATTATTAAACAGAACTTTTCACTTAGTATATGAATAAAATTATTAATCAAGTAAACAGAACTAATTATGTAGGACTTTTCCTCCCTCTTGGTATAACATAAATATCTGAAGCTTTGAAAAAGTGAGTAGTGAGTCATGAAGAGCCTAAAACAATCTTATCACACACACAGTGAGACATTGCTAAGTAGGGCATGCAGTGCCAAATGCTGGAGCTTCTACCCTGAGAAGTTTTCACATGTTTATCTCGGGTCATTATCTTTCCTTTTTCTCCAGTGTGTTAAGGGTAGCAGAACTTACAAAGACCCCAGATAAGTCCAAGTTATGGACAACACATTATGAAACCAATCACTGCAAAAATACTCAATTATTGCTTAGCTAGCCAAAAAAACCTCCCAAATGTACTGCACACTTAATTCTTTTAAATTAGTTGATACTGTATTTTGATCAAACATCTTATTCCTGAACTACACTTACATAAAAGTCACAAGAAATGAAAGGAAAAAAGAAAAGCACAGTAATTATGCCGCAAGAGTTGTGTATTTCTATTAACAGCAAACAATTATACAGTAATTTTCAAATTAGACACTCATCTTACTTTGCATTTCCAAGGTCAGTGACTTATTCAGTGATGGCTATAATTCCTGCTCATTTACCCTTCTACCATTTTTAGTATGGAACACTCATTTAAAAATAGACACTGACATTGAATAGTTTTAAAATTTTAGACTCCTAATGATAATGATAATTGATTTCAGAAGAAAGCCACTGACTAAACTAAAGATCTACAAGATGAGATTTGTGCTTGTCAGTGCCATGTTGGGACCCCAAGGATTATTTTGACACATCAATAGGTATCTACAGGATGTGACAGGAAACATGAAGTCTGACAGTTCATGTCTATCTTCTTTCTCCTAGAAGAAAATCTACCTTCACAGAACACCTGGAAACACAAAAAAATATCTGGAGATACTGGGCTATTAGGTAAGAAGAAGAAACCACCATGAAGAGGCAAAACAGGGAAAATAAGCACCAATAATACAAAAAAAAAAGCTGAAATCAGGACTCATGGCTTTCCCCTAGCTCAGATAAGCATTTTTAAGGCATTTTAAGTATATTATAATACTTGGATTGCAAATTTATCTGTTCACACTAGTGAACTTATTAAATAACACAGTATTTTAAGAGGTGGAACAGGTTGGGAAGATGATTGTTGTGCCTTAAGGTACTAGAAAGTTATTTCTCTGCAAATGCTCAGGAAAAGGCAGAAGCTTTAGAGAGAAAGTTGTTTTTCTCCTTGAAACAAACCAAGAAAGATCTTCTGTTCCAAGCCTTGTCCTCCATACACTGGCACAGTTCCATGGTCTCCTTAGCTGGGCCTCCACCATCAAAGTGGTATCTGTATATCCATATGCAGTGACAAAAAAATTGATACTGAATCATGAAAACACATTTTCTGCTTAAAAAAGTTATCTTAAAAATGTTAATAAGAAAAAGGAATTCCCAAGTTCTCGTTCTTTTGCCTCTTTCAGCCAAAAAGGATAGGTTGTCACTCTTTACTGCCTAAACAAGAGGCAGAAAGACAAATCCTCCATGTACAGGACAAGGTACCTGAGCCCGAAGGCCAAATATACACTTTGGAAAATGAAATAGAAATTCCTGAACTATCCTTCACTCTTTTTCACCTGCATCCACATTAATATTATTTTGTAAGGCATGAATCTTTCAATAGCTGCCTTCACGTACCCTTTATTCCTAAGGCGTTATTAGGAAGCTGAACTGACAGCCCAAGTTTTCTGGACCAACCTTCTATTGATCTATTTTCTTTCAAGGCCAAGAAGCCTCTCAGGATTATATTGAAGGACCTTGCTCAGAAATTTGAATGGAGACAACAGAATTATTCCATGCCACAAATGACCAAAGCAGGCAAACTGAATGAAACTGAAGTCTACCAGGTAGGTAGGTTATTTCATGGCGTTATTTTTTCATTTGTTCAAACAAGAAAGACAAAAAAAGAATGATTTGGAAATTACACAAAGGGTAAGGAAACTAAGATATCTATCTCAATTAAAGTAGAAACAAACACCTAATTTGTCTCTCTAAAACAAAATTACAAACAACAAAAATGAGAATATGGTCTCTGTTGCTAATCAAAATGATGCTAGCATTATTTTGTCCAACTTAACATTTTTCATGTGCAAGCATTAAAATACGGGGTTTTTATAAAACCAGGAAATTATCCACAAAATCAAGATCCTATTTCTGTTTTTCCAGGAAGCATCTGATCTGTATGACACTAAGTCAGCTTGTGGCCTTCACCCTGTACATAAATTTCTGCCAAGCAATTACTTGAAAGTCACCTTAATGGTAGGAGGAAGTTATTAATTTCTCATATTTAACAGCAGACAAGAACAATAATACCAATTTATGCTGAAGGGAAGGGTTTGGTTTCATTTGATTTTTCTTCAAGCATGACACACGAAGAAAAAAAAATGGACATGATTAAAACAATTGATAGGAAATTTGAAGAACACAGCTATGGGTTATTTTATGATGTATCAAATCAGATCATAACTTTAACTGTTTTTTGATACTACAGTGCACAAAAAATGCTGTGTAAGAAACCACTTCAAGATACCATTTCTCTAAGACTGTGAACATGAATTCAAAATTATTTCCTTGTTATGATTTAATTATTGTTAAATAATGTTGTTTTATTTTCAGAATTTCAAGACATTTTTGAGGAGACAAACTAGATGAAAGTTTTGCAAGCAGACATTTTTAATATTGCATATATAGGAGTTTAATTTATAGTATGCTTTATCTTTGTTTATAAACTTTTACTCTAAAAACAAAATCCAAATGATTTGAAAATACTTATAATTCTTAATACACTGAACTCTATGACAAATAAATACACCCTAAAAACCAAGCCGCAGCCCTTTCTGCTAAAATTTCTTTTACTAACTTGACATGTAATAAATATTATGTTGACAAACAAAAGCAGAAGTTGTTGAAGGCTTACACAAGGGGCCAGCTCTCCCAAAAACCTCAATTGGGAGGAGAGGAGGCTCCTGGTGCTGCTGCCTGCAGCAGCTGCCCAATCTGGGAACCACCTTTAGTGCAGGATGCCAATGGAAGTGTCACTGAGGCCAAATTCCTCCCGTGACAGAAGGACTCCCACTGAGAGCCTCATATGCTTGTGGCAAGGAGCGAGGCAGGAACCTGAGGCTGTGAATCCCTGAACGGGGAGCAGACAGAGGGGTGGCTCCTCCAGCCACCAGGAAAAATCTCCTGACACAAATGGTGCATAGCAAGTCTTACTTCTAGGAAATTGCATGCAAAAATCGCTGAGAGAGCATGAAACAGGTCCTGCAGCTTCACTGCTTTGATTCAAATGCTAAAGAAGAGTAAATTTTATTTCTCTGCAGTTTATTGGATGTAAGTACCCAAACCTTAACTCCACATTAGCTCAACAGAGGTTTTGATGTCTGTTTCTTAGATCAGCTTCATTGAAAAAAGTATTCATTAAATGGTCATTAAATAATACTCCCCTTTACAGCATAAGCATGAAGATATATGAGCTCTTGATGTGCTGCCCCAGGAGGTAAAGAGCAAAGAATTCAGGTGTTCCCTTGCTACAAACCAAGCCCAGTGCATATAGAAAGAAGGCATACCCTCTTTCTTTTTTCCTCTGAAAAGCGGAATTAAAGAAGACACCATGTCATTTTGTAATCAATGAAACAAGATTATTCTATTGACTTCATTACTGACTTTCCCTCTTAGCTGAAACAATCTTTGGTTAATCACGGAGAAAGTGAAAACTTTCAACCATAAGAAGAATCTGATGCCTAGGCTGTTAATAAATTTTCTTTGATGCCAAATGTCAAATGCAAAAGCACTTATATGAAATTAGGGGAAATTATCAGGTCTTCAGTGTTTTACAATGGCAACTCAAAGGCAGAACTTCATCTGTGATGAAAAGGAATTGCTCTTCACTGACCACCAAACTCACCACTACTGCTACTTGTCTGAAAGCTATCAAGCAGTTCCATCCACAATATTGGTTTTTAACATGGTCAATAAATATCTACTCTCTCTATAGGGTGGAACAAATCAATCATTAAGGTTTTTTAACTTATTGGTAATAACATAGTACTTAACTAGGGGGAAAAAAATAAGGAATATATATAAATCATTGCCTACTTGATTTTTGTTTGTTTCTTTTTCTTCAGCATATCATCCACTTCCACTGCAATTATTTCACAAGAAAGACTTTGTCTTAAAAGTGTTTGCAAATTGTCTCACATTTTTTAATGGAAGTAGATAAGCAAGTCGCAAGAAACCTAAAATTGTATGATTTATTAGAGTTGCCAGCCTTTTTATTCTAAAGGTTATAAAAGAGTTTATACATATACACAGACACATATATGCACATATCTGTTTGCATTGTGTAGGTCCAGTAATGCAACGCTACAAATGCATCCAGCCAAATTTAGCTAGCTAAGCGAAGCACTAACTAAACTTTGTTCTTGGTCTCTGACAAGAAAGAATAATTTTTTAAAAGAGGTAACTTTGAGTCTAGTTAATTTTCCTGACTTTGAAATATTTTTTTTCTCTATTAATAATTTAGACATTATAAATGGTCCTGGGCACCCAAAAGAAGGAGCATTTTTATGGTCCTATGAGCATATGCTTTATGTCAAGAAAACTATATTTTTATACATAATACAGCCCCATAAAAAGATTACACTGAAAATAGCCCTAAGACAGAACAAATCATAAAGAAGTTAGTGCATGTGTTAAGCCTGTAGAGCCAAAGCATAAAAATAATATTCTTCTGACATTGTGAATGAATGTCACTTTCATATTTTTGTGGGAAAATTTACATGGACACTTTGAAGGCAATTTGTGTCTCATGTATGTGGTTGCCATTCTTCTATTTCTTAGTATATTTATGGAACTTGGTAAAGATAGTTTTGGCTGTTCAAATGGGATTTGTTCAAATGGCATTACCTTGGCCTATTGATATTCATTTTGAGAGAATGTTTCTGCTCAGCTGGAAAAAAAATTTGCTTCATCTTTTGCTATTAAAAATATTATATTTAGATACTATGTGATTAAACCAAAGAATTAAATAATTTTGAGAAGTATTTCCTGTAACATGATAGTTTGGCTTTTTTGAGTAGTGTTTTAACTCTCAGAGCCAATCCTTGTAAGCACATGGAAAGCTACCCACAAATGCTGACCAAAGCTGGATCAGGCCTCACTCACTGCAAACAAATAATTGACAAGAAGACAACTTTTTTCTCTTAAAAAAATTCATAGTGCCAACCGAAAGCACTAAAAATTATGTCAACTTTGGTACTTTTTGTATTATTTGTCATATTAGATATAAAGGATTTTGCCTTTAAAACATACTAGAGATTTATATCAAATTGATTGCATTTATAATACTAACTTCAGCCTATTTGAACCAGAAGGAAGGCTTTTACAGATGAGACACAGTTTTATTTCCTCTGAAAAGCATCAGGCATTCTATCTAAACTATAAATAACATTTTATTTTACGGCTAGCTAAATCATTAATCAAAGTAAGTATGGGAAAGCCAAGGGATCTCAGTTTACTTGGTGGCTGAGTGCCCAGCAACCATTGCCTATAATTGTTTTTAGTAGCAGCTCGGTGTTCCTGGGGACCGTGGGCTCTCACGGCGGATGTTCTTTTCCCGCAGTGGGGCAGGGAAATCCAACGACTCCAAACAAAACACTTGCAGCCACATTTTGACATGTCCATGCTCAGTTTCACTGTCTGCAGCTTCATCACAGTCACTGAGCAAGGTGAGTCTTTTGAGAAGCCAAGCCTGCCTACAAGTGGGAATCTGCATCTCGGGAGTTCAAATCTGACCTTTGGACTCAGGGAAGTAGATTTATTTGATGAATCAAATATTAAAAATAAGTTTTTTAAAAAAAGTAATTACTTGACTTTTATTTATGAAGTTATTTTATATGATGGTGTGAACTAGAAGATTAATATATATTTAATTTCACCTTGTAAAACAGCCACAGAAATGTTCCAGACCAAGGAAATCTAACAGTTTATTCCCAACATACTTCCTGCTGTTTATAATCTACCTTTCCACTTCAAAACCATTAACTTCTGGACATTCTCTTTTTCCTACACTTTTTACTTACACCTCAGGCTCATCTCAGACACCTTTACTTTTTATTATTTTAATGAATTTATTTTCCTGGTTTGGTTCTTAGTCATCATCACCCTGTTCACTTTTCACTTATACCTATATTGCTTTCCAATAAATCTATCCAATGCGTTCTTCCAATAGAGAATGGCCCAATAACTAAGCTACTCAGCCAGGATTCAGAAACTCCATTTTTCCCAGTGCTGCGATAGAGATCTCTTGAATGCTCCCATCAAAACATTGGCAGAAATCCAGACAAAGAAAACCAGATTTCTTCCCAGTCTAACTTTTGCCCTGATTTTTGGCAAAATAGATGATAAAGCTAAGATCATCCAGAATTTTAACTACTGGTGGCACGCTAGAGGTCTGAAACGTAAAAGCTGTAGGTCTGTCTTCACTGAAGTCACCTTCTACAGTTCAATCTACTTTTTAAACAGAAATTTCTGGAAGCAAAAATCCCAATTGAAGTTGTTACAGACAGGTGGCTGAACATTTCTGCCACAGATTTTTTTCTGTTAGAAAGAAAACAATATGCAAAAATTTACCAGGTTAAATAGAAAAGCCACTTTAGCATGTTATTAATGCATGAAAGATCCCTGACTTATAGAGCTGAAAGAAGCTGAAGGAATTCAGTTTATGCCAGGTTTGCCTCGCCATTATATTTTCAGTAGCTTGCCACAAGAATGGAAAGCTAGGTACAGCCTCGATCAAGATTCAACCGTAATAAGTGATTTATTACCAAATAAATCCCCAAGGTAACAAGTCTAATCCTCTGTGCATTTGATACTCTTCCATTTCACTTTCACTAGACATGACAGACACACTTTTGGGTACAGAGCCCAAACTGAATTCTTTGGTGTATTGAGAGCTCTAGAGGCTACAAACCAAGCAGAGATGAGGTAATGCTTCCTACCCACACCCACAAATATATTCAGAGTTGCAAAGCCTTTATCAGAAATGAGAAGCCGGGATTTTAGCAGCCAAACCAGATAATCTTTTTCTAGAGCCATGTAAGTGCACATCCCACCCAAGAAGAGAGAAAAAAGGGAACTAATTAGCCAGACTGAGCTAGACCCCAGCAGAAGCACCCAAAGTAGGGAGATTCAAACAAGAAGAAAACTTTCTGTAAATTTGACCAGGACTTCTCTGCTTTGTGCAGTTTGTTCCAGCCTTATCTCTTTCTCAGCCTCTACCTCATTTTCATTTCCCACCTGTTATCCTCCCTGTTGCCCCACTTCCAACATCTTCTTGTGGTCATTGTTTTTTTTCTGGTTTTGTCTTTATTTAGCTTACATTTTAACTTCCTCATCCTCCAAATAAACCAAACAAAACATTAATAACGGCGTTAATATGGCATTTGGTGTTGACCCCTTATTTCTTTTGTACCTGTGTGTTGTGTTCATTCTCTGCCAGGTGTCTGCAAAGAGCAAAGATCATTTTCTTGTTGTATTTGTATATTTATGGATGCCTATCATCAGTCCCTGGCTGACCACACCATTAGATCCACCATTCCAAACACAAAAATAGCATTATGGTGAAATATTTGAGTGTAGAGAGATACTGCACATTGCTTCCTGTAAGGCTCTAGCACTAAATTATTCCTGGAGAGATCAGATTTAGGAAACACAGAGTATTTTCCATTTATGCTGCAGTCACAGCCCCATTGCTAAATCTGTCTGCTTGTCTCTATAGACACCAAGGCTGCAACAAACACTGACAGTATCCTGACAGTTGCAGGTGACCAGTTTAGCACAAGGAAGAAAACAGAATGGAAAATGGAATATTGCTATTTGGCTACTTTTGGTAGCTAGGGGTCAAATTATTTGTCCTACTGCGGGATCTTTTAGATGAGATACAAGATTTAGAGTTCAACTGTCACAGGGAATCAGGGAGTCTATTTCTGAAGATGTCAGCTATTAACCCTGACCTAGCAAAATCCTACTCCTGATAAATAATTAATCTTTGCCTAATTTAATGATAACAGATATTCTATTCGGATAAAATATTTTTTATATTTTTCCAAAATAAACTTTTAGTTCTGGGGCTTGGGCAGCTATTGTGTTTCATTCCTGAAAGAATGGTGCGGTTAAATAAAACATGGATGATCGACTGTATAAACACAGTTGTTAAAGTTCTTTGGGATGTCTTTTGCATGGAGCCAGTCCATACATGCACAGCAGAATGCAAGCAGCACTCCCCAGGATTTCAAAATGGGAACTTAAACCCTGAAACTGAAATAGCAAGTATCTTTAAAATATCGGTGTGGGTTCACTGTCATTTTAAACAATTCTTAAACCTGACAAAATTAACTTACTCTAATTATGATTAGATTTTTCAGCCTAAAATCATCACTGGTTAGTGACTCAACTAATGAGTGTTTTTATGATTTATTAGTTAAAGCAGAAGATTATGAGTTTAAATTCTACTCCTGATTAACTACATTGGAAATTTTATACATGACTTGTCATTTTAAAATAATGGTATCCTAGAGTTTAATTAAGACATGCAAGAATTCTGAGTAACTTGAGATGTAGGATTCAACATTATTATTACAAATTATAAGGAAAATACTTCACAGTATTGCTATTATTAATGTTACTAATACGAGATTTAGGATAAGGCGACAGCTTAAACCAATCAAACCCAGTACAAGATGTTGCCCACTGATGAAGAATTTATTTGCCCTGGTGCAGGAATTACTGTGCAAAGTACTACGACCTGCATTGCACAGGAGGTCAGATTAAATAATCACAGTAGTTTCTGCGCTCTAAAATCCTGTAATATTTCAGGCTGAAAAGAAGTTAAATACAAAGCTTTACTTGCTTCTTTCTTCTGAGTATAAACTATATGAGTGCCATTCAACTATATAAACACATTCATTAGGTTTTCAGTAGGCCTCCTTTCTAAGGAAAGAAATTACATACTTCTGAGCTCTTGAGTGAACTACAGTGTTTTATGCCTTTAATTCAACACTCTTAGGGCTTACAGTTCATTGAAATTCAAAATCATGGGTACAAACTGTGTTCACAAAGAAAATGTTGACCTTCCTATATAGCAAATGCCTTTTCGTTCTTTTTTTTTTTTATTTTAATAAAGAAACACTAATGAAGCCGAAGGAGGTAAAAGATTTGACCTTCCTATTAAAATAACAAATGTAATATAATTCACATATTACAGCACGTTGGCTACTGCTCATGAAATAAAATACTGCAACAGAAAGAGCATATTGTTTCTACACATCGAAAATATGCAAATTAGACAAGTATTCAATATTCACTTGAAAGCGAGAAAATGTACCAGACTACCAATGGTATTTAGGAAAGCAAACTGGTTGAACATGATTATTTGAATTTAAAAAATGGGTATGGGATTCCCCTCTCTTTGCTTGTTGCCATATATGGTGTCTGTGGAATATCCACAGGGCAAATTATTCACTACCTTTTTCAAGATGAAAAGCTACTGATTGGCATCAGACATCAAGAGGGATTTTGGCATTAGAATAGATTTACACTTGATGACATGTCAAAGGCTTGAAACAAAAACTACAGAATTTACTCATGAATGCCGAAGGCAAGGCACTTATTCAATAGTAGCTCAATGCACATCTTTCCAAGGATGGCATTCAACCACCCCAAGAACAAAATACAGCAAACAAAACATGGTTATACTTGGAAATGAATGTGCTTGACTAGACTGAACAAAATAACAGCCAGCATTACCTGTTGCCAGCTGTCAGTGAAGAATAAAGAACTGTAACATCCTTGTAATAAAGAGGGAAACAGAATCCAAGCTTATAATGAAAATACAGCAGTTAGTGGGATGAAGCAGGATCAGCAGCACTATGTGTGGGCATGATAACTCCCACTCAGAGCCTGCTGGCCCTTTAAGAGTGTGTCCTCACTTCTCCCACAAACACTTGAAAATAAAGAAAAACTGATTAGGAGAGCAGGCACAAAGTGTTGTGTACATAGGTGTAAGAATATATGACATATTGCCAAATTTTGCCATTTATTCTTCAACCTCCATTGTGATTATTTTAATAATAAATTCATTATTAGCACTACAGTGAAGGGCTTGTAAAATACGGTTAGAAGTGTTGACAAGATCACAATTATTTTGGCACGGCCAGTTTAGTGACCACTGAACATTCTCCTGCTTATCTTAACAGACTTAAATGGCAGGTATCTCATTTCCATGTTGGGTGTGTGGGAAAGCCCATCTAAATAGGTTTGGCACCTGTGAGCAATGAAAAGAACATTGGAACATGTACAGTAGAGGCTGTAAATAGAAGGAAACACGAGAAGCACAAGGGAACACCCACTCACCCATGGAGCACAGACATAGCACACCCACGGAAACCAGAGACTACTTCAGTTCAATTTGTATTATTTTGTACCTCTGTCCTTACAGGGATCAACTCATGGCACATCTCACACAGAAACTACTTCAGTTCACTTTGCATTATTTTGTACCTTTGTCCTTATAGGGATCAACTCATGGCACATCTCACACAGAAAGTTAAAGGACTGCTTTGTGCAGATATGGTATCAAAAGCGAGGAGCAGAGTTTACCTGAAGAAGCTGCAATTTTAAGTAAATGCAAACAGTAATTTGCATAAAATCAGAAAAACATAAGGAAAGTCTGTATTTGATTTTTCCTTACCACAGCAGATTCAAAGTAGAGGTGAGCATATTTTTTTGAGAATTATATTTCAAAGTCACTTTAGACACAAAGCAAATTCATTAAGAAGAATTTGCTATTTTAAAATAACAAAAAGAAGTATTTTGGTTTTTCTTTTGATAAGACTATGTTAAGAAGGACACTACATGCTCCTAAAAGAAATAGTCTATTCCCTAATGGATTTTCAAATACATAGTTAATGTTTATTTAGAGCATCTTCAATGGCTGAACATACTGTAATTTATGTCAAAAATTAAAATTCACCTGTTAAGATCTGCTGGAATGACCTAATGTTCATAGGAGATAATTAGTCAACTTTTCTAGTGAAGATATTGAAAAATGGCGGTATGAGGTAGCCATCATATTTCATTGCTTTTAAGACACTCAGCGCTTGTAAATACAGACAGTTCCTTAAGATCTGTACAAATGACAGATGAACTCCTTGGAAATTTGGTACAATTTGTAGACGCAAATCACTTCAAGAAAACTATTTCAAAATATGCCACTTCCTCCTCCTCCTAGGGTCTCTTCTAAAAGACAGTGAAAGAAATAGTTCATCTTCAAAACGTATCACACATTTCATATTAGATACTGAATAGTCCCAGAAATAGCCAAGAAACCAAAAAGTTGACAAAATAGAGATTCATGAACAGTGTCTGTGGCATCTGTGAAAAATATTCAGGATCAGCATTTTGGTTCAGGTGGCTTTGCCTGAGGTGCCTGCCATCACCAGCCTCAATTTTTTGAGGAAAAAATCGCTTCCACTAATGGAAAAAGCTCCATTTTCAAAGACAACCATTAACTTTAATGCTTACTGTAACAGACATCCACAGCACGGTAACTACTGAAATTTAATGCATGTGGGAAGGTGAGAAAATACTTACGGGATTGCTAAAACCACACCTTTTAGCACTTCTCAGATTACCGAAGCTCAGTTCCAAAAACAGCATCTCCCTTTTCCTGCCTAGTGGGATGCTCTCAGCTGGACTTTTGGACTATAATTAATGCCTTCTATATGTTAAAAAGATATAAGAACAAAGAGAGCTACAGTGTAACTTAAATTGCGAATTGTGTAACTTAACATCACTTCAGTACTGCAACCAACAGTAAGGAAAACCTCAGGAAGAATAAATAAATGGATGAACTTTGCTGCTTTCCCCCAACTTTTTATTAAATGGTCTTCAATTATTTGTAACTGGAAGTATGTTTTTGGCTGAGATCTGAGAGGATGCTGTTACACAGTACTATGAGGTCTCTATGGTAGCAATTTATTAAGGAGCAGCAAAATTATTACAGATCAGTAATTCAGCATATATAGGTGGGTCATAAAAAATAGAGTTTCACTGAGATTTTATATTATATGGTAACTCATACATGCATTAATTATTCTGTCAGCTTTTAGACAGACTATGTATAGCTGCATGATCATCTCTATTTGTGTTAAGATTCACCCAGGATCAAAACTCAAAACACTTATGTGAAAGAAATTTTAATTTTATTTTGAATATAAAATTAATGCTATCTAAGCTCTTTCAGCAGTATATACACATATATATATTTATAATGTATGTCCCATATAAGGGGAAAAACATGCTATTGGTAATTAAGTATCTGTGTAGCTTGCCCATTAACAGGGATGGAAGCAATTATTTTTCTGAATTTAGAACAAATGATTGCACAAAAATAATTTCACAACCCCCATTCTGTTTTGGATGATCTCTGAACTAGTAACAAAGACATTTTACTCTGCTTTTCTTCTATGTCAGGTTATAGACAATTGGTCTCAGCTTAAATGGCTGGAGCAGTGGAGAACCCCAACAGAACAAACCGAGTAAAGCAATTAAAATATCTCAGACTGCTGCAGAAATGAAAGGAAGACTAGGAACTCTTCTTGTAATTCCATAAGCACAACCCAAAAATGTACAGAACAACAAATGCAGACCATATCTATAATGCATTAATGGAAACGGTTAAGGTTTAATGGCCCAGATTGCTTTTAAGTCATTTTATCATATCATTATTTCATGTCAAGGGTAAAACCAGTTGTGAGAGGTCTTTTGAATGAATAAAGGTTTATCAGCCAGAGCAGTAAAATGGATTTGAATTTTTAAATACAGAGCTCTGAAATTAAGTGTGAAGATGCCATAGCTAAGAAACACTTCATGCCTTATACACTATACAGCAGAAATTTTAGGGGGTACCTGTAAAAAAGGACTCATCTAACGCTCATCTTTGTGGGAGGACTGGCACCCATTTCTGACAAAAAGTCAACTGACAACCCCACAGGATGAAGGAGACAGAAGGAGGTGTAGGGAACCATCTTTTTCACTTGGCTCTTGAAAATGAACCTTTTTTTGTCATTATATTCCTTTTGAAAAAATTTACTTGTACTAAAAACTGATGCATTTTGTTAAAGGGAATAGCATGATCCTGAAGAGACTCAGTTATGTCAGCTGGGGCTAATCAACAGCAGCTAAGTATTAAGAAATTCCCCTGTATTTACCATGTTGCAGAGAAAACGGATTGTTCTGGGGTGTAGGGTGGTTATAATTCCCTCTGTGTGTACATCTATATAAATATATGTATATATGTGTCTATATATACATGTATTCTAGGATGCCTTGGGTGCTATATTACTATTTATACAATTCCAGAAAGATAGTGGATTAGTGTCATGTTTCATACCATATTTAATAATTCTCTGGTGCAGGGAATCACCTTTTGCATTTGGACATTATTTTCTCAACAGCACCCAGAGCTGGATGACTACAAATTACAAGTGAGTGTGAAAATGTGACTTACAGTCAAAGCTACTGTAATGCAACCACTTTCTTACATATTTCTATGGCTTTATATATTTTTAAACCAAATCACCTAGGGATCTCAACCATCTTTTTAGTTATTGTTAGGAATCAAGCATCTGGATATCTGAATCCTAAAAACTGTGTATGAACTTCTTGGAACTGTTATTTTAGATCAATCTTCAATTTCCACTAGCTGCCACCCACAATTCTCCTGCACAAAATGATTTATTTTGTATATACTTGAAATACTGAACATCTGATTATTAGTACTACTTACACTACTCACACTATTATCAATGTGATGCGATAAGCTTTTATCTTCAGATTTTTGAATTATTACAATTACACTGTCAAAAACGTGGTTTATATTAAAGTTCACAAAGTACTGCAGTTCTCTAGCAAAGTGGTCTTCAAATCAGGCTGCACATATTTGCACACAGGTCAGAATTTAGTAAGAAAACTCCCTATTTTCAATTATAAAGCTGCTTCTTTTTTAGTATCAATAATTCAGTGTGATGGACTCAGTCTGATAGTGGGGAAATTGGTGATGGATATCCACATTTACTAGAGGATGCATTATGAAAGTGGCTCCCTCTTTTTAAGATAAGAGTAAAAAGCCACCAACAGAATGAAAAACAAAGCCTCTGCCTATTTTACTGATTTACATTGAACATTATTATACACAATTTTGAAGCCATCTTTCAACTTTTAAAAATGAATAAAGCAAATTGAATGAATAGATGCATAAAAAGTGTTTCGATGTTACTTGCACTCAGCATACTTTTTACAGCATATTTAAAAATATGCTGAGTCCTTGTATCCATAATTTAGGCAAGCTTATTCAGAACAAGGCTTTTTGATGACATATTCAGAGCATAATATAAGCAAAAGCTGTACCTAATGAACATATTAGGCAAAATAATGCTGTGTACATCCAAAATAAGTGTCTGAACTGTTTTTACCGTGACTTATTCACATACTCAGTACTGCTTTCACTCTATGAAAACATCTATTCAAAATATTTGTTTCTCATTCCATCACCTCTCCACGGCTAAGTAAAATTAATAACACAATTATCATAAACATGCATTTAATTCATTTTGTCATGCATAGTACAGCATGTGAAGGAAAAGGTTTTTCTGTCACGACTATAGAGGAAGAAAAGATATTCATCATTTTGTAATAGGAATCCTGTTCATAAAAAGATCATGGTAAATGATTTTTAAAATAGTTTAGTTTTGAATATTTCAGATCTCTTTGGTAGGTCTAGCTTATACTGAGAGTTTAAATTTGGCTTCTTATTTGTGTCTGTGCTAACATTTTCACTAAAATTGGACAGATTAATAGAAGACCAAAAATGTCACAGAAACCCCACACCTGACTATAATTTTCCAGTAATTATTCCACACTCCTTCTCCACACTGACAATATAAGTTATCCTGACAATATAAGTTATTCTCTTTTATTTAATCAGACTTCTCCCTTTAGAAGGGCAGATGTTTCCCCATTAATATGGCAGAATGTCTTTGTTTCCTCACCAACTGTAGAGACAAATGATTAGTACAACAAAATCTGGCAGTTTGCCTCACTTTTACTGGGTGCAGACAAGTCAAACTGTTTCATGGAGTATTTAAATATTTCAAAATTCAGAACAACCCCCTGAACCTACCAGATCATCTACAGATAGCCTGACATTCAACCTGAAGTTTAGCCTGTGTTCCAAAAATTGACTGCAGTACCACTTCTGCTCTCCATACTTCCCAATTTAAGTGGTGGCAAAATTGCACCAGGAGACGAAAAAAGGAAGGTCTAATTTGATCTATATATAAATTTGAACTAGTTTGCTGGACTTTTGCAGTAATACATCAGGGTTTAATAAAAGCTGAAGATAACCTTGATGCTGCTGAGTAATGTAAAAGATTCAAGATGGCCCTACAAACACAATATATTAAAAATTAATAAATAAAAAAGGATACTTTGCCTTGGCAAGGGCACCATTGCAAGCTTAGCTCCACAGCAATTGCTGCATGTTAGGAATAGTTAAAAATCTCACATGAGGAGGAAATGTCCAGAGCAAGACAGGACAGTGACTGATGAGAGTTTCTGGCAGAACTGAGGAAGATGTTCTGTGAGAGACACCACCAGAGCATCACCCAGAATGGAACTCACCTCCTCTGCTGACACATCCTCCTGAGGCGTTCAGTGCAGGCTGTAATTACGGCTGGTATTTGATTCATCAGAAAACTTATCTATCAGCAAAGTTCGTATGCTAGCCACAAAAGATAGATCAATTCTAGAACTTACTAAAGGTGAAAACCAGTCAATGGCAGGATAGAAATAACATTACTTCTGCAAGCTTACTAAGCTCACGCTTTAAACAGTCTTTTTGATATAGCAGTAGACTCTCTCAAGGAGACAACAGGAGGGTCTTGGATTGCTTTCAGAAAAAAAGAACTAATAGACACTTGGACTGCAAAGAAAGCTCCCAAGAGATGTGATTTGTAATGTCTATGATGAATGAGAAATTGTCAAATTATTCAGACTGATGAATGGAATGAACTGTGAATGGGAGCTTTTTTCTTTTCTTTTTTTTTTTCTAAAGAAAAATATCTGAGTGAAATGCAGAATAAAGTAGAAGACACAAATATAAATTTAAGGAAGAAGAGATACAGGACAAATCACTGTGTTGCAGAAAAGAAAGTTTACAACCATCATCTTATTGCGTATTCCAAACCAAAGGCATTAGGGTTGGGTACAGATCATGCGGTTAAAGAAAGCCCTAAAGTGAAAAATTTGACTGTTTATAGGACCTGGTTTTTACTGGCTACTCCTCTCTCAGAAATACCTTATAATATTAAAAAAGCAAGAGTGAAAATGATTAGTAGCATTCTTTGTTTTGTGGATAAACTAGATGGTATTTTAAGGGAAGAAAGCAACAGGGGGAAAATTTTTGTAAATGGTAGTTATTTCCCTAACTAAACCCCTCAAAGGCTAGAATCTGCTCAGTTTCTACAGTCATTCAGCTCATTTTGCCTATGAAAATGTTTGAGTACACCGATTGATTTTTATTACTATGTTATCTGCATCATGTTTCTTAGATGTTAGTCTAATTTGATGAAAAGTCTCTTGCTTCCTTCCACTTCAATATCCAGGCCAAACTGATCAGAGTTATTTCCTCTTCACCCACTAAGAGAATTATTAAATATAGTATGAAACACGACACTAATCCACTATCTTTCTGGAATTGTATAAATAGTAATATAGCACCCAAGGCATCCTGGAATACATGTATATATAGACACATATATACATATATTTATATAGATTTACACACAGAGGGAATTACAACCACCCTACACCCCAGAACAATCTGTTTTCTCTGCAACACAGTAAATACAGGGGAATTTCTTAATACTTAGCTGCTATTGATTAGCCCCAGCTGACATAACTGAGTCTCTTCAGGATCATGCTATTCCCTTTAACAAAATGCATCAGTTTTTAGTCCAAGTAAATTTTTTCAAAAGGAATATAACGACAAAAAAAAAGATTCGTAACAGTTTTCATGAACAGCAGAGGTTCATGTTTATAAAAATTTTCTTCTAAGGTAGACATGAACAGGGCACAGTCCTCCAGAATTTCAGAGTGAGCTCTCAAAATACTTCTGTATTTCACCAGTTTCCTCTTAAATGTCAGAACTGAGATTGACACTGGACAGTACATTATGCAGCCTATTTTGATATCACTGATAAATTCTATTTTTTAATATTTCTTTGGCTGCAACTGTCAATATCACTTGCCATGCCCGAAGTTATTTATATTATACTTCAGAACACTTGACCATTTGATATTATGCATAAGATATCCCAACTCTTGTGAATCAATCAAACACACTGATTGAACCTTTGAACATGACTGGAACTTCCTCAGGAATAACTGCCTTTTGTGTTCATTTTGCAGTTCTAAGGAGAAGAAGGGGCATATTTGATCTTACAATTTGAAGTTATAATAATATTCCATAGCTCCTCACCAAATAAAAAAGATTTGAAAGACTGTATTTAACTTGCTGTTTTGAGAATATTACTAAAGGTGTTTTAAACCAGGACTTACATAAGCAAATAACAGGTTTGGGATAAATAAGTCATATATTTCTAACATATTGAGGCTTTCTGCTTGTTACAACTTAAAAACTCCACCATAATGGTCTTTTTTATGACTCCCTAACAAACAGTTTTTGTGGTTGATTATAAAATGATGCCTGCTACAATTCGGTCGCAAAAAAACTAGGGCAATACTTCCAATGAAAGACTTTATGGTAAGCACTTTTCAGTAAGAAAATACAATATTATTATGAGACCTTTTTAAAGTGTACTCAAATTTAAAATGTTAAGTAAAACTGTGATAGAGACGTATCAGTCTCTGGAATCATCATTTAAACTGTTATTACTACTGACAATTTGGTCCTAACTTTCTCTAAAGGCATTATGAGTATTATTTATACCACACATTCGTATCTAATCATGACAGATCAAAAAAACCTTTTGCCATTTATGCGAAGATTTGGTCACTTCACCAAAACAGTGTCACTACTGATGACCAAGTCTTGTAAGCAGAGAATTTATTGGCATGCAATATTCCATTAAAAATACACACTAAAAAGTAATAAAGCTCATGAATGGGGAAAAGAAGAATAATTCTGAGTAGTAATAGAAGGCATGTGTTTATAAGAAGAATGTAAACTTCTCCTACATAGGTATTTTACTAAAACCAGGCTTTCAGGGAAAAAAAAGGCAACTGTCTTGCTCTCAGACAACAAAATTTAGCATTATGGGGTGTTTTAATCAAACAGTGAAATTAAACACTTTAAAATCAAATGGTAGACACATATTGCCTTAACTCTGCAGAAGAGCTCTGCATGCAAAATTAATTAATGGGTCAATTCTAAAACTCTCTCTATCCTGTTATTTTCTATTTTAAAATGTTATTAATTTACAATGACTTCCATGACATTAAATTTAGGTTAATACACTAATATATATTAACAAGATAATTATGTCAAAGGTTATCATCAACAGTTCATAATAAAAAGTTATGCTCAGAAAAAAACCTTATTATTTATAGCTTAGACTTCATAATAAAGTATTAGCAACACAAAATGTTAATTAATTTCTAATTCTCTATTCTTTTATTTGGATTTCATGAAGGTTGATTGGACTTGATCCATCATTTTACGGAAAATTAATTATTTCAAATACATGCACCACTTTATGCAACCTGCCTGATTTGCATTGAGGAAAATTCAGCAGAAGTAATTGAGGCACAAGCAAATACTGGCACTGACTGAACTCAATTTTCATTCCAAATTTCTGCAAAATCCCAAGACACAACAATATCAGATGCAGGGGGAAAACAAACAAAAGCAATGTGTAAAGGGAACATGAAGAGAGAATATTACAAGAATCAGAGAACAAAGGGATTGCAAAACTATTTTAGTGCCATAGATGAACAGTGAGGGTTTCATTCAGGCAAGGTGGAATAAGATATCATATGGCATCCTGACAATTGATGTCTTCATTTAAATGTAAGAATTTACATTCTAATTAGAAAGAATTTACATCTTAATCAGAGGCAGCTGTATTATCTTGTTACTGTTTTTTTCAAAGGTAATGAACTAAAGTACTGCTGTGCTTTTTCAACCAGAAACTGAATAGACAGCATACAGTGTTATTTTATAGCCTACCTGCTGTAAGCTGTTATTAATATTTTCGAAGACGAAATTCCAACAAAATCTTTTAAAATAAAAATTGTACTTGACATTGCTCAAATGATATTATAAGGGCTTGTTTAAAATATTTCACCAATACCCTCTCTAACTTATATTTTTAAGTACATGTAGTCGTAAGTCATAAAGTCATTAATATCGGACCAGTTAAGCACACTTGCATTTTAGGCTTCATGTAATACAGTATAATTTTGGAAGAAAAAAAGTTTTTAGACA
This sequence comes from Donacobius atricapilla, assembly GCA_013397315.1. Lineage (NCBI taxonomy): Eukaryota > Metazoa > Chordata > Aves > Passeriformes > Mimidae > Donacobius > Donacobius atricapilla. Next base: position 67,130 of record WBMY01017626.1, read on the forward strand.
TTTTTTTACTAAAAATCCAGCTCCTCACTTATTTCTCCAAGTTGTTCTCACAATACATATGGAAAAATCAAATAAAAGATAATTTTTGTAGCTCATGTGTAAATATACTTTGAATTGAGGCCAGACTGAAGTGGTTTAGATGCTAATTCTAAAGGAGAAGTCCCACCAAGAAATACAGAGCTGCTTTTACAGGCATTTTTAGACTCACAAAATCATGGTTTAGTAGTTCAGCCTAGTTACAATTTATTTGGCTCTTGCACAATTTCAAGAGTTTTAATAGCAATATATAATATACAACTGCTGCTGGGAAACTTCAGGTATGAGTCCAGAAGGGAACAAAGTCTTTTTTTTCCTTATGAAGAAATTAGATGTGGGAAGTCTAACCTGGGAATAGGTCTGGGAGACTCCTGGTTTACTTCACAGTTCTGCAAAAATTAACTCTGAAAAATCTTTGTTTCACCATTATTTGTCTCTCCACATTTGTTAGGTCTCCCTCTCAGCTCTATGTCTATTCAGAACGGAAATATTTTTGGTGCAAGATCATTTTATTGCCACAAACAATGCAATTTTCAGTTGAATTGGATACATTACTAAAGAGTACTGATTTAGGATGCATAGCCTTCCATCACACTGTCTCTTCCTTTGAACTCTAGACACATTTTGAGTGTTTTCATGTATCTTCTATAATAAAAATAAACAATCAAAAAAGCCCCCAACTGGGAATCTTCATGGAAAACTAGGTGGAAATTACTGAAAGGAGATTTAGTTCATTTGCCACCTCAGGGGTTAAATTAATTGGCAGCAACCAGAAAGACTCACATCCTGAGGTGGACAAACTCACTGATAGAGTGTTTGAATCCCAATGTGCTGATGAAATACAAAGCATTCTGCTGGATAAATGGAAAGGACCTGCTTTCAGACAAAGATTTGCCAAGTCCATCACTCTGCGGCAAATGACAGAACAAGGAGACTTGCGGCACATTTTTCACTGGAGACAACTTCTGCTGACTTGCACATAACTACTTCCCAAACACAGTCCCTCCAAAAGTGGATGGAGAATGAAGAGTCGAAGAATGCAGAGGGTTTTTTTTTTTTTGCTTACTGCTTCAGGCTACATATCAGCATTTATGACTTCCTCATGATTACAGTTCAAATTTATGTGACACCATAACTGTTTAGCAAAAAAAGATATGATTAAGGAAATAAAGACAGTAGAACAAAAAGCAGTCATCCCCCTGTACAATAAGGAACATAATAAGTATATCTCAAAGATATACTAAAAACTTTTTTCTTGATCTTTAAAAATTCCTGGATTTGTTAAGGTTGGAAAAGATCTCCATGATTCCTGAGTCCAACCATCAACCCAGCACTGCCAAGTCCACCACTAAACCACATCCCAAAGTGCCATATGGTTTTAAATACCTCCAGAGATATTGATTCTACCACTTCCCTGGGAATCCTGTTCCAATGCTTGGGAACTGTTTTGGCGAAAAAATGTTTGCTAATATCAAATCTAATTCCCCCAGTGCAATTAGAGACTGTTTCCTCGCATCCTGACATTGCTACTTGGGAGTGGAGACTGAGACCCACTCTCATATGGTTAACAGAGAAAAAGAGATCCTGGAAACCCCAAACTTTTGAAGATGAGCCTAAATAAAAGTTTCACACTGAGTACCTTGAGAGTTAAAGCAGACCAGACTTTTTTTATCACCGGTAGACTTTTCTGAAAACTACAGCTAAATGAAGACATGGGACTAATGTAAAATTTCTACTGGAAACCTTTACTGGTTTTTGAAGAAATTTTTGATTCCTTTTCTTAACTGTAGAGAACTATAAACCTCTACACAAGGAACCAAAACAACTTCTTTCCCCAATATTTTTTAATATTTGAAGGTAAGGGTACATAACATGGTATTAGAAATGGAAAGATATTTGACAAAATTATCAGCATTATCTTCTGGTATTAATTGGAAAACTATTTTCATTTATATAACTACTTTATTTGCATAACTCTAATCTGTTTCCAATACTTTGATCTAGATTAAAGTAATTTTTGTCTGAAAGCCATCAGTTTCCCCTAACATCACTTGCCTCATATATTGTATTTTTTCATTCATTTCCGAATTGTATCATCCGTTCCTAGAAATAATGCTTTTCCCATTTAAATCTTGAAACTACTTTAAAGCTGTTTTTGCTTTCACTGTATTACAGCAATTCTTCACTGATCCTGAAATCCACTCAAACATGCAGCCAGTATAAATATATTTCAATAGTTCCTTTTCTGACATGAAGCAGAATATGAAGGCCTTGCTCAACCCATTTCTGTTATAAGTAAGACATCTTTTAAAATTTCATCTTACACATGTTTTGCAATTTCATAATTCATCTTTACCAGCCTTTTTTCCTTAGCAGTATTAAACCAGGCAGACTTTGCCCTGTTTCAATGTAGGGCCACTATAACAGCAAATTTTAAAAATATGGACTTTTACCATGATATATATATGTTAACTAATGATGTGAGCATGCAAGACAGTGCTTTAAAGTAAAATACAGGTTAAAATCCAATAAAGGTAGCTAGTGAAACGCAATGTTTCACAGTATTTTACTATTGTGAAGTAATCACAAAATTAAAAATGCACTGAGATTCCCCGCATCAGTCATGTTTGAATTTCATGTTTTCTTCTTTGGGACACATACTGTTGCTATTATTACTCCCTTTTTTTCTCTTTTAAAGTAAACAAAAGTGACAGTTAAAAAAAAGCCATGTAAAGTTATTATTGAACAACAAAACGCAGAACTTTTCAATTATGTAGTTCTATAGACTACTAAGCAGTCCACTAATCTTGCAAACAAATTTTTCTGGAGCAAGATTATAGATCTAGTTCTCAGGCTGTTATTATAAAAGCAGGATGTATGTAATTTGCAACATTTTGAACATGGGATTATATCTGGGATTAATCTAGATTTGCATTTAGATGAACTTCCCCATCAGCAGGAGTTCTGTGGTTAATTCTGGGTGCATGGGCAGGGGGTAGATGGAGGCCAGCTGAGAGCAACCACTGTGACTTTTACCTTCAGGGACAGGTTTTGTGGAGAATCTCTCCTTTGGTTTTTAGGGTCAGCCAGGTACCCTGCCCTGTGGCCACCGTGCTGGGGCTGGGATGGAGGAAACCATCAGCCCAAGGGCAGCACTGGTTCCTTGAGGTTTGCACCACAGCGGAAGATGAAGGCTTTTTCTGCTCTGCCCTGCACTGGCACAGCCAGGCTTTGGAAGAGGAAGCGATTCCCAGAGCCTACACTTGTGTCTGATGAGTTTCCATGAGGTTCATCTTGAGGAAGCTCCAAAAGCCATTTCCAGACAAGAATTCCCAGCCCTTTCTCAGCAGTTCATGCCGAAGGGAAGATCACAGAGTGAACACTCCCTCCCTGTCTCCACCTATTTTGACAGCTTTTAATCAAAGGCATCATGAGTTAGAGACAGCAAACTGTTCCTGGAATATGGGACTGCTTAGGGGAAGAGAGCTGTTTTTAATTAATCAAAAACTCAAATGGAAAATGTTTTGCAGGGGTTTTTCAGTGAGTGATTCAGAGTCCAGCCTAATGGACTTTGCTTTGTAAATCCAAATGGAGATCAATTAACCAGGCTTTACTTTGCAGCACGGATTAGAATATACACATACAACTCTTCAAGCCAATTGGTCCAAGCCAATTAATGTCACAGTCTACTGAAACACCAGTCCAAGGAACTCAGAACATAAAATGCAAAATATTTATTTATATTACAGATACCTAGGGAAAAAGAACTAGCAAAATGAATCCCCCAGGAAGACTGGGAGAGGGATTTCATGTGAGTTTTTAGATCCACAAACACATTAGGAAGTTTCGTTCCTCATCCTTGAATGCTCATGCCACCTACCTTAAATTAGGATCATGGAATTTATTGATATATATTTGTGAAATTTGGCAGTGATACAGTTTAAGAAGAGGTGGTAAGGGGTAAAAGCAGCAACGGATGCAAGAATGCGGAAAACAGCTGAATGAAGTAGATATTGGCAAAGAAGTGGAAGGAACTGAGAGAAATGACTTTAATATATTATTAGAGGTGTTTTTTTTTAGAGTAATCCATTATTTCACATCAGATGCATTTGATATTTTCCCATTCTCTCACTAAGTATATATCCACTTAATAACTAAGCTACCACTTTTTAAGTTTATCCAGTGTCTCCAACAATTTTTCAGTTTATTCCACTTGACAAATTTGGGTTTTTTTCCTACATCTGCTTCTTCCCGTTCTGCTTACAGTCTTCTAAAAAATTTGTTTTGGTTTTGAATATATTTAAATGTTCTTTTAGTTCGTATGAATGCTTTAGACTCATTTTGACACACTATTGAGAACACTTAAATTTATCATAGCTATACTTAATTGCTCTCTTCATTGTTTGTTAACACAATAAAACAGAGTTTGACAGAAAATGTTTTAATTCACATTTATTGCTGATGTCTTCCTAACAACCACATTGATAAGGTCCCTCTTACTGTTTAATTACTTAACATCATTTCAAGAAATGTCACGATCCAAAGGGTGGTTTTTCTAATAAAGTGAAGTTTTTCAGGGTATCTAATATCCAGGTCGTGTCTAAAAGAATTATGTATCGAACAGTTTGAAGTGAGAATCAAACACAAATTTGTTGTTCTCATACTACGCTAAACATTTTTGAAAAATGAGACATATTAAAAAGGTAAAAAACCCCCAAACCAAAACCAACTGGCCACTTAAAATTTTAAAAATAAATTAAAAACATCAATTTTAAAAGCAATCACAGATTCTTCTATTATGACATGGAAAAAGAGTAACATATTCCTTAGATAAGCACTCATTCCCTCTTTCCTATGAGAAGGAACACAGCTTGTCAAACACTGTGAAAAGGGGAAATATTCCTGTTCTCCACTTGGAAGAGCAGTGGGATCCCAATGAAATAGCAGCAGATTGCACCCAGTCCAGGCTGGGGACTGAGCTCTCCTAAAAACCCTACTCATGCCAAGAACAGGGCTGCTGCCCTCTGCATCAGGCCCTTAATCTTTTCTTTGGTTGATGTAGGATCAGCTGATTAATTCCTGCTACACCAATTAATTTAATATCTCCCAGGCTTTCTAAAGAACAATTGGCTTTGTCCTCCCTCCTCTCAGTTTAGCCTGAAGTCTGTGGGCAAAAGTTTGGTTCAAAATCACACTGTGGATCTGAGCAATTGCCTGTATTATTGGCAGGTTTGTCTCTGCCAAAGTCAGACTGAAGAGAGTTCTGCTAAAAGTCAATGTTTTCTGACTCCCCCATGGTGTTAAAGACACAGACGCAAGCTGAGAACAGAGCAGTATGACAGTTTTATCATGAAGAAGGTAAGATGCAGTTGTCCTGTTCAATGCAGGAGTTGCACTCCTCCAAGGGAATTAGAAATCTGGAGGCTTTGAAGACTCTGTCACTTCCAGTGTGTCAGAAGACTGAAGACTGATTTCAAACCTGAGCTAAGAAATATCTACCCTAACTACTACTATGGATTTAGTTATTTAGGAGAGCTCAGCAGAATATACTGGAGCCAACCAAAACGCTGGCTTTAGGAATATGAGCTGAGGCTTACATTGATCCATGGACATTCTGCTCATTGTGTGCAGTTCTAAATGGTAAATGTGGTACCTCAAGCTATGTGTGACCATGCCACATTTTCCTTTCATGTATCAGTACAGATATAAATGAGCCTTTATTTGGAATCTTCCCCAAATTGCATTCAAATGCCCAAGATGACGGATGCAGAAGCACCACAGTATCACTGATTTCCTACAGAATGAGTAACAAGAGGAGATGTAACTTATTTCTGTAAGGTACTCATGTACATTGGAATTCTAAAATTTCCTGAACATCACTGAGCTGTTTTATCCTTCAGTAAATGAACTGTTAGATTAATTATTGATGTCACTGGTGAATCAGCCAGAAAAACCCTAAATCACATCCAGGTCATGGACTCAAACAAGAATAACACTTTGGAATGGTTATATTTTTAAAATTGGTTTATATGTTCAGAATTAGGAGAGAAAAACTTTCATTAGGAAGTTTTTAAAACAAACATAACCCAAAAAAGGCTTTTTAAAAATCATTATATGTCTCCCTATTAAAATGCTTATTTAAGCTTTCCTCTGCCAGTTACTATTGTCAAAATATACAGCAGCAGTTAATAAGACAAGACTAGACTTAACTATTGGCTTTCATAATAAAACATGAAGATAAAAATGAGGCTGGGTGTAATTTATATGAGAGAAAATGATGTACTAAAAGCAAGACACTAAATCAATTTTAAACACCAAACACAATTTATGTCTGACTTTAAAACTCATCCTCTAAACATTAATCTAGACAAAGGCCGGAAACTGAATGAGGCTTAATTTGTGAAACTGATACCTTTCATCATAACCTTTAGCTGAAAAGGTCATTAGATATATTATATCTAAGTGAGCAGCTTATCCCTGCTTCATTACTGATAATTAAGGCAAGTAATATTTTCTTGACAGTAATGTGTCCAGTAAGAGATATCGTCTAGTTTGCATAAACCAGACATTAATTACCAGAGTAGTATCAGAGATAAAAAAAATTAAGTACCTGTGTAACATAATTTCATTATTTTTTCTTCATTTCCTTAAAGAATTAGCAGGCTCAGAAACATAATGAGCATATTAAGAAATCCATTTTCAAGCATTTATTAAAATCCTTATTACACATTACACAAATATATTTTTGCACTTACTTAAACAGAAATGAAGGCATCTTGAAATACACACATTATTTAGATATTTTGTCATCTTGCTTTACAGGGCAACTTTCAATGGTGAAGTGCAGTTATCAAATAACAGGTTCATATTTGGACTTCATTTCAAATGTTAAGCCTTTCATATAAATGCAATCAGAAATGAGTCCAAGACCTCTGATCTGCAACTACAACTCATGCAAAGGCTGTTTCACCTCATTTGCATAAATGGTGGTTTTGCTGCTATATAGAACAGCACATGGATCAAGTATCCATGTGAGAATGACAGTGTTGTCCCTTAGATCATTATCTGGTTAACAGTTTTCACTTCTCAGTAGAAACAACTCTCAGTGTTTTTAAAAGCCATAATGCGCAGTGTTTAACAAATAGAAGAAAGAAAGATGAATTACCTGTAATGGTTCACTCTCAAGGTAGGTTATCTACCAAACTCCACTCTAGGAAAACCTAGACAAATGTTATCTAGAGAGATTTACCCCTTAGTCATGAAACAATCCATAATGTTGCTGTCACTGCATGCTCTGCAGAAAAGTGGCACCTTATCCTTTTCTCCCTTGAAGTCCTCTCCTCATGAGCACTTGCATTATGGAAGCTTCAAGCAGCACTTCTCACAAAGCATAATTAATTTAGAGGAGAGTCCAGGGCTCCCATGATGTAAAGGGAGCCATTATACTAAAGCCTGCTCCCTACCAGGCTGGAGGAAGCTATCTGGTGGTCTCCAAAGAACATCCCCTGGGCTTTCTAGGGAAAAGATACCCCATGACCAAAGGTAGAAGGAAGATGGGTGGGAAGGAATAGGAGAAAGACTGTCACAGCTACAGATACCAACTGTGACTCCCTGGAGCTTGGATGGACATATTCAAAACCAGGCAGAGGAGCACTTACGTTATTTGGGCACTTTATTCTGAAACAGTTAACACATGAAGTTGACTAACAATGTGTTATCACCATGATCATTTGTCAGACACAGACCTTAAATACTGGAAAGTTAATTGAAAGATCTGTTTTGTGATCACCACCTAATGAGAAGCCACCATGGAAGTTAAATTAAGGCAAAATGGGTGAGTATCTGGAAAAGACAAATCTTTCAGTAGTAACTGAAACTATTAAAATTCTGATCTAGTCCATTTTTGAAATTTGTGTTACGCAAAATGACCATTTTGCATCAGGACACAAAATCATTACTTGAGTTAAACGAAATGTAAGGAAAGTGAGGGTAAGATAATGACCATGCCTATATGTGCTGTCCCCCTTAGCCCTGAGGCAGGACAACCCCTGCATATGTAATGAATGTTTTTTTCCTCCTTCCCCAGGGCAAAGAGCAAAAAACAGTTGTGAGATAAAGTTGTGTGAATTCACTGGGCACTTGTGAGAGTACATGTAGTTGCAAGCCCCTGCTGCAGCTCTGTGTTTATATGAGACCACATGCCATTAGAGCCACAGCATCATAAATGTACAGAAAGCCTAAATCTCAGTCTCTGGGAGCACAACTCAGTCTCTCACATGGCCCAGATTCTGGGCACAGCCTAATTTTTCCGACAGAAAAGTAAACCAAAGTGATTTTATTAAAAGAGGAAATCCACTTAGCCTGGAAAACATTGCCACTTCAAGCCAAAATAAAGCTATTGATGCTCTCATTGAAAATAGACTATGTTCATCTGTGCTGTCCTGCCAGACCTGCTTGTGACAGCAGTATCCAAAATTGCATTTTCCATGGCAGATGGCCAGAATATTTCTGCCTTTTCTTTTGGATCAATACCTAGTCATGGCCTGGGTACCTGTGGAGCCACCACAGGGAGTGACCACGGATCAGCAGGAACTGAAACCAAGCCCACACTGCTATTTGCTCTAACATTTAACACCTCAAAGAACTTCAGTATCCCAAGGACCAGAAATCAAAACAGAAGTGACCACAAATGTTAATATGCTATTTCAACATCTTCTTTGACAGAAAATGTCCTCATTCTTCCCAGTTTCTTGGGTAGAACAAGTGACAGCCATCATTGGCACCTGGCAGACATAACAACTGAGGTTGTTTTTACTCTAAATATCCTGAATTCAGGCCTGAAGAAGTGGCTGATTAGCCTACAGACTCTTTCTAAATTAGAACTACTATTCTTTAACATCAGAACAGTACTGCTGAGTTAGTGACATGTAAAACATTGCTCATTGGTGTCAGTATTTGTAGGATTATGGCATATGATACCACAGATGGCTATTTATTTATAAAGTGTAGCACTGTTTCAGTAATGAATTATTCATATGTGGCATAATACTGACAAAAGTCTCTTGCATGTATATCCTGAAACATTTGTTGTTTTCAGTGCTAATACAAATAATGACTTCATCCATCTGGTTTTACTCTGCATTTTGGTTAAAAATTGATCTGAGTAAAACATAAAACAATCTTTTTTAGTCCATTCAGAGAATCAGTATGTTTTAATGGGTAATCACATTACAATTTATTAATATCTCCAATTAACCAGCAAAGGAATTGTTTTCTTAACTGTTATTTCCCGCTTTGCAATAGATAAGTTTTCACAGAGTGAATTTCTATCTTTGACTTTACAAGTTCTGTCTGTAATTTGATTGTGGGATCTGTATTTTCCTTTTTGATAGAAGAATGAAACTGAGGTCCAAATTACTAAACTGAAATAAATAATTCCATTTATAAACAAAGCTACTTAAATCTTTTCAAAAGACAGAAAACTACAAAAAATACAAAGTCTAGGTTTTATTTCTCACTGAATACACACTGAATATACAGTATACAAGCAATATACAGTGAAATGCATTTTTGTATGAATGTCATTGTGAACACTGATTGACCTCTCCTAAGTAAATTTTATCATTGTCATTGAGATAACAATGCATATATAAGTAATTTTCATTTAAATATCAAGTCCATGAGAAACTTCTAATTGTAAACTGACTCTGGGAAAGTTCTGAATCTGGTCTGCTTAATGAAATTATTAATTTTTTGTAATGTATACAGATCGTTAATTTATTATCCTGATAATGTGCTTAATATGATAATTTCTTATTATTCCAGTAGACAGAGTAACTTGTTATTTTTAGTAATATTTAATTTTTCCTGCTATCCATCAATTGTTTTTTAATTTGGCAGTTACTATGACACTTATTTTTCAAGGAGAGTGTCAGGAACAGACATAATGGAATATTTTTTCAAATAAGAAATGTAATACTGGAAACTTTGAGCACCTCACTGTAGATCAGTGAGGTGTAAACTTTTGCTGACAACTCTTCCTAATAAGTCACTGCTTTTCAGAGCTTGCCCCAGTTTAAGAGGCAAAAATTAGCATATACTGCTTAAAATGCTACCACTACATCTTCAGATCTGAATTTAGAAAGGTCAAAATCCAAATTTAATTTATTAACAAACTGGGGAAAAAGGTCCCAAATGCACTAATTGCCACTGTTAGCAGTTATAAAACAAAATCTGCAGTTGCATAATTATTTCAGTGTGAATTTGAGTGGAAAATAGATTGAACTATTCTGGATAACTTTACAAAAAATGACAAGTGATGGAATCAGATTTTGTTTTTAAAAGTATTCTAAGAAAGGCACATTATTTTTCTCTATTGTTCAGTTAAAACATTAGGCTTAAGATGTGTTTTGAGCACTTGGGAACAATGCACAGACTCCTTGAGGATGTTTAGAGTGGGTTTCCTCCAACAGTACGAGCACGAATGTGCTCTCCTTGTTGTCCCACACTTTCCCCTGTGACAGATATGGAGCAGTGGAGGGACCACTACAAACCCAACAGCTTTTCAGCAGTTTTAGGCCATGTACTTGAAAACTGCGTTTTTATTTTAAGGTTTTGACAAATGGAAAAATCATGTTTAAAATTCTGACATCAAAACCTGCAATTTCATGCTCCACCTATACAACATCCCTTTAGATGTAAATACACATGACAGCAAACACCATTTAAAATTTTTCTGCTTAAGTTCAGTACTATGCATTTTTCTCGTATTAATTATCTAGAAACAAAAATCCAGTCAAAAAAATTGCAATAGCTCTTTAAAAACGAAGGACTTTGGACCTATATTCAGAGTATTCATTACACACTTGCAGCTTTGTCATCTTCATTACCTTATTATGTATTTCTTCTTCTTAGGCACACAACATTTTTACAAATAGCAATATCATAAAGGTATGAGTAAAAATGGTGTTAGTTAGACCTTTGTAACCTGTTACTGAAATGCAAAATCTGAAGTTAAGTGGTGTGAGAAATTTATACAGGAAAATATTCATGATATTCACAAAGTCTGGCTTTATCGTCTTGTGTGCATCTTCACTAAGTCAGATAATCTAACTACTTACTTGATTTATCTTTTGTTTATTATTCATTTATCTTATCAGCTGCACTTGCTAGCATAGTTAAAAATAGTTTTGATTTTTGGAGCAGAGTTTCAGAAACTGTAAAATGCTGAAATACAGTAAAATTTTATATTACTTAGGAATAATTTGGCTTTTTGTTTAACACAAATGCATTTTTGAATGCTGCATCAAGGAAATTAGTTTCACAGGTCAGACAGTCTGCAACAGGATGTGTTCCAGGTTGGTATCAGTCTCTGTTGTAAATTAAGAAGTTTAGCTGCTGTTACTTTTTCTGTTTACTTCCTCCACTGCAGATAAAAAAAAAATAGGAAAGGAATAGGCACAAAATTCAATATGGAAATTTTTTGTTCACCTGATGTGTAATTGAAAAATGGAAATTTTTATGAATGTTGTCTCCAAACTCAACCAGTTTAATATGAGCATTAATGCCTAAGCTTTTTTTTATTTTAGGAAAAGGTTTAAAAAGTCCACTTGTTTAATGTAAAACCATGGCTACTACGTAAGCTTCATCAACTTCTTTTCTGCAACATTTTGTGAGGCTGTGCAGTAACACTCATGTGGAACAGCTGCACTGACACAATGGGCTGCAGACGTTTTTACTGTCCTAATAATCCACATATTAAAGAGTCCCTAAATACTCATTGATGCGACAGACCATAACAACTCCCTTGGAGCTGCTTCAGTTTATCAGGTCAGTGATCTGCATACTGAGGATTCCCCAGGTATTCATTGACAGGTAGCAGCTCATATACACTTGTACTAAAATAATAATTGCTTCAAAGGAACTGTTAAATCCCAGTCAAAAGGACAAATTAATTTAAAACCACCTAGACAGCACTTTGTTTTTACTACAGATATGACAAATCTGGACAAATTTACTAGACAAACCGAGACATCTGAGCAGAACAAGCTTCCTCACATGTTATGGCTATTTGCATTGTCTTAAAAATACTGCCCACTTTGTCCTCGATTAATTACAATCATTGCCTTTTTGCTAGGCAAGGGTGACCTAAAAACTGTCTTTGCCACTGTTAGAAAAAAAATGAATTAAAAACCCATTATAGAGTTAATAATCTTAATTGAAGACCTAATTTGTTGTTGTCCATGTCCTCACTTTCTATCTCCCTGTAGTGTTCTCTTCTGTCCTCAACTCTTTAGTACAAATCACTCAACCGCTTATTTTTTCCTTTCTCTTTTCTTCAATACCCCAACAAGTGTTTAGCCTTGTCAGCCCAGATTCCTTTAGTTTCTTACTCTATTGTTACCTCTCACTAAAGTTATGCTCTGCAGATTAGAGGAAAAACTAGCACAGTCTAGAAACCTTTTCACCCAAAAAAACCTGTGGTGGCTTACCCACTCCCACCCACTGCATCAGCTGGTGACAAATGAGTCACACTCTAGACAACTTTCTGCCCTCATCTGAGTTTCAGACATAGCTGAGTATGAAGGTGTTCATGCAGGCTACCAAAGAGAGTGAATGGCCATGTGGAAACTGCCCACAGTCAGAACACAGCCCCTCCCTCTAAAGACAGAAGACCAGAAGAACAGACTGATCCACCGTGTTGAACTAGAATGCCTTGGAATCCATGCCCAAGATGAACTTCAGCCTGATAATGCAACTCCCTGACGTTTGGTACAGGCAGCTGCATGGAATTCTTCAGGGCTCAGTCTGATATTCCTGCTAGCCCTTACATCATTTGCTCCACAGGGCTCTGAAATCATACACTTCAAGTGTTATTTATAGTCCAATCAAGACACAAATCAACTGCATTGCCTGCTTATGTCACTTGCTTTTTATGAGTCATTCATGTTATGGATACCAGGACACATAGATCCAGCTGACACTGGCTGTTGTGTGTTTGGGAAAAAATGCTTCATGAAAACTGTACTTCCAAATCCCATGAGACCTCAATCAAATTTCCATTAACAGTCAGGGTAGATGCAGAATTCTTGCACAGAACTCAACAGCTCAAAGCTGATAGTCAAAACGAGGAACCAAAATAAGAAGTGGAAGCATCAAAAATCCCTGAACAGGTCCATGACTTACATAATACTGACTATGATAATGGATACAAAGAGATTTAACTCAAGAGCTAGTATGGTAGCTCATACTGTAATGTAACTCTAGCACTTAAGCACTGCAAACTCAGATTGTGACAGTTCATTTCTGAGAAGTTAAATAGCATCACAAAAATGAAGAAGAAAGCAATACTTCTTCTCATAGAACATTCCTAATAGGTAACCTTTCTTCTTGGTCTATATATTTTGTTTCCATTGCCAAGACCTCAATTATTTCTCTCCAGTCCTTTTCTTTATCACCTTGATAAATCCAGACATATTCTAAACATAACTGCAAAGATTATTTTGCTAGTCCTGCCCTTTGGTTAGGAATACCAATGTCATTCTAGCCCTCCATAATCCCATTTTTTACTGCTGAAGCAAACACAAACCACATACCTTAATTTTCAAGGTCCTTGCAATTTAACATCACTTTAAGTACCTTAAACCGCAGTGTACCTACCCTGTATCTGTGAAATCTATCTCTCCTTTGGTTTGGGATGCTTTGCAGATAAAAATTCCCAAAATGACTCATTATACTCTTTCAAAAATTCCTCAAAAATTTCCTCTTCTATCAAAACCTCTTCTCTCATAGAACATATATTCTAAACTAATCTAAGACTTAGGCTATGTTGATGAAATACTAAGACAGCAATTCATTGACTTTTGTCTGCTTAAGGCGATAAGGACTGGGACTGTTAGCTTGAAAAGCTCTCCCAGCCTCATCCTAGTGTAGGTGTGAATTATTATTCTTGATGCAGCCAAAGGATTGGCGATAGGGTTGGGGTGTGTGTATGTGTATGTGTAGCTCTCTCCACAGTACAATTCATTTTCTTTGCACAGTCTCATCTGTAATAGCAAACAGCGTCAAAAGACACAACTTGTAGAACTCTTCTCCAGCTTTTTCTCCTGACCCTGACTTTTATTTCCCTTTTCCTCTTCTCTTTGCAAAAGAAAGGAGAAAAAAGAAGAGTTTTCCTCTTCATGTACATTTCAGTAGCACAAGAAGTTTTTGATCGCTGCAGGACTTGGTAAAGATGAAGAAGGTAATTATATTAAAAAAAAAGATTGAAGGTTCCTGAGAGGCTGCTGGAGGAGGAGCTAGTCTAAGGAAAATAGCATTTTGCAAGAAAGGAAGAGAGAGAGAGAAACTGGAAGAGTTAGATCAGGAACAAACCTTGGTCCAGTTAAGATATCCAGGGTTTGATGACAGACTTAGGAGAACAAATGAACCTGGGTCATTCAACAAAGCAGCAGATCACCCTTCCAATTGATGAGAAGGAACTTCATTACAAAGGAAAAAGGCAAGTACTTTAACAGTGAGATGTGCTCAACATTAGTGCTGTTATTTGGAGCCTGCCATCCAGGATACCAAAAACTTGAACCTTTCTGCAAGAAAGATGGAAGAAATGGGGACAGAGATCTGGCAATCAGCTGTTTCTTTTGTGACACTGAAGCCTGGAGACACCACCTAGAACAGAGGCTAGGCAGGGTTAAGAGATAAAGGTAGGTATTTATTGAAAGGCCTTCAAAGGGTACACCTTGGACGGTGCAGGCACTACTCAGTGAAGTGATTCACTGATGCTGTTCATCACACAGACACACACACATACACACACACTTTGGTGAAAAAGCATGAACTGTTTTATTGTTAAGATCTGACTCCATTTTATAGTATTTCTACAAAGGCCAGGGACTGGAGGAGAAGGCTGACACCTCTCCCCATCCCATTAGTCAAGACAACTGTCCATCAGCTGTCCATGTCTCTAAGAACAGGAATGTAAACTTTCCTTGAATTTATGAAAACATTGCTTCTGTTTACAACACCTGTGCGTGAGAAACAATCTAACTATGAAAACTGTGAAACAGAAGAGAAAGCTGAAAAATCAGGGTAACAATTTATAGCCCTTTTTCATTTATGAAACATCCCAGTCCAGGTCCAGCAGACCGTAGCATTCAGCAGACCACCACTTCACAGGCAGTGTCCCCACCCAGAGGTCACCTGCTCCACATTAAATAGAAACACACAGTATATTCCAGAGGTGTGTGTGGCATCTATGACTGACTGAACAGCAGAGCTTCACAAATGCCAGTAACTGCTTTTAGAATGGAAGTGTCTGAGTACATGAACAGAAGCTAGGTTTGCACAGCTGGTACCTGCTGTCATTTACAGGACATTGTGCATCACTTTCTATGTTTTGATGGGATGACGACAGAATGGAAGGCCAGTCCCTCAACTGCCTGTGCTCCCAGTCTGAAACCTATCTTGGTGAAGGCACGGTCTTATGACTACTTTGGCCATCCTTGCCCTAACACACTTGAGAGCCCAGACATCAGAGAACACCCCTTGACTGCTCACCCTCGGATCTAAGCTCTCCTGCTCGTCCAAGCTGCAGCATGACAGGCACTATCTCGACTGTTCCTTGTCCATCAGCCTTCTGTGTCCTGAGAAGGAGGTATGCCAATTCAAATAACTGTCATTTTCCAGCACATTGGGAAAAACTTCTGGAACTACGACAAGTCCAACAACAATAGTCTTGACTCACTATGGAATGAATGTATCTCTGATGACACACAGAAGCCGATGTCCTGTGTACCAAAAGACAGCAAAAATCCTCTTTAAAAATGAGGATAGAGATGCTAGAATCATCATTCTAGATATGAACTTGCAAATTAACCATAAATTCAAGGTGGGCCAACATCTTTCTGTTGTGGACAGAGAGACTCTTACAGGATGAGTGCTTGTCCCTTAGGTGTTTCCTGACTTTCACTGACAATGGGTTTGTGCTCTTTTGAAGCAGTTTCATGGAACCAGGATGCCTAAACATTACAGCACATGGGCACGGCGTATCAGCAGAAAGACAAAACGAACTAAGTAAGTAATGGTGACAGTGTCCATAAGTCATCTGTCTTACATAATCTGCTGCAAGATTTGATGGTACTAAGTAGACCTCTCTCCAAAATAAGCACTAAAGCAGCACAAGATTGAGGGTGAGAAACCCAGAAATAAGAAATTCTTCATAGACTTGTGCTGCAAGGAGGAAAGACAGCACGATGAAACACCTGGATCAGTAGTAGTATCAATAAAAGTGGTTGGACTGATATGTTTTTTCTGTTCTGTGTGATTGAAACCAGTTCTTTGAATATTCATGAGGAACAGGTTTCAGCTGTGCAAAAGCTTTTTTGTGTCTTTTTCTTCGTGGGCTCTGTGAAGAATCAAAGACATCTAAGTATAAGCCTAGAATTTTTAATGTTATGTGGAACTTTCACTAACAGTGTAGCTGAATGAAACAATTCATCAAACAGTAGTTTTCCAACCAGAGATTGCATTTCTTTTGGCAAATCAACATTGTTAAGTCACAAGGACTCTCTGTTGCCAAGGAATTCAGAAAATAGTCAGTGGCAGTGCCCACAGGATTTGAAGCAGCCTGATTTGAAGTTCTGCTTGTCAGCTGAACTTCCATCCCAGAGGACAGAGAATCCTCCTTTGAATCTCTAGGACATAAGACTATCGGGCTTTCTTTTGTTAATGAGTTCATATTAATAGCCAGCCAAGGGTTTGGTTGCTAATCAAGTGTAGCAGTAAAGAGGCTCAGGCACTAATCCAGCTGCTGAAGGCATTCCAATATTTGGTGTCTTTGTCTGAATCACAGAATCATTGAATGGTTTGGGTTGGAAGTGACCGCTGCAGATGATCTAGTCCAGTCTCCAAGAAGAGCAAGATCTTCCTATCATGGTTTTTAAAACAAAGATGAGGAATGCGGGAAGTAAAGAGGAATACAGGATGAATGGGAACATCAGTCAAAGAGCAGTGATCGCAGCTCAAAGATAAACAGCATTATATAACAAATACACATCTCAGCCCCTGCCCATGTGGCCTGATTTAGCACTTTACATTTAGATATATTTACTCCATTTTTACAGTTTGAAACTGTATGGAAAGTATGTCCCAACATTAAAACTTATAGTAAGAATGTTGCTAATTAAGTAATTTTTAGTAGCTCTCTTGATGAAGGCACAAGGTCTTTAGTCAATTGAAAGTCTGAACTGACACTTTCTAAACATCTGCTGTAGCTCAGGAATTGCATTTATGTGTGGTTTATGAAGTGTTTTTCAAAGGATTGATGATGTATAAAGCTTTATCAATGCAATTAGAGAGAGCATTACACATTCTCTTTTATAAAAATTACTATTTTTTTGAAGTAGAAGCTTAAAAGTCTCTTCTAGTTTCAGTCTCTGAAAGCAATAATCTAATTTTAAGAGGATTTAAAAGTTATACTTCTGTAATACAAAGGCACTGTAATGATCTTTCATTACTTCTAGATTAACAAAGAGGTTATGAACCACCACACTGTAGATAAGGAAATTGATGAGGAAGTCTACCTTGAATTACAGACCAGATTTACAAATAATGGCATTTTCATCTTAAAATGTAATGTTCAATGGAATTGCACATAAGTACACTTAGAGATCCTAAGGTTGGAAATAGTTGATGATAAGGGCTGGGTATGAGAAGACAACTGTAATGAATTAAAGTGTACGATTAGATTAAGAAAATTATTTTTAAAAATACACGTTGAATATTTTTAATGGATTTCTGGTTATCTTGAAAATGATATGATAGTTTTCATTTACTTTTAACTGTTGATGAATTTGCAGACCCCAACTATTCAAATCCCTCTCCCTTAATTCCTTTGGCAGTGCAGTGGTAACAGGATGGATCTCCCCTGCTACCTCCAAACCCCTCTAATATTGCTTTATAGACAAAAAACAGTGCAAGTATTTAATATGGAATAGCAGAGGCTTGAGAAAGGTCTCATTTTTGTCTGACAAATGTTTATTCTGATGTGGACAAGAACTATTATGCATGAGGAAAGTCATCACATCAAGTCATAGCCTAAAGCTTTTGATGTCCCACAGGAAAGGACACACAAAAAAATCTCAAATCCAGACTAAGCATTTAAGAAGTTATTTTTTAAGAAGTTATGGTTAATACCAAAGGGAACAACAACAACAACAACAAAGTTCTGGAACCATCCACAAACCAAACAGTTTCCCCAAAGGAGTGGAACATGTCAAGGCAATGTGACACGAACAACTGTGGCTAGGTGGGTGCTCTGCTTGGGCTGAGATGGCGACACTGCTTCACTGCTTTCTGTCCCCAAGACAGCAGGTTTAGAGTGACCAGCACCTACACAGAGCACTGTGTTGGGTCACAGAGGGACACTCAAAGGAAAAAGAATCAGAATGACATCAATTAAAATAAATAAATGAACAAAAATGGAAAGCAGAACAGAAATTATGGGTAGATTTAGTACACTGCCATTGTAACAGGTGAACTGAGCATGGCTGTGTG
The DNA here is from genome assembly GCA_013397315.1 of Donacobius atricapilla. NCBI lineage: Eukaryota > Metazoa > Chordata > Aves > Passeriformes > Mimidae > Donacobius > Donacobius atricapilla. Next base: position 85,718 of record WBMY01017626.1, read on the forward strand.
GCTGAGTAATTCTTTCCTGCCCTCAGAGCAGCTGGTTACTAATATTAATGATTTATATATTCAAAAGGGTGCTGATTCTTCTGGACTTGTTGGCTGGAAATGCTGTAGAAAGCATGATACCCATATTATTTAGCTTCCTCCCCACAACTAAAACAGATACAAGCACAACATTCAGCTGTCAAGCATTTCCAGAGATTTCTAATTCAGTTTGAACTTAATCTGCTGAATGAAAGTACTTTAAAAAATGTATTTCAGTTTTAAGGAGAGGAGTATGACTTGTGTGAGAGTGAAAATTAGGCCAACAGTTGTGCCTTTATGGGTGTGCCACTGCCACTCCCCTTTTTAGCACCAGGAACGGGCAGTACTTATTTGAAAGGACAATTCGACTGGGGAATCTTTGTCCTTCTGCTAAAATACAAAAAATACCAGCCAAAACATGCTGTTACATAAACCAGTGAGAAATCAAAACATATCTCAGAGTGCAAATCTTCAGTATTTTCTAACTGCATTATCACAGAATCATAGAACATCTCGAGCTGGAAGGGACCTATTTATCCAAACAGTGTATCCTTTAACTCGATATATGGAAACTATGGAAGAAAACTACAAAGAAATTATCTACCTAGAAATAGAACTTTATTACTCCAGCTATTCAGAAAGGTTGCATTTGAAAAATTATTTATATCTGATAAAGCATTAGTGATACATATCACTAATGAAAAGCAGCATTCTTGACGTAGGCTGCTACTTAAAATATTATGATAAAAGTGAACTCACAAAAAGGACAATACTTAGCAAAAAGGAAACCTAGAAAGCTTTTTACTCTGAAGATGATTTGAGTAATTTTACCCAGAAATAAAAGGGTTTTTTTGTTAGATCATATTTGTACAGTCAAGTTTTTAAACCAGTAACTATAAAGAATATGAATAAATGTACAAATTGGAAAAAAATTAAAAGATGTCTTATAAGATAGAAAGAAAAAAATTTGTTTTTTCATTCTTTCTCAGGTTCTGCGTTATCCAAATGCTCCAAGCAGTTGTGAGTTTTGGTAATGGTTGACAGAGTAACAGGTACTTGGCCTGATGTTTGACCAGCACTACTGGTCTATGAATTCTAACAAAAAATAATTTCTGTTTCGAATCCCTCTTGAATTTTTATCTCCTCTACATCCAGTATTGCCCTGGTTCATCTCAAAGGAAGAGCTCCAGTGAAACCAAGATCCCAAAACGCTTCACTAACTCAAAATGCTTTGGTTAGGAGAAAGCAGCAGCCATGTATCTGCAAACAAGGAAGTCCAGGAAAAAAATAATCTCTGCCCATACATGCTTAGCAAAAAGTCTCCTGACACAAATAAAAGGATCCTCCCCAACATATGGAGGAGTTGCTATGCCCTTCCGGGGATGGTCTGTAGCTATGTTCACCTCAGGCACGCCAAGGAGAGGTGAATTGTCAAATGCAATTTCAATCATGGGGTGGTTTGGTTGAGGCAGATTAGTTGTATGCAATCATGATAGATAGTTTATCCCAGCCCCAAACTGCCGCTTGGGAAATCTTGCACGCAAACGAACAGGAACTCAGTCATTATTAGTGTCAAGAAGGTACACAGAGGCAAAATTTGGTTGGCAGCCAGGCAAGATGAATCAAGGCGAAAAAGTGACCAATTGCATGTTCAAAATGGAAATTGATAGGCATGTTGTAGTTCGGAAGGATTTTAAACACCAGAAAAAGTCATACATTATTAATTATTCAGAGATAAATATTTAAAAAGTCTTGCTCTATGGAGAAATACAATTTTTAAGTCAATGTAAATTACATGTATAGTGTCCTAATTTTTGGCTTCTTTATCCCAGAAGCTTCACTATGACAGTTCAGAGCATTTCTTATTATATAACTAAAATAGTCCCGTTCAGTAAGAGTATTGCAAATTAAAAAATTATCTACCAAGTAAACATTTTAAAAACAAATAAACAGTGCATTTGGTTTAATTATTTGTAAGCAAAGCAACCACTTGTGGCCCTCACAGTGGAGTACAATGCTCATATATATCACTTTTACCTTTTCAAAGTTACCTAAATATTTAATGAACTAAACAGTGGAATCCACCTGTGTGAGCAATCACAATCCTCGGTTCTCTAAATAAATAGCAAAAAAATTGCTAAAAGAGAATGTCCTCAAGTTTCATTGCCTGAAGTGATACGCTCTGACAAATCTAACAGCTCTTTCTGTGTCATTCCTAATGCACTTGTCACTCAGTATTATCCATCCTCATTAATGACAATGGGAAAGTTTATCTTGGGAACACGTTTTAAATCATCCACTCTTTACAATGGGACCATGAAATCTCTTACAAAACATGAGGCGGGAACTACTCTGACAACAAAACCCCTTCCTGGCAGCTTTACTCTTAATTCCTGTTCAAGGAATAATGTGTTTATCATACAACCACACGGAACAATATATTAGATGAAACTTGAAACAAGAATAGCTGATTTGATTTTTCAAGATAGAAAGTGATTTTCCAATATTTTTTTTATCTTGGGAACTTTAAATCTTTTAGGGATGTAGTTTTATATGGAACCATACTTCCTCTTAAAAAAAAAAAAAGGTTATAAACCCCTGATAAAATAGTTTGAATACTAATAATGTCATAGAAATATGACATTATTACATATGACATTTACTGCTCACCAAAAAATGATCGCTAAGGGATTATTCCTGGCTTTGCACAAATTCTGCTTTACTTATAGATATTTTTACTAGAAGACCAAATTGCATGTATAAAACCACTCCAGTTATGGAGAATTTTCACTAGTAAATATTCTGTTTTGATTATGAGTTCTGAAAACTGATATGCCCTCTATGTCAGTGCTATGCATTTGCAACAGATGGATTGCAACTATTTACTTTATTTTGGATGTTCTAATGTAAACACTACAATATTCATTGCGTCTCTTTTCATCATCTCATTTGTAACACCCCCACCAACCTTCCATAAAAGCAGCAGTTAACAGAAGTTACTTTCCAATGCATCTGACCATGATAAGTGCTGTTTGTTTGGATCAATTTGTAAAGTAACAACAGAATTTCAGGATGAAAACCCGAGAAACAAAAAACAACGGAAAGCAAAGAAGCTGCAAGAAAGTATTTCAGTTATTCCTATTTGAGTGAGCACAGCCAACTACACTGAATGTGCAGGATAATACTGTCCTAAAGGATGCAAATACACATCAGGGTGTGGATGAACAAAAACGGAGAAGCAGAAGTAGTAAGGATCATGGTACAAATAGAATTTTAGTTCAGACAGACAAAAAGTGCTTCTTCTATGAATTTTCAGGAAATCCACTGACAAAATCCTTTCACTGCAATGTTTCTACCATAGAGCCTTACTCTACTAACACAGTAAAAATTCTCCTTTGCAGATTTAGGGGTGCTTCGGTAGCATGAATCTAATTTTCATGGCTTTTTCCAAAGTCAAAATGCCCTTTTCAGATCAATAAAATATCATCAGAAATGCACTTCCACCTTAAAACTCTTTTCCACAACATGACTGTGGCCTTGAAAGTTTCTAAAGTAGCCCATGTTTTTGTAGGACAGACAGAACAGAAAAAAGCCAGTTCTTCTTTCCTTGTTTCCACAGGTTTTCAAAAACCGTAACATAGTAAGCCTGAAATTTTCAGGCTATTGCTGAAGATTTTAGCAGACAGTAGTGACTTGTCTTCTTATTCTGCAAAAACTCACTTTATTAATAGAAAAATTAGAAATAATGTGGCTTCTCATTTAACTGATAAGAAATGAAATACCTCACCAGTAATTTCTTTTCAAAATGTAAAGGAAATCTAAAAATAATAAAACTTAAGCAGGACAGTACTAAAACAAATACATTTTAATATATAGCTATTTTAAAGTAGCTACTTTAATGATACAAATACAAAAATGACCATAATACTTCTAAAGATTCTATCAATTTAAGAAATGCCTCTTAAACAAAATATGAATTCCAGTTAATTATAGAGCTCTTCAAAGCATCAGGAATCTCCCTTCAGTTACTTACTGAAATATCTGCACACATTCAATATTTATGCTTTCTCTCTATCCATTTTTAAACAGAATTAAAGGAGTAGCTAAAACTCTGCCAATAAAATGACAGGAAGGCTATTTTTAGTCTAGATGATGTAGACCAAGCATAAACAGCCCATGGCTATGCTACTATTGAGGATCAGATCTAAATACAAGTACTAGATTTCCTTTTTTTTTTTTTAACAGCAACAAGAATTACAAATTACATGCTGGTTTGTATGGCTTAATAAATACTCATCCTAGAAGGAGAATCATTTTTCCCCTCATTAAAGCAAAAAAAGCACTGATGTAACTCCTGCCACACTAGTCTCTGGTAGAAGAAGGTTTGTGAAAGTGCATTTGAGGCAGTACAGCAAAAGGGACCTGCTCAGAATTACAAAGCCTTACACCAAAAGGGGAGAAGTGTTGATTAGCAAGTTAGTACTGCTTTCAGGGGATTTAGATTGCAGACCTGAGACATCTCAATCTCCAGAGACTGAAGGGTTTATTGATTAAGCAACACATTGCCAAGCTTCTAATAAATCAATGAGAGATGAGATGAAACCAATGGATAACTGCACTTAACGGAGAGCCAGAAAGAAAATGCTGCTGAGTTCTAACATCTGGCACCTCCAGTGGCCTGGGATGTGTTCATCCTATACCTCACACACTGGATACCCAGATGGGGACAAGCTGGGGCTACATCCACAAGCAGGCTTGCCTTGGTCAGCTCTTGTTCATCTACTTGTGTGCTGGCTCATAAGTAAAAGCAGCTAAGGGGGAATGTCCAAAACCTGAGCTACCCTGGAGCGACAATGCTTGACTGAGGACTCTCACAGACCCCAAATGTACCTGCAAACTGCAGAGTTCTCCCCTGCTCCAGCTGCAGAGTCTGGAGCCAGCCTGGGTGAGGCAGGTCACTGACCAGCTCCTCAGCAAGCACAGGGAATGTCTGTCTCACAAGGGCACCAATATCCAAATACCCGGCAGATATTGCGGGTGTATCACAGAGACTCAGTCACCACAGCCAAATCCTCCACCGCAAACCTTCACGTGTGGGCCACACAAAGCCTGTCTTTCCCAGAGGAAAGAGAGTACAGTGCCTTAGCAAAGACTACTAAAGATCTTGAAACTTTAGATACTGGGCAACCAGATTATTTTGGGAATAGCAAGTGCTGCTTTGGATGCAAGGTGGAGTGGATTTCTCCCGTGCAGCAACACTCACGTCCCCCCATCTAAAAGTGGTAAATGGGTTGGTTATTTTTGCTTTCTCCTTTTACTTTTCAACAAGACTCAAGCATGACTCAAAGATTACTGTTTCAACATGAGAAAAGAAATATCTATTAGCATTTAGCAACTGCTTTGTAAACATGAACTTACAAACATCAGAGGGAATTCTTGAGTAATTTTTGCTATAACAGACTTCAAACAGGAAGTAGACGAAGAACCCATAGACTGTATTTTCATAAGTTCTAACCAGGTTTTTCAAACCTTAAATACCTGAAAGGAGGCATTTAAAATGAACTGTTTTCAGAAGGTGCTACCAGCTGTTTTCTGAAAGTCAAGCAGCCTATGAATGGTATAAGTTGGCACACAAATTCCCTTTATTCATTTATGCATTTATGGACATCAATAAAAAGCTTTAATTATTGTACACTGTACAATTGTGGCTTACTTTCTTCAGAAGGAAGAAGAAAACAGAATGGTTAATTGGCAGTATCATTCATTCTGAAGGGGGCTAATATGGTGTCAATGTTAAGCTGGCCAGAAACACCACTTTAACTGCAATAAACAGTTTTCCTCCTAGGAGACGGCTTCACTTGATATTTCGAAAGCTTTTGGTTTTCAACATGCAATGAGAAGCTTTATTTACATTATGTGTGATACAGAATCCTTTGCAAACCCTATGAAACAGAACTAAGGAATACCAAATACAAAAAAATATCCAAACCATATAACTAAAACAAATGTGGAAAAAAGAGCAATAAAGATGGCATGACCAAAACCTAACTTTGCTTTACCTCTTGGGTACTGTAGTCCTCACCCATTTTGCTTATGATAATCTGCTTTTTGCACAATTCTCTTGGACAGAAGTACAAGAAAAGAAATGTACTCTGGAATTTAGTAACAAATAATTCCCTATAATTTAGCCAAAGCAAAAAGTACTATTTGCACAATGATTATAGAACACTTTTTCTTCAGCTACAGTACTTTGCAGTGTATGTATATGTTTTTCCTCCTGTCTCCTTTTGGCGCTTTCATTAAGTCTTTCAGACTAAGAATAATGACTAGTTTGCTCTCAGTAAAAATAATTTTAAAACCTAAGTTCCTGTATGTTAACAGTTCAATAAAGGGTAATATTTTTTGTGAACCAGTAAAATAAATAGATCAGAAAAATGGGATGAAACAATTTCTGTAGAGGTGAAAATTTTAAAGAAACTATACCATCGTGGTTTCCTTACAGATTTAAGGAAAAAAATGTTCATCCAAAACCATTAATATTTTCAGAAGACTGGAAATGTTAACATTTAATCTTGAATTTCCAAAGTTACAATAAAACATTTGAAATTTGTTTAAGTGTGTTACTAGTCATGGCAAATGTTTGGCAGCACTGGTCCGTTTCCCTAAAAAATGCCATTTTAACCCTTTGCAAGTATTAGATGGGGCTATCTTCCAGTTTCCTAATTCAGAGCATACTTTGAATCACTTCCTACCCGAAGCTCATAATTAAAACCATAACAAACAGCACTGAAACAAGGACATCCAGGTGTATGTTCATCTTTCACATGGACCTGAAAATTCCTCCTCCTCTCATTCCTTTCACTAAGAGCCCTGAACTTCAGTGCATGTCAATAAGGTTCAAGTACTTAGCTTTCATTTTTATTTTCCTGCCTTTACAGAGATACAGAAATACAGAAATGTGTTTTACCATGTAACAGCCTGATTGAATTTGTTACTCTTTGTAAAAGGAGAACATTATACAACTATCAAATATCCTAATGTTATTAAAACTTGTGGTATTTCAAAGCGCATTTAGTGAAAGTGGCACTCAGTTCCTGCTGAGAGCTACTACAACTAGGGGGCTTAAGTCTTTCTGCTTCCTAGACTCATCATCAACATTTTTCTAACTCATGCCCACAAGACCTTTGTCTAAAACATACTATTGCTTCAGTGACTAATAAATCCCTGTAGAGAAAGAGTTTTTTAATCTTCATCAACCAACATTTTCATAAAAGATGTCCTTATTCTACCTATCTTCTAATAGAAAGTGGGAATATGTCAACTACTTTACTGGTCTGGCAAATACAGGAGAAGTTGACCCACTTATTTACAGACTGAACAGGCCAAACCCTTTCACGCTGCAACACTGACCCTTAGCACAGATCCTGAGAATAAGCAGCTCATTACAATATGCACAAGCGACCTTTCAGTGCATTAATGACTTTGTGGTGCATGATCTTCCCTTGCAACAACACATGGCATAAATATTTCTAAACACTAGAATTATTTGTTTAAATAAATTCTGTTAAATGAGTTCTGTTTATTAACAAGAAACTGCAGTTGCACTGTATTACTAGGGTTAAAGTTTTGAAAAACTGAATGGAACTCTCACATTACACTGTTATGCAACCCATAAAACAAAACTAATTATTAAATAAATTTCAGGATATTACAAATCTTTCTATGAAACCTAAGAGTTAACAATATCTTCCTTTGCCTACAGACAAATAATTAGTAATTTAATTTACATTAATCAGTAGTATACAACTACAAGAAGGTGATATTTTCAAATTAAATTCTTCCACATGTGCACAAGATATGTGTTCTGAAATTCCATATACTGTATAAAATGCATCACTTGATTTCAGTCCACTGCACCGTTAAGATTCAGAGGGTTTTTCTTTTCAAATAGAAGCTCTCCAAGTACTGTTTCACCTCAAGTTATTATAATTTAAAAATATTCTCCCAAAACTTTAGCTAAATTGTACTGTCACCACTTTAAACATGTATATTTATTCAAAATTGTTTGAAAGAATGTAATACATTTTTGACAGGCAGTCTTTTACAATATTGAAATCAAATCCTTGATTTCATCAAACCCTTCATATTCTGTGCCTTATTCCTGGAAGGCTCATGCCAAAATGATTTAGTTTGATTTTCTTTAACAATGGTAGGTTGGCTTGACAGCATCTGACAAAACAATTCAGTGAAGTACACCATACCTGGTAAAGAGAACCTGAACTGGCTACTAGGTGAAATAATGCAAAATGGAGCTTGGTATTCTGACAGAATTAGTCTTGCAGGAGAATATTTTTTGCAGTATTATTAATTTCAGATTAGGAAAATATTATGTTATTATAATTATTGTCTTTTGAACTGTTTTTAAATAACCCAGTGGTTAATGTAATGGGAAAAATGGACAAGAAAAATCAATGCAAAAAACCTGATTTTACTGGTACAAATTTCATCTGAATTTTATTCCAATGTTTTACCTCTCTCTCTTGGGAAGTTTAGTTTTCGATGCAGAGTTCCCTGCACTGGATTCCCCCAGCTGGAGCGGAACATCCAGCAGTAGAGTTTGCCAGGTATGATGCATCTGCTCAAAGCAGGTTGAGGAGAAAGAGGTTTCCCATGCAAGCCCCAGGGGTAGTTGTGTTCTCAAACACACAGGAATGAGAAAATTGAAGAAATACGCTTTCTGTAACACTTTAGAAGAGTTCTGTCTCATCCCTGAACCAGGAGCACCTGTGAAGTTTCATCCATGCTCCAGGCCCTGGGCAGCCAGGCTGTCAAAAGTGCTGGCTCAGTAAAAGAAGGTTTCATTTTGATATCATAAGGCCCTAACTGAGGGTCAAGTCTTGTAAGGGCACCTGTGCACAATCTCAAATACAGAGTTGTTTTGTCTATATATGAAGGTATATAGATCCGTATGGCAACATGTATGTTGTAGCATATATTAGCTTATTTTCTTTATTTTACTGAATGATTGCTGTAGAACTACCAGTTTACCAAAATTTGTAACTAACTAGAATTTTGCCTTATTTTAGCTCCCAGGGTCACTGATTCCTTTTGTTAACAGTGGCCAAAAATAGTTCATTAATTCAAATGCATTTATTTACAAAATTACTCAACTTTAGAAACATTTGAGGAATATAATCAAGATTAGGGTCAGCCATTAATGAAGACTGCCTCAAATTTTGTTAGGAGAAGCTAAAAGAAGTGATGCTCTTATTGCCATTTTCTAGTTCTCACTTCAATAGAGAGGCTGGTATGGCATGGATGAGTATTTTAAATACATACTGATCCCATATGTGCTGGTGACAGGGTTGACTTGTTCCTCCAGAAAAAATAGCCAGAGCCACTCTTTCTATACCTGCTCTTGATGAATAATTACTTAGGGAATGTTTGCAGGAGCACAGTTCTGGCACTCAGTCATGCTGCCAGCTCTGAGCCCCTTAGGGCCAAACCTGTGCTATGTGGATACCACACTGAAGCACTGCAGACCTCAGCTCTGACTTGGTCTTACCCACTTGTCTTGGTAAATAATCTCTGACAGAGGCCACTTACACTTCCCTTTTGCAAATAAGAAATTTACCACGGTGTAATCTGTCTAAGATAAGCAATGAAAAGATAGACACTGAAAGGAAGACTGAAAGAGGTCAGAAATACAGAGATTTCAGAGGTAGGCTACTTAAGATGTATTTCCTGTTTTAAATGGCCAAAATCACCACCTTAAAGAGTTTTAAGTCATATTCCAAATACCAGTGTTGGACAATAGACATGCATACCTGGAGTTGCAATTATTTCTTATTTTGCCAATCATTAATTTTCTCACAGCCTTTTACTGCTAGATGAATACAGGATATTATTTGAATGCCTTTGAAATCATATGTTTAATTTTAATTCTGTATAGACAGAGTTGCTGGTTTTTGTGGTTATTTCCTTTCAAAGACACAAAATTTTACTCTGGCAATTACCTTGGGGAAAATGCAGTACAGAGTGCTGCATAGTACCATATTGCACCTTCCCTGCACTGAGAAACCAGCCACTCTCCTGCCACAGGACTCCCCTAATTTCTTCCCCTCTTGTTAGGAAACACCTCTCAGAAAAGAAACTTCTGAACTTGTACACTAAGCTAAACTTGTTTTGAGCTGTGTGGCAATTCTTTAAATTGTATATGACATTTGGCTTCAAACTGAGCTGGCTTCGAAAGATTTTTATCGTGGGCTGCACAGGTGTTGTAGCCATTTAAAAGAAAATATTGGCTGCTGTGACTTGTGTTTTGATAAAAAAATGTATTTACAGAACAACTATTTATTAGACAAACTATAATATAAAAACATGTAGGAAAAAGCTTTGTCTCTATACTTCTAATAATTGACCTTTACTTGAACACTTAAAAATTACGCAAAACCAGGAAATTAAAAAAAATCACCCCCACAAACTTTCCCATTTGCAAGCATTTATCTGAATTTATCAGGAGCTTTAACTTTAAATAGATCATTTCAGAGGTCTGTGTTATCCAGACAATAACAAAGGGACTTAATCAAATACGAATCTTCTCCAACTGTCTTGTCAAACCAGGTAATGATGTCCTGCCAGCCAAACTCAGAGGGAACATGTGAAACAAATACAAAAGTAAACAGGCCCTAAGCTGCCCAAGGGAAAGTCAGCAAGATGGCAATTTCAATCATTTGGAATAATACTAAAGCAGCCTTAGGCTTTTCTCAGAATGGAAACATGTCACTGTTACTGCAATATTTGAACAAATCAGACTGCAAAAGAAAGGAACACTTATGTAATCACAGCTGTGGAACAGCACTTTACTCGATGGTGAGGTGGAAAATAATTAAGGGGAAATGTTCTTTTGGCGAGTAATTATAAATCTACCTAAATAAGAAAGATAAACAATGCTTGCATAGAAATTTGGAGCGGTGAAAAAAATCAATTTTAAGCACAGATTCCTTAAGTCTTGACACAGGAAGCTTTGGAACAACAAAGATAAAGTTCTGTCAAATAAAACTATGTACATAATAGTCCTACAAAATTTCTCAAATGTTGATAAAAGTTACACTCAGCTACAAAGAAAGCAAAAAAGCACTTCAAGAACAACTCTGCTGAACGGTCACATTAAGATGAACGGGTTGTCATATCATGTAACTGAGAAATCAAAAAATATTTCAAATATTTGGGGAACTTACCTAATCAGTAAACGTTCAGTATGTGTCTAGTCATGTAGCCATCTTTTAGTCAATCATCAGAAAATCAAAGGCAAATTGGCATGACTCAACCCAAACTTTAATACCGCATGATTGTGTCGTGTAAGCTTGTTTTGTGCGAGGGCTGCTGTGGTTTTAGCAGAGATTAACGACCGGACCTAAGCTGGCCTCCAAACCTTGCCCTGCTGATGCCTCAAGCCCTTTGAAGTCTGACCATCATACCTGGCAAAACAACAGTGGGAACTAGGCTGGTGTCAGATCTAATCAAGTTTCCTGCCTCAGCATAGCTAACTATGGGGTACACTAATTGGCCCAATTGCGGATTATACCTTTTGCTACAGATTCAAGACAATAATTTAGTCAAATGATGGTTTTTATCTCCTTCTAATTAAGATTCCAAAGTGGGAAGAAATAGGATTAGACAGGCTAACTTCAAAATTGTGTCCTTTAAAGTGGCATGCACATAAGATAGATCTCTGATAATACTGCATATAAGAGTATATTGCTAGTAACTAACGTGTGAAGATTTGGGAAAGCTTGAAATAGCTGCTGCACCTTTTAGATAAACATGGAAGTTTTCCTGGAAAGGTTCTTCTTCATAATTTATAAATGGACAATGAGCACTCATAAATATTCATTAAAAAACCATTTTCATCATTCTGAATTAAAAAAAAAATCTCTTTAGAAAACATTTCAGTCAGCCTTATTTTGATGAAGAAGACAAAAGGAAAACTGAAACAGTTAAAAGAGTCTGCAGGCTACAAAGAGGCGGAGTTCCTCCCACAAAACTGCAATCTAATAAAACAGATCTGACATTCAAGGTTTTTCACCTATGAGGACCAAACTATAAGGAGTTATTTAACTGGTGAGCAATCCAGAGACAGGAAAATCCACGTCCCATGCTCTTATTTTAAACCGTAAAAAAAAGAACGGTCTAGTGATGAAAACCCTTTTTGAAGAAATTTCACCATAATTCATAGGTTCTGTGTTTCTAACTTTTCTTATGTAATTTGATTTTAAAGCAGCATTTCAAGCAGAGGTCAATATTTTTATCCTGATTTGTGTATATAAGTATGCACAATCTTTCCAAAAACTGTAAGGTACTCAACATGCATTTTCATTTCATATTTAAAACACATACTGAAGAAGTCCTAAACTCAGTTGTACTCAGTATAAAGCATACTGCTGCTTGCAACGCACACTGTTGTGCTGCTTTTTGCTCTTCCCCCAGAACCAGCACTGACTGACTGCTGACACATCACATTCTAAGTGTAGAAACCCATTTGAGAAGACCTTATTCACATCCTTTCTTAATTCAGTTCTCCCTTGCTCCCATTTTCTTACTGCCCTTATTACTCCAGTCAGCATCGCTGTAGTCTGCTTTCCCTAACAGTATGAGGAAGACAAACATATGTATTATAGATTAGTGAAACGTGTACAGGAAGATCACAGTAGGACAGTGATCCAGCATGTTCAAAAAGGGATAGTTTGTGTCAGTTCAGCTTACAGAAAGCACATCTCTAACAAAACCTGAAGTTACTCAAAAGGGGCTGCAGCTGAGCAGTGAAGGGAGAAAATTATACAAGTGGGTCATCTACGCATGTCTAGGGCAACAGGTTGTTCCAAGAGTTGTACTTCAGTCTTGTTTCCAGGGTCCCATGGCTAATTCAATTCTTTTTACAGAGCCCCCTGCTAAGGGTTTTCTTTCCTTCCGAATTACATTACAGATTAGAATCTCAAATTTATCTGAAAGAAAAGACTTTATTCTGCGACAGGACTCAGTGATGAGAAAACTCCAAATATTCTGATTCATAGCTATAATAAATGAGAAATTACTATGGTGTGAAATGAGGGTGCACGCTTCTCTACACCTCTGAAAACAGAGAGAATATTTGTATTTTAAAACCAAACACAGGCTATCAAGGGTTTTGTTTCTACTGTACCCTGCAAAAAGAAGTTGTTCAAATACTTTAATGTCTCAAAATGCCTGGTTTCACTAACTGCATTCTCTGGAAAGTGACAAATGTTATAAAGGAATTGTCTTTGGGAAAAAAAAAGCCCTCCTTCATGTGTTTGCCTTTAAGTGGCTTCTGAAGAGGATACCTCTAGTTGAGAAACTTCTAGCACTCACGCAGAGATGACCTGCATGAAGAACTGGCTGCCTGATTAACTATTAACTACTCTCAATAGGATTAGATAATTAAAGACATTGATGACCATTAATTAGGAGGAGGGCATCTTAATTTGTCACTTGATAGGGCCCTTTCAATGATTTATAGGTTAGGGCTACTTGCAATTGTGAAGGGGAGGGGGCAGTGAAGAGAGAGGACCCTTAAGTTACCTTATCAAGTGGCCAGCTAAAAAGGGCAGAGGGTCAAATAAGGGCCAAAGTGGTCACTTAAGGGTGAAGTCCCAAACACCAAAGCAGTGCCAAGCCACATTGACCAGCATTTGGTGATGGAGTAAAAAATATGCTAATTTATTGGTGGCAATTCTCTCTTTTTATGGTTTCAAGCAGTTAAGACAAGTGGCCTGCTTAAGAGCTTTTCATTTGAAAAGAGATTAAACAAAATGGTTTGTCAGGGATGCTTGGCTGTTTTATGTCTTTGTTAAAAAAAAAAAATTGCTCAGACTGTACCGATGACTATTGCATCACCCTGAAAGCCATCTTCCATCTCTAAGCATTACTTGGTTAATAAATACATCAGCTCTAATTGCTTAATAGTGCTATGTTCATTTGCTCTTTAGCAAGATTAAAATGAAATACATCTTTTGTATTACTGCCTTCTATCAGGACTGTCTGCATAAAGGTCACAGAAAAAAGTTTAAATTTAGTAGGAAATTTACTTAAGGACATTAGTGTAAATGATACTGTGTTTAAAATGACATAAAAGAGCGAAAGGTGATTTCAGTAATGCAAAGAAAATGGTTTCTGAATACTGATAAGGACACTTATCCCCCATACCACACACAATTTTAGGCAACATTATACATAAAATTCCCTCTACAGGGGTAATAACATGTAGCTACTTTCCCACCCACTAACACAAGTAAGAGCAAGTCATTAACATTTAATTAAATATGCTCCTGACATCCTTAGAAACATGTCATGCTTTGTTATTGAAGGTTGTGGCCTACTTTCCATGTACATTTTAAACCAAAATAAAGTATTTATAACAGAGCGATTTAGTGCAGTAAATGAGACATTTTTAATTAGAAGGCATATTACAGTTTTTTGTAAAACCGTTCTGAACAGCAAAACCAGAATGAAATGAATTTACATCATCTGATGCATATTTTATGTATTTCACAAAACAAAACATAAGAGATGGGATGAGCTCCACCTTTTGGGTTCTAAATAGTGAAACAACGTTTCTCTTACCTCGATGGTGAACAGCTTCCTTTTTAATCTAAAAGCAAGGTCCTTCGTGTCTGACACATCACAGATCAAGCTATTAAGCCGAGGAATCTGATGTACATGAACCAAACCTTGTGGAAAGAAAGAGTAAAGGAGGGGAAAAAAATTAGGAAAACGCTGTCATCCAGATGCATAAATTAGAGTCTTACAGCAGAATTCTGTATATTTACACACACTCATCCTCCCCTTTTTAAACTGGAGCTTACTACCAGGAGCAATGAAGCAAACGGTGCGATTATGCTCAAGTAATCAAGCAGAATAAGATAAACAGAAATCCTTGTGCGAGGAAAACTAATTGCACTTTTGTACAGAAGTACAGATGTAAAGAGCGATCTTAATACTTGTCAAAACTACAGCCGGTTTGTGTGTGATTTTCTCTTGTATTTACAGTAAGCAAATATGGCTATCACCTTGCAGGCTGCCCACGGCACCACTGAGTGATCTTTATTTTATTAAATGCACCAGTAAGCAGCCAGCAAAACAAGGCTTATGGGTTACTGATAACCACTGAAGCTCTAATGAGAACTCCTTCGTTTTGTGCCCTGAAAACAACTAGAAAAAAAGTTTCTGGGAAATCCCAATTTAGATCATGCTTTTTAATAAATTTTAACCCCCGTGCTGCCCCAGAAGAAATATGTTTTCCTCTTGCAGGAGGCTTCTATAGCTGTTCAGATGTTTTTAACAGTACTAGGTGCACTGCAAGCTCTGCATTCTGTCAGCTGCAACTCAAGCTGATTTTTTCTGACAAGGACGCTGGATGGTTTTTGTGCAGCCTAATATAGTCTCTGAACAACCTAAGGGTGATTTTCTACATCTGAAGACCAGGAAAATTCTACAGGGCTTCTCAGCTACTGGCCTATATTTGCTATTCATAAAGCCAGCATCTAAATGGAAATACTGAACATTTAGAAAAGGTATCTGACTTCAAAATGGCAGCTGTGAGAAAATCCCCAAACATAAAACCCCTTATTTAAAATAAAGCAAGTATTTTTTCAGGCATTTATTTATTTTTTTTAAAAGGAAGTTTCCTAAAATTGAAATACTTTAAAAAGCACAATTTTTATGGGCACTAATTACAAAAATTCTCAATAATATTAGAACAGTGTTATTACAGTTTTACACCCTCAAGTTTAATCCCTGCCCCCCGCCCAGTGAATTAGAAGAATTATTTGTTAGGCTTTTGAGTACAAAATTTAATTATTACATTAGAACATTAGGAACAGCAGGTATTACACAGGGTTGCTTATATACAGTATCCCAGAAATTTTATTTAGGGGTCATCTATATAATTCTCTTTTGTTATTTTGTGGCTTTTCAAACATTTACATTTGCAGGTAGCTTAATAAAATTATTAAGGAGGATTCATTAAATAATGCAATAATGTAATCAAACTTCTCTGGAATAATGTACAAATCTTCCATAATCTGCAGTAAAAAAACACCTTAAAATACGCTCTTAGGCAAAAAGAATCCACAAAGTTAAAACCATTAGAAATACCTCTTTTCAGACTGTCAAATTAAGGTTGTGCAAATCTCAAAAGCTATGTTTATAGATACCATTTTTATTAAATAGTACCAGAAATTACTTAGCATACATTTTTATAGGAAACCAGGAAATAACTGCTAAAACACACATTGTCTTAAAGGATCTCCTCAGTACTGAGAAAAGGAGTATTAAATTGACAGAATTATGTTAGCATAAACAAAGGCCATATCACGATTATACAGTTGGAAAAATAATTAGGCAAATTATTCCAGCTTTTGTTCATGGTTTCTTTTTCATTCACCATTTTTTTTTCAGCTAATGAAATGTGCACTACTTTCACAGTCAGAAAGATTTTTCTCTGATTTATTAATTACAGCTTGCATACACACAGTGGTGTCTCAACACCATCTTTGCTTTTTTTTCTACATATTCCATACATTCTGCTAGGGAAAACACTGCCACTGTCATATGTTTACAGCAGGTTTCAGATAAGCAGTTCACTTTCAGCTCAAGGTTTCCATGGAACTACAGTAGTATCACAATAATAAGAGCTGTAATTTATGCACAGTCTGAGCACTGCTCTGGATTAGCTAAAACTGTTATTCACTGCTTTGACTGTGCATAACTTCTAATATATTTTTTGAAATTTAAATAGTTCTGCTGCAACAGCTAACAAAAATCTTTGGAATCAAAATGCAAGATTAAGCACCATTACACATTTTGAAGATGAAACACTTGAGAGGCTACGTGACTGTTTACCAAAATCAGTTTCATATTTTATGTGTCACATATACCCACATTCATTTCCTTAAATGTACAAGTGCTACAACCTATAGCTGAAAACACAGAGCACTCTTTTTAAGGCACAGTTTACCGAGCACATAATTTTGCAGTTTATTCACCTTACTATAATATATGTTTTCCCGTGTTCTCAATTTAAAACTTGGCAGATCAAAAAGTATTGATTTCATGACAAGTTCAGCTTGCTGGTCAGATGATTGCCAAGCCTGCCCTGCATGTGAATTCCCCAAAGCCTGCCTGTTGAGATGTACATCTGATTGAGCCATGCCTCAGTAATGCGGCTTGACAACATGCAAGGAGTTGCCATGTTTCCTTTGCAGCCTTAATGCACTTTGTTGAAAATTTCCCTAACTCAAGACTGGTTAGGAAAGGGGAAACATTTAAGAGGTATATTCCAAAACTAAACCTAATGCTGCTTCATAGCAGATACCCAATTGGAGGGTGAGCTGCTAAGTGCCCTAGAAACACTCAGGGCAGACTTCTTGCATTACTAAAGATGGAACTTACCGTGGTAATCCTTGTACAATGGATTGGTTTCTCTCTCAGAGCCAATAAATGATTCAAGACCAACTACCATATCTGACAAGTTTGTTACACGTTCCATAATTGCTTTATTCTGTAAGACATGGAAACAAAATACACATCCTATGTGATGAAAAAGGTAATTAATGTTCATAGAGTATGCCTTGGTCTTCTCTATAACAAACTGTGGTGGAAAAATAGGTTATTAATACTAAGAAGTTATGTTAGAAAGCTTTTTTTCTTAAAAAAAATCCCAAAACTTGAAATAACTGTCTAAAGAAAACATTTGACAAGGACAAACCATAAAAGGGTTAACTTAGCACTAACTTAACATTTCCCTAAACCTTCATAACAAGCATTTGCTCACATCAGCGATATTTACAAGCCATGTGTTAAGCTTATCTCTCACTGATTTCTACTATGAGTCAGATGCCCAGTTTTTGTTTGGGTTCTGAAAACTGTGGTTTTTAATACACTTAGGCATATCATTCCCAATATTTTGAGCAAGTAAAACCCACACAATTATTAATTTTGGCTTTTTGAGCAAGTAAAACCCACACAATTATTAATTTTGGCTATCAGCTGAACATGGAAAACTCAAGTAATTTCTTAGCATTTTTCCCTCTAAAAGTTTTTCTCTGCACAACATGTGACTCTAAACTTCAGGCAGCATTACCATTTCTTAATATATTTTGAGTTTTTAGGTGGTGCCTCATGACTCGTGCTACAATGTACTGTCATATGCCTTAAGTAAGCTGTTTGCCACATGATTTTTATATAGCAGAAAGAGAATTCAAAGGTCACAATAGAGATCTTCAGAGGTAAGTCAGAAAAAATGTTCTTAAATGCTTTGACGATGTCAACATTTAATGAAGAAAAAAAAAGAAACACATCAGTGGTAAAAAGCAAAATATTTCTTTAAGGTAAGAAATAGTTATCTTAAAGGTACCTGGAGAGCTGGCATAGTACTTTTGTTCTTGGTGGTTGTAGGTGCTACATTCATCAGAACCTTCAGGGGTATCAAGACTAACCACCTCAAAATACCCATTACAATTGTAAGGAATTAGCTCTGCAGCTCCAGGTCATAGTTTTGTATTTTTTATTATTTTTAAAATAGTTAGTACATTTTGCACTTCTTCCATAAACTATATGACTGATGCTTATCCTGAAGGGTCAATTTAAATACTGGTAAACTACTTCATAATAACAATTTATCAATTAGGAGCAGAGAGACTAAAACATTGCCAGACATGTTAGAATAATCCATGCATTGTACTGACATTCAGGTTTATTAAAATGGTGATCAACATCCCAAGTGCTTTCATGAACCACATTTCAATAACCATTATTTTTCAGCCACAGAGAAGCTCACAAAGCAGACACGAAGGGTGAAAATTTTCTGCTCCTGTCAACGAATAAACTGAATTCTGTTTTCTGACCTCTACGTGAAGTTGTGGCCTGTCTGGAACAGCCCAGTCTGCTCAGGTTACCAGGCCTAAACCCACAGGTCCCATGGTACCTTTACACCCCCTCCCTTCCCCACCTTCTGGGCCAGATGGCATCAAATCCTGGGCAGGGGTCTCTTTTCAAAGCTGCTACTTGCGCACAGGCCAAGAGCGTCTATCCCTGTGGAATCAGGGAACTTCCATTTTGCCCACAAAGTCTAATGATGGATAATGATAAAGTGATGTCATCCTACAGAATTTCCTTTCTGAGGAACAACATAAGTGATGTGAAGTAAAAGAACACTGCCCACACACCATTCCGTAGACTTTGCTATTGTATCGGCTCCTGAAATAGTAAAGCTGACTTTCAAATCATTTCCTCTTCTAGGCAGAGAAAGACAATATACTATATTTTAATGGAATCTTTTGGTCACATTATTCTACAGGGGCAACCACATAAAGATGGTATAAATCTAAATCTAAACTAGTCAGTGACCTGTATAAATCCACAGACCAGAAATTACCATCTTTTGTCAGTTCTTCAGGAGGCTGCTGGATGCTATCTGTATAAGTAAGAAATACAAAACTTTTATATAAATAAATAAACATTGATGATTCCTGGAAACAAAGCTAAACTCCTGATACAGAGGAAATATTTGAAAATGTTTGAAAAACATTTGCTGTCCATTGATGTTTTTGCTTGTCAGTTTTGATAACAATGGGTTACAAAAACTGTGGAAAGAAGGGTGCTCAATCATCAGCTACAGATCCTCATCAATGACAGTCCTGCAAATCATTAAGAATAGCATCCTCCTATTTGGTTTTAATTCTGGAAAGATTCAAGTGAGGGACAGCACCTCAATATTTGCCTGATGATACATGAGTTAATATGTTGGTTTCAGCTCTTCCTCCAAAAGGGTTTGCTTTCTTAAATGGCACTCTCTTTGCTCATGATGATTTTGCTTTTGTTTTTAAAGTATGTCAAAATATTCCCCTGGCTTAATGCAGTGTATCTCGGGAAATATTTTGCACAGTGAATCGCCACACCAAAGAGACATTTGCTTATGTGGCATTGTTGCCATAGATCTGTATCTATCATGTATTTTCTAGTTTGCAGTGTTCAGCACATTAATGTCCAATCAAAGCTGACGTCAGCACACAGATAGTTGTGATGTATGGCACACTGACATAAACACACAAATCATGTTGCCCCATCTGGGCTTGAAAATTTAACAGAGCTCCAGATCTTCCTCCAGCCCCATACAAATATACCTCCTGCTTCTGGCATAAACTTGGCAGCTCTGGAGGTGAGCCAGGACATGGTTAGGAGGGAAGCCAGGAATGGTGAGATTCAGGGAAAGAGTTTGTTGGCAGCTAGAAGAGGTATTGTTTTAAATTATACTAAAAATGAAAAAAAAAAGAAAACCCAATCCAGTCTTGGAAAGTTTTCAGTCTTGCTAGATGCACTGCAGTTTTTCTAAATTAGTTAGTTCAGCCAAAATATAATTATTCTAACAACATGGTAGCAATCCTGTTGTGCAGGCTGGGTTGGGCATCCATTCTATATCTTACTTTGTGCTACTGTTTCAGACAGACATTTTCTTTTAAGTGCAAACTTGCAATATTTGGGTTCAACCAAAGTGTACTTTCAAAACATGTCAAGAAAATCCATGGAGCAAGCTGGCTGTGGAAATGGGAACTGTACATGTGCTTAAGCAGCTGTGAGGAAGGGGAATTATGGAAAAAGATTTCTTTGTCTTACTAATTTATTTTCAGAAGGTACATACCTTTGAGTAATTATTTGTGCATGTTTAAAAATGTTTATTTACAACAAAAGCAATTTAAAATGTATTGTTTTACATGTTTGAGTACAAAGCGTGGTACTCTACCCACACAAATTCATGCATAGCCTGTATGCTCAAACTTGCACACTGAAGTAATTATTGTGTGTTTCTACTGGATTGAGTTCTTAATGTACCACAATTTTATCATTACTACTATTAATCAAATCAATCCTGGTTCATCTGGATTCCGTATTAGGAAAAAAATCTGTCTTTTCTACTCTCCTCTAATTTCTAGTTCTCCTCTAATTTCCTGTCAAAATTTTTCTAACACCCAAAATCTGTCCTCTCATTTTGTCAGTTTCTAAAAAGTTAAAAACCTCACAAAATTTATGTAATGTAAATATTTAAATTATCAGTCCTTGCACTGCATAAGTGCAAGAGAAGTCAGAGAATGGAATTCTTTCTTAGAACAGCCTCAACTTTTCTATATAGTACATATAAAAAAATCTCAAAATTTAAAAGGAGAATAAGATGCTCATGTTAACGACCTACATTGAGATACAATTACCATCTATATAAATACTTGAATTACATAGGCTTTTTGCATATATTTGCATTTTTTTTTGGTCAGTACATTAACATAATTTTAATTTGGACTTGCATACTGCATTGAAAATAAGGTATTTTAGGACCACATCTTTTTTCAAAGAAACTTCAAGCCTGTATTTTGGTAAAGGGCTACTTCTGTATCTTTACATTCTGGTAATATAATCCCATCATTGGTTTTATTTTAAAATATTTAACTAATTAACACATTGATTCCTATTTCAATTTCACCACCTAAAACACTACTTAAAAATATTGTTTGTATTAGGATAAAACCCAGTTTAAGTATTTTGCATGACAGCAAAGTATTCAAAGAGGAATTCAGATACTCTTCCCAAGTCCAGGTAAAATTGTTATTGGAGGCAACAATCTCTGTTGTTACCAACAGGTGAATCCAGAAATCCCGAGACTTCATTTGAAAGAAGGTCTCAATAATAAACACCAAGCAAGTTCATGCCAAATATGAATGTTATGAACTTAAAGCAAATTTTGGTGTGTGAATTTTCAAGAAAAACTCAAAAATTGGTTGTGTTTAAAAAAAAAATCTGTTACATTCTGTCATGAAGTTTAGCACCATAAGGGGGACAGCCACACTGGACTAAAATAAAACAGTGGTTGGATATTCAATAAATGAAATAATCCTTGATATTTTTGAGAGATTATTACACAATGATGTAGTAATGACTTCACAATATGCAAATATTGTCATTATTACTTAATCTCCAAAGGATTTTACATTCGAAATATAAATTCTTAAGAAACATGGCTTTATGACCATTTGTTAATAATTACTGCTCAAAAAACTGCAGAATTATCCATACATCATCTTTTGGTAAAAGAAGTTAGGTAATAGCCCCTTGTACTAGTTTTATAAGGAGATCCAGTTTGTGCATGTCCTGATTATTCACAAATCCCCAAAATAAATGATTAACAACTGCTCTGCCAAAAAGTGTTATTTGATAATTAATAAAGACTGTAAACTATAAAATTCTATATATCTTCTAACTCCAGACTGATTAGCACTGTTTACAGTGTTTGCATACAACAAATCTACTAACTGAATGTTGCACTTTGGCTCTAAAATGAATGCATGCCCAGGCCACTGGAATATAAGATGACCATTAACAGATTTTGGTGAGCAGAAATCTGTACGAATCTCACAAGAAAACTGAAAACAACCGCAATGTCTTTGCTGATGCTCAAGAAATAAACTTAGAGGATTTGCTACAAACTACAACGCCTTCAGTGATGAGAAATCCACACTTGGGGATTCTGACTGATTAGGCATCTTCTTTTACCTTTGAAGAGCCTTACTGACTATAACAGAACTTAGGTACAATATCCTTCTGTATGGCTGAAACCAGAGAAACACTGATTTTGGTTGACTGGTCTATCAGCATAATAGCATCAGCTAATTACATTGGCTAATTTAAAGCAGTAAATAATATCTTTGAACAATTTTATACAAGTTGCAGAAGCAAAGACAGGACATGTACTGAAGACAAGAGCAGGCAATTAGATGCAACACACTCATAAAAATGGGAAGACAGCAACAAAGCCTCTGTTGGTCAATATGCTACACAACTTACTAATTCCAGATTTTGGTTGTTCTCTTAAGGTTGCTTTTAATAACATTTGTCTTGATAGTTGTCTCTGCTGTGGGAACTCTGCAGCATTTTTTGCAGATTATCATAAAATGTCAGATGAAGGTGGGTAACACTGCATACAATTAATTTTGATAATTTTTCAGGAAGAATAACAAGTTAGGAAATAAAAATAAGTATCACGTACTAAAAAAAATAAATAAATCTTTGGATCTTTACTGAAGATAGGTTTGTGTATTACTTGAGCTATGAAGGCATCTAAGGCCAGCAAACCTTGACACCTTACAAAATAAGAAGTACTTTGCCATTGAAGGGCAGACCTAAAGGCCAACAGCGAAATGAGAGATCACTAAACAGAGATAAATTAAGCAAGTCAATAACAGTTGCTGCTGCAGACTAAAAAAAAATGAACCGAGTCCAGTAGTTTAAATCGAATGTTCCATCTGTTGATCTCCAAGTGCTTCACAAAAGACAGGCAAGTGCTGCATTCCTCATTTACAAGTCAGTAACAAGCACAAAGGTGTCATGTGAGCTGTCCAAAGCCAAAAGCCGGTCAACAGTGAGCTGGGATCCCAACCCAGCCTTTCATTGTAGCTCTGTCTGCCCCCCTCTGTTTGAGGCTTGGTTTAGAAGGCTGCATCCATGGTTTTGGGGTATCAGCAAGATAGCTGGTGTCATGAAGATAGGTGTGGGAATGGAAGCCCAGAAAGCTGGGTGCTGAAAATCCTGTTATTATCTGGCTGAAAGAGGTGACAGATGTACAGTGTGTTGAAGGGTGACACTTTTTGAGCTAAATCCTGTCTAGTGCTTTTCTCTTCTCTTTCCTGAGCTTTCAGCGATGGAAAGCACAGGCTGCAGGTGACTGTGAATGGTTCTGGGGCATGGGGCTCTTGCACAAATCCTACTGCACTAAGGAGATGAAATAAATCTGATTGAGCTCTTCTCCAGTGAAGGATGAGTGGCTGGGAAGAAATCAGTAAAAATCTGGGCTAAGATGAGCCCAGCACCTCCCCTGAACATTATCTGGTTTTCACTAATGAGACTGTCTCACTGTTATAAAAGCATATCATCAGAAATCTATAGGTTATTGCTTGTCTTTAATCATTACAAAAATGAACTGATCATTTGAGCAGACTCCTCTAGAAAACTGAAGTCAGAAAATACGCCATGCTACAAGTTGGTCATAGTGCAGTATAAAACAGAGATGCAAAAGCAGACTGAAGAGTGAGGCATATTAGAAAAGAGCCACAAAAAACCTGCCAAAATTACATATTTGAAACCAACCGGCTTAACTAAAATGCCATGACTCCACTGGGAATCATTCATTATAGGAAAAAGGTTCAGGAGTTCCTTTTGCTGCCATTTTGCCTGAAAAAAAAATGTCACTGCAGTTTGCTCACCAATTTAGAAAGGCTAACATTCACTGCAACTTAAATTCTTAAAACAGCGAATCTCATTTTATTGCCAGGTGATCAAAAAGAACCTGTACTATTATTTCAATTAATAGTACACAAGTATCAAAAGGAACACCTAACTGATGTTGATAATCAAGTGGCAAGATTCTGAAATATAAAATCATTTAAAAAACTAATCCCTTATCTAGTATAAAATTATAGGCTGTCACCAGGAGCAGGCTGGCAAAGCTGGGTCCAGATGGGAAATTGGCTGGGCAATAAGAAGAGGTAGGGTGGAAATGATGGGTAGGCTGGAAACGATGGGAACCTAAGGAAAGACATGACTGCTCCCTCTGCTGGCAAGGTCCTCTCCTGCTTTAATTTTTAACTAATGAGTAGGCATTTCTTTAATTATTTAGGATCTAGCCAATAAATAATGCAGACTGCTCCTTCCTCAGTCTGTTGCTGTGTGTTTGCACATTTTTGAACTTATGGTGCCCTATTTCACTAGAATAATTTGCCATAGAATTAAGGCTCAGATGGATGCCTAATGGAGAGCTACTGGCTTTATATTTCGATTCTGAGTACAATGAAAAGCAAGATTAAGCTATTTAACCTTCAAAATATTGTATTTTACAATGTATACTCATTTCATATTTAATTTACACATTTCATAATATTACGACAAAATGCTTGTCATATCTTACTCTAACAAGGACCCCTTTATGTAGCAGTAAGATACTATAAAATTAAACATTCTGCAATACAAACATACTAAATAACACATCATACCAAAAATGTATCCTTCTTTCATAAGTAAAATTCATGACCAATGAATTCAGTAATAATGTTTGTAATTAAAACTTAATCAAAAGATGAAGATAAGCCATTCATTACTTGATTTGTGATATAAATTAATAGCTGCAGGAAGAACATTTAGAAAAAAATCTGTTCTAAGATTTTGGCCTACAACCAGAAGCTCCCAGAACAGGAGGGATCAGCTTTTTTTGCCCACTGTTCTCATCTGAATCCTGGCTGAAAAGCTACTCCAGCTCCCAGCTTTCCAGAAGGCTCCATCCCAGGAATCCTCGCCTGCCATTTGGTTTGCTGATTTTAATCTCACAGGACTTTCTTACAGTGGCTCCACTATGCTGAACTGGCACTTGCTCCTAGAAGTGAGTTATTATTAAACTTGTAGGTCAATTGTGGCACTAACAACTCTTTGGAAGCTTTCAGCCACAGTGTACAATTTGCTGGTCTAATTAAATATTAATTCTAAGTGTTACATTCTGTGGCTAAGAGCTTTTATTTTCCATCAACAGTCTGGAAGAGAAAGAGGTTACAAGGCTAATTTAATCTTTTTTTTTTTTTTTTTCCCCAGCATTAAAGCTTAACTACACAGGCACAAAAACATCATTAAAGATGCAGTATTCCTTTTTATTATGATTATATTCTAATTAATAGAGAATGTCTATAAAGAGGTAGAATTGGACTCTGAAATTTCAGGATTTTTAAACAACACCAAAAGTTCACATCAAAATGTTTCTAAGCACACATTGCAGAGAAGTTCAATATTCAGTTCTGTGAAAATAACTTAAGATGAAAAATACATATGCAAGGATTAAAATGCAAAATAGTTTTACACAAAATTATTTTTCTTTGTTCTGATTCTGAAACAGAACAGATAAACCCTTTATTTAATGCCAGAGTCACAGGGCATTTTTTTTCTCAAGAACCTGAACTTCTACTTAAGAGAAAAAAAAAAAATACTGCTTCAGAAAAAATATGCTACCTTCCATTTCCTAAAAGAATTACTTGCTTGAAGCAATAACTACTTTGCCCTGTATTATTTAAAGTCACTCCTCTAATCTTTACTTATCAGTGTCCGAATGGGCTCAATACATGAGCCTCTTCCCTTCTGCTTCCATAACAGTTGTGTCCATGTCTGGACACTGGGCATTATATTAACTACTTAGTCCAGTAGCCAAAAGATTCCATATGCTTGAACAGATGACTATCTCCATACTGTGATGGGATATTTAACTGTTTAGGTCTAATGCTGTAGTTCAAAGATTTGGTTCTAAATCTTACCTTATTTTCATAGGCATATTTTCAGCTTAAATACATAAAATGTAAAATAAAATTGCCACATTGCATGTACTCTTGCACTTCTCCAGTTTAACACGTGCATTTTGGGAAAGCAATTTCTTTTTTATTAATGAGAGATGGTGAGGAAGTGTATATAGTGTCCTTCTAAAAAGTAAAATTTATTAAAATGTCAAGGCTGTTTCAGGCGTGCCACTTAAACATACAGTGGGACTGTTCATCATAATATAGTTAATTCAGTTAACAGACAACTAATATGTGTGGACAAAAACATGCTTCAGATGTATATTGTATTTGTTTTACACATGGGCAGTTGTTACCAAATCAGAAGTGGTAGTGCTAGAACACAGCCTGTTGGCAACCAAAATCTGATTCTATGAAACCACAAAATACTTTTATTTCTTCTACAGCTTGATTAGCAGACACATCAGCAATAAGAGAAATGAAAAAAAATAGTTTCCCAAATTAAATTTTGAATAGGATACCTCCCTGAGCTTCCTACTCGGTCAGAATTTTAAAGATGCTTTTAGGAATGTCTAAAAACCAAAACACTCATATCCTTAAACTATGTGGATAACCCAAAATACCTGTCATAAACTTATGACTCTTCACGTTTATTTGTACGGTTGTTAAAATCTATGCCTCACAGACAACAAAAAGCAACATGCAACATTGAAAAACAAGGAAAAAAAAACCCAATACAGAAAAATATTATGACCGTTTTATCTTAATGGTTTCTATTTTGCAGACAAATTTGAAAGTTTCCTTAATCATGATACGCAAACAACGTGATGTTGGATCTCAATACAAATCTTCATGCAGCTACCTCATCAAATACTTTTGGAGGTTATTCAGCACTTTACACCAGTGAACTCTCAGAGGTTAGAGCTCTAAGGGAGGCAATCACTCTTAGTTAGCTCTTGTCATAGGAATAAAGGTTTCAAACTGGAAGAAATTCAGCAGCTATAGGAGTTCACGTCATATAATCCTATATTAGCAATGGATTCTAAAGCACTCCACTGCTTGACTTTGAGTTTAGCTGCTAAATCACTGGGTGTCAACACAAAAGGCTTTGGATGTGAAAAGGTTTGTTTCTGAATTTTTCTACACTGGAAGGTACAGTAACTTATGCACTTCAGTGAATTCAAAACATCAAAACATTAATATTGTAGGAAATTAATTTTTTAACATACTGGATGAAATAATGAAAATACCTTGCTAAACAGAACTTCAGACTCTGAGGACAGGTTCTGTAAGAAGACTTATTCATACTGACTTTTCATTAGTCAATTAATTGCCCTTGGTACGTGCTGACTAATACGGTTGTTAGTCCTTACCAGTAATACCAGCTTTGGGTTCAAAATAAAGGACAGCTTTAACAAGTGCTACGCTTTCCCCATTGAATATAATAATCTACTCAAAAAAATCTACTACTATTTAAGTGATAAAAATTTGGGAAGAGCAGGTATAGAATTAAAAACATTATTTAGCATTTTGAGGGAAAGATGTTCTTGGATTTACCAATGATTTCTCATAATTTAAGAAAAAAATACAATGGGAAAATATTTTAAATTCTATTTTACGACTTTTCTATTATAGACCAGTGACGTTTAAATTCCTTTCAGTCACACAATTGCACAATAATTCTTTTTCTAAATTCAGGTATTTAAATGCTCTGATTACCAAAATGCAGAAAAAGAATCCCTACATACTTTAATAATATTCTTTAAACTTGGAAATTGTAACAACAAATGAAATGCCTCTTCAATCTGCCCTTCTTGATCAATGCTAGATTTTAAAAATGGAAGTAATTTTCCCTTTTCAAATGTACCATATGATTTCTTAGGTACAATGCATTTTCAAGAAGCAGTAGGAAGACTTGAAAAATAACCTTCCATCAACTATTTTAATCACACTTGTAAGTAGCTCAATATTTATTACCTGACAGACAGTGTAAGATAAGAGTATGTTCAATCAGTAGAAAATATCAATCAAGTAAAACTTGTCACACATCACCTGAATAAAATTCATAATTGGATAGGGTTTTTGTGTCATTTTCTTGAAACCTTCTTCCAGAATAATGTGTTCCTATTTTTGTGGTTGAGAAAAGAGAATTTTCTTTTTTCTTCACTGTTTGCCCTGGAAGTTTCATCAATAAAACCCCCAAAATCTGTGTGCTTCAGTGGACTACAATTTCTTCCAATTATTCTGGAAAAACTCCACACACAAACAGACATTTTTTTTGCAAACTTGTGTCTTTTACCAAAACATAGGCTTATGGAACATCATGAACTGTCCCATCAGGCAGGATTAATGAGCATTATCTTTGGATAAATGCAATTCCAAGTTATTAAATCTAAGACAATGAATGGCTGGAATAATGAAAGAGCCACATTGGTGCATGTGTATCACAGACGGAAAAACACCAAGAACAAAATCACTATTTAATGCTCTGTAATCACTGAAGAGTCAAGCGAGACATGAGAATGTAGGGAAAGTGAATAAACAATAATAGCATTACTGCATTATGTTACTGTAATAAGGTAAAGTGACTGTATAGAAATAGATTAAGGAGGCAGCATGAGAAAAATTACAAACCAGAATAGAGAAAATATGAAATAGGAAGGATCATTTTAATGTCTCCCCAGACAAAAAAAAAAAAAAAAAAAGATTAATATATGAAAAGTAAAGACAAAATTTATTTTTCTGGAAAAGAAAGAAACCAGGTAGATTTAATTTGTGAATTCCCTGCCACAGTATAACATGCAGAGTATTTGGCAAAATACATAAAAGAAAACAATTTCAAAAAATATATACACATATATATATGCATTATTCATATTCTTCATATAAAAAACAGAACTAGTTTGGGTTGAAAAGACATTGCTCCTTTCAAAAATCAGTACTGCCAATTGTTTTATTTCTTCTTCACTGGAGTAACTAGTACTGGAAACTGACAGGGAAAAGGTAAGTTATGTCACTACCAAAAATCTACTTTTCCATGACAAAGCAGGTAAAGACAAAACTATTTTTTGTATATGTCATCCAGATAAAACTTTGTGATTTTGAACTTCAATGTCCTTCATGGAAATTACACATGTGAAGAATTTACTTGGAGACCACTCAATTAATTTAGTTAGGGGCCAAACTACAAACTGGGAAGTACAGGAACAGTAGTTCAGGGAAAAAAATGGGGAATTTACTACATCTTCAGAAAAACAGTGTGAATTCTCTATTCTCTATACCTTCAGTGTACTGACTTGAAGATTTAACAGATAAAGCATATGCCAGAACTGACTGATCAAATTAAACACACATAAAAAAAAACCCCAATCCCTCTCTCTCACTCTGCTGGAAAGAAGAGATATTTCCTTTACTTTTTGACGGCAGCAAAAGCCCTCAGCGACAGAATGGAGAGGAGCTGTGCAGTGAGAATGTGAGCAGCTGCTGTTATTATACGGCGGGTCCGTCTGCGGCGCGAGCCGGCGCGAGCACATGTTCGGCTGCGCTCTCATCTCGCCAGCCTCACCAATTAAGCAGTGCCAGGGAGGCTGGACACATGCTCCCAGGGGCTCTTTAACAGGCTTCTTGGAGAGGGCAACAACAACACAGCAGGGCTCTGGGAACTCAGTAATGTG
This sequence comes from Donacobius atricapilla, assembly GCA_013397315.1. NCBI lineage: Eukaryota > Metazoa > Chordata > Aves > Passeriformes > Mimidae > Donacobius > Donacobius atricapilla. The sequence goes on from WBMY01017626.1 coordinate 115,797, forward strand.
GGCTAGGAGGAACCCTCAGCAGCTTTGCTCCTCCTAATGACAGCTCTCTCCGCGGTGCGGTGCTTAAAGAAGGATACACCAAGTTTCGCAATTAAAAAATAAAAAAAAAAAAATTAATGCCCTTATTTGTTCAAGACAGCAAAGATTCTGTACTTAATGTTCCTTTTTTTTTTCAAAAATTCAGAATATTCTAGCACTTACTGTTGAAATTAAAAACTCAGTTATTTTAAAAATTAGGTATAATTTCAATCGTAATTCCCTGGAATTTATAAACACAAACCAATAATCAACTTCTCAAGTAAGTTTGACACAAACTTCAGTTTCTTTCTCAGAGACTGTTCTGTACTTCTCTAAAATACAAATATACTTTTTATTGGCATGATATATAAAGAAGACTGCAAAAGAAAGAGTTGTATATCCCAATTATGGTAGGCATTTCCAGTGTGTAAGAAGTAGAGTGATAGTTTTACATTCACAAATTCTATTTCTTGCATTAAATTTGACTGTCCCTCTTTCTGAAGCCAGACTGCCACCTAATATTTAAAAATATTAAGTAAGGAGATGGAAGTATGTATTGCAAGAGAAATACTCACACACTTTTGACTACAATGGTAAAACTAGAAAATTGACCTTCTTTATTTTCGAAGGAGTAATTGCATTGGTATCTAAATAACATTTGCAGGTATTCAAAGACCTTTAACAAAATGCAATACATGCAAGTCATATACCTACCTAAGCCAGGATTTTCCCTATTGATAAGCTCATCTACTATGAAAAGATTTTGCATAAGGTTGAGGTTTTATGCAGTACGTTTTTACTATAACCAAATCGAATATCTAAAATGATAGGTTCTCTGTAGTATTGTGAATAATAATTTAGATTTTGTAAGGTACAGTACCACTCACAGAGCAAAAGACTGTATTTTTCCTTTGGCTAAAAAAGTTTATTTTCAGAAGACATATTTAAGTCTCTGTATACTGTAAGGAACAATGCTGTTAATTGCTTCTGATTTTGCTTCCGATTTTGCAGATGACTGATGCCATAACTGGTGTGCTCCTAGTCCCAGTACAAAGGGATATTAGACTTATAGAGCAAACCTGTACCTTTCAATTCCTGGCTTTAAAAACAAGATAAAATATCATCATAATGAGCATTTTAGATAAAGACAGTGGACTGAAATCCTTGTATTGATACTCCAAAAAGCACTTAGAAAGCACTGGGAAAATGCATAGAGATGTTGTAAATATAATTGAAAAAGAGATTACTATAGGTATTTTCTTTGCTTTTCTACAGTTTCTGGAATTTTGACAGTTTTTCAAAAAAGGAGTAAGACCCACATTTGGCATAACCATTTCTAAAATAATTTTATACTTAAGTCTTTGTAGATTTTGCAGTATGACTCTCCCACAAAAGTATAAAGCATAAGATATAGTCATGTTTTAAGTTCACACTTTGACCAAAATAGCTTTTAAAAATGTCCGGAATTGCATTTGTTTTCTTATCATAAGCTTTAAACTTTTGCTAAGTGATGTGTCAGCTCTGAAATCCAGAAAAAGCAGCATTCCTACCTGCATAAGGTGAGCAGGCACTGTGACGATGCAGGCTGACAACGATTTCCTGAGCAGGCCACGGAGAACATATAGAAATTTTGTCAGGCTATGAGGATCTTCAGGAGTTTCACTGCAACAAACATCATCACCCCACAATACAGAGCCCAGGCTCTGAATTCCTATCCGCAAAACATTCCTTTGTTTTTTCTGTTGGGAAAACAAATAAATAAAAAAAATTATTCTTTTTTAAATGCTAGGAGGAATACAATTTCTAGAATGCATACCCACAATAATTGTGTATTTTATGTAATCATAGTAATCTTAGTCGATCTTATAAAAATTGCAAATGGAATGGGATCTTTTCCACTGCTTAGATATCATGGATAAGCAAGTACAAATGTGATGGACACATGGAAATACTGAGAACTACTAATTTGTATTTTTTAATCAGCTAAATATAAGTATATTCTGACATAAAACCCAGTAACATTAGGACATTGAATGTCCTTTCTCTCCTCCATCACTGCCTTAAAAAACACGTAAAAGAGTATTTTCTCCCAGTTCTAAGACAGTCTGCTGGAAGTGCCTGGGAGTAATCAGACACAACTTCTCCCTCTATTTTCACCTTTCCGCTGCGTCACTTTCATAACCTGACTATTCCGACTGTTTGCTTCAGTTCCACTTTTTCTGCTCCTTCTGAGTGAACAAGGTCAGTGCCTTAGCTCACCAACACATGGGCCTGCCACTGTCTTAGAAGTCTCCAAGAATCATTTATGTTCCTTTCAACTCCTTCCCACTAATAAAGGGAGTTGTAGCCGCAGCTGTGGAAACGCAGAGTCTGATGGGGGCATCAGCAGATTGTCTCTTAAGGACCACACCTTGATATGAGAGTTTCTGGTCTGCTTTAGAGGCAGTGGCTAAGATAAAGCTCATTTTCTGAAGGGATAGATTATGAAGTCAAAGTTGTAATTTGTTTATGCAAGGTAAAACATTCTCTCTCATGATGACAACTCTCATTTCTGCTTATTTGATGTGACCTTTCCTGGTGATCTCTGGAAAGGATTTTAGATATATTCGCTATCAATAGCTGAGAGAGAGACAAAAAACTCCCTCGTTGAAAGACTTGCTGCACAAGGTGATCAAAGAAACATTTCTAGAGTTCAGGGTTCATACTTCAAGACCAGCTTTATTTATACACACACACACACACATACACATATATATGTGTGTATATATATATATATATATATATATATACATATAAATATTATTTTTGATAAGTAAAAGCTAGCAGGTACTTTTCATTACAGAAAAGTGTTTTGATAAGCTGTAGATACTAATTTCCAACAGTTGGAATAAACAGCAACTATCGAACTCAAAACATTGCACAGCTGCTCTGAAAATCCAGAGCAAGAGGCTCTGACAAGACAAGAGGCTCCTTTTCCAAATGTTTCCTTATCCGTAAGGGGTAGACAGAGCCTGGGTTGTGAGACACAGTTAGTCCCACATGGATCTGCATTTATCCACTTTTGTGTCTTACACAGGGAGCTGATCTGCCAATTCCCTTCCAGTCTCTGGGGAAGCAATCTATGTTTCAACTCTTGCAGATTCTTTAGGCTCAGGCTTTGCAGGCTTTAGTTACAAAAAGTGAACTTTTTACATTACTGTATGAAGATCAAGACAACAGTACAGGATAATACAACACAATCTGACTTCCCTCTATGGTGTCCCCTCGGATCAGATGTTCAGTTTTAAAAAGAATAGCAAAAAGAGAAGTTTTAGTCTAATATTCTTTAATTACTTCTGATCAGAGCAGATTGAGGCAATTCTTGAGGTCACTTGTCACTTAAGCAACAGGAAAAAACCTAGGCATTTAAGAAAACTTTTATCCAGATATCATGGATATTAACCAGGCAGAAAAAGCATTACAGTATTTCAAAATTTCAACACAAACATACATAAAACTTACAGAAACTTTTTAAATGAGAAAAATATTTTTCTTATGAGGAACATCCATAAGAACATCATACAGAGCAAAAAACTGTTCTCTTACTGGAGAGAGGATGACAGATGCTTTTTTCACAACATCAAATCCTTACAGAAGTAAAAGATAAAGCTATTCAAGCACCAGATAATATCAGATGTATTTATTTGGCCAGTAATAGAACTTCTACCAGCGTAGCTCTGTCAGGTCTACACAGCCCTGACAGTTTATTCCAAAAGTAAAATCCAAGGAAAGTGTAAGTCTAATATTCTCCCACAACCAGTCTGATGTAAAGAGTATGATAACATTTTCTTAGATATACCACTAGATCTTTTATATTCACATTAGTCTGGAAGTTTGGATTTATTTTCTATTTTTTTTTTTAATGTAATTTTTGTAACAGTGCTTGATTTGGGAGCAGAAATTCTGATTATGAAGAATTCAGAAAACCTAACTCCAAGCCAACAAACCACACCCCCCCAAAAAAACCCCACTAAAACCAAAAAAAACCCGAACAACCCAACTATCACCCTGAAAGCCTCCAGAGCATAGAAAAGAAACGTTAAGGAAATAGTTGCCTATTAAAGCTCTGATGTCAAACATGAAACCCCTAAGACACTCTGAAAAAGAGGTACTATTTTATATAACTTAATATCATGGTGAATTTTTGAAGGATTCCCACTTAATGATTAGCAGCAAAGAGTTACTGGGAGGTTTTAGAAAGGATGTAAACCCCACACTTGTATTTGGGGCTTATGGGTAATTCAAACTCTGATTTTCCACTTAGACCTTGGTGCTCCAGCCAATGGGAACAAATAAGTTATTGCTTTGGTCAACTTCGACCAAACTTTTCTGTATCCTCATAATTATTCCAGATAATACAAACTTTTGTGTCCTAAGGTCCACAAAGCCAAGCAGGACAGTAAAAAAAATTAACTTACGACGGCCACCAGAAGATGGTTCTATAAAACTAATGTTAATTAACTGTACTAGGTCCTAGAAGTGCCTGACCATTTTATCAAAGGTCTACTAAATCCCTAATGGTGGTTTTCACTAATCTTCCTAATTGTGTCAAACCATCTCTCAGCTGAGGTGAGTCACATTCTGCTAGGTTTTCTTCACACTCCTCTTCAAATCAAGGTGTAAATCTAAGTATCACTGGCATATTGATGTGAAAGTAGCCAAAGTTTTACCAGTTAGGTAGAAGATTATTTGTTGGGGGGCATATACGCACAAACTTCTCAGAAGCTTTTATGATAACATATGGCAATTATACACAGGTCCAGAATACAGCTGCTCCTTACTCTACAATCTTCACACCTACCCACTTAAACAGCACTTCTGAGGGCTCACTAAATAGAAGAGGATGTGAAATAGCAGAGTATTGCTCAGAGATTTGGCAAATAAAAGACCCAAAGTGTGTTCTGGGCCACTCCTACATTCAAGTCTGGACATACTTTTAAGAAATGTGTATTACACAAGGGTTCTAAATGTACAAAATTTAAGTGTACGAAGAAAGATGATGCAAGGGGAAAAGCGGAATATTGAAGGGAAGTAATAGAAACCACTCTAGGAAATCATATGCCTTACCTCCCTTGAAACAGAAAGAATTACATAGTGCTTGCTAATGGCTTTCTAGATCAATAAAGTGGCCTGAAAAAGGACTTTTACAACTTTTAAAGCTTCACCTTAGAAACTTATATGTATTATTTGGCAAACATACTGCTACAGTCATCTCAGTTAAAGTTCTGGTTTTGTTTTATTGACACTAGTAAGACGTTTTGAAACAGTTGACAAAAATAGAGAAAATAATGATCAGTGATGTTTAATTTTTCCCTACTTGTAAGCAAAGAAACACCCAAATGCTGCCTCTGAAAAACCTTTATTTTCTTTTATATGTATGCACATATAAAGAAAAATAAGCAACGAGAGGCTGATGTCTTGGGCAGGAGGCTGTTGGCTGGCTGGAGGCTGGCAGGGCGTTTGTGTCACCCAGGGCTCTGAGGCAAGAGGAGCATCCCCGCGCAGCACAGGAGGATGACACACATCCCTGTTGCCATGGTTACCGTGGGGCGAGGGGCCTGGCAGGGACCAATGGCCTTCTCCAGACTGGCACTGCCACCGAAGGGAAGGCAAAACCCTCCCAGACATCTCAGCAGAGACAGCGCTGAGCACAGCCACCGACATTTACACACAAGTGCTCGGTGCAGGTAATGTTTCTAAACCACACTGGCAGAGAGGAAAACATCCTTTCCAGCATCATCTCCCCTGCAAAAATGATTTCTAAGATATTGGACTGGTACACAGTCTTGTATTAAATAATTTTAGGCTCTCCAGTGTCTGTGCTAACTGACTTCTGCTGCAGTAACATTTCTATTTTACAGCAATAATCACCTTTCAATTAAGCATCAATATATACAATTTATTATATTATTTTCATCAGCTTCAAGGGACTGATATGTTACTGAATATGACAAAGAATAACTGATAAGGCACTGCTCAAATTAGAAAAGGTTTTTTAGCCTATGTTGTTACAATAAAATGTTTTTGATTACCCACATTATGTTTTATGAAGAGTACAGAGATTTTTTGGAAGGCTGATAAGCTGTTTTGATTTGTAAACTGAAATAGCATTCTTATTTCTTTACTTTTCTTTCAATGCTCACGACATAAAGATGCCACCATTTAATTAATTAGGAAATTCACACCAGTTAAAACAACAATAAAAAAAACGGAATGTGTAAAGGTAAATGTTTAGCCTCAAGAATCTTGAACAGATTATGCTACAGCAGTAATTAGAAAAATAAATATTGTAGGTGAAAATGTGTTTTGCTTATTTACATTATATTTGGCCATCCATTTATTAGCTAATTGCACAGAAAAGGCATTTTACTAACGCTGTCTTACATTTCTTTCTCACATGGTCCTGCGTATCTGTAACAGGTAAAAACTCAAAAAAACCCCCTTTAAAACATGAACAACACTATTTATTTTGCTTGTTTACTTTAGCAAGGCTGAGAAACAATTTGTTCCTTAATAATTTGTCCAAGACCTTGTTCCACCTTTGAAAAGCAAGAAAACGGTAGTTACAGGATTAAAGAGGAATGTGAGGGTCTTCAGTACCTGGGGATCAGAGCCATCAAAGCCTTCCCCAGAAATGATCCTCTGAATGGACTGAAGCAGCTTTGCATAACCACTGTTCATATTCCTGTTGGTAAAAGAAATATTTTAGTTACACATTTCAATACTCTCCTATATGTCTTTAATAGCTGTATAAAAATAAATATGAGCAGGTGCAGCTTTCAGTGCAAGTGTCACTAGGAAAGAGGTGTCAGAGAGGAAAAAACCCCTCAAACTCTTTGAATAAAGTTGACATTATAAGCAGTTGTGATTGCTTCGTATCAACTAGTTCAGTGCTCAGACATTCAGTCAAAGCTAAAATCTCTAGGGATTAAGATAACTTAATTATGTCAGGCTCACTTACATCTAGCAGATTAATGATTTAATGTATCAACTTAAAGTAGAAACCATTACATCCCAGTACTAATCTTCTGTAACTGACAAAGATCTACCCAGTTGTTATTACTAGTATACCTAATCAATGCCCTGATGAACAGTTGACTTTCTATGAAAATTTTCATACATTTTCACTGCTTTATTTGCATGACAGCAAAACTGTGAGGTAGCATTTATTCTATGTATTGTTTAGAAAATATAACATTCAGAAAAGCAAACAAAAGCAAACTGATGGCTAAAAGTGGATTTAAGCAGACTTAAAACAAAATGAAAGTTCAGCAAAACATCTTGTCAGACTTAGAAGCTCTTTACTTTCAAAGATTATTTCAGGAGCTCACTTTTAAAAGAGCCATTGTTTTCTTAAATCCCGTGGACCACACTGGGTTGGGTGTCTGGGCCTGATGCAGGTTCCTCACTGCAGCTTAAACCCTTCTGTCTTTTCTGGCTTCCACATTTTCTTCCAGTCTCACTAACTACCATCAAGGGTTGAGGAGTCAAACCTCTTGCTGTACTTCTTGGGGAAATATGACAGGTTATTTTGAAAATTTTGCCTCTAAAATTATTCTCATTTGCTCCATAATTTATTTATGTCTGGTCTGATAACAGCTCAGGTTGGAAGGCACTTTGAGAGACCACCTGGCCCAAATATTAATGAAATTATTCCCATTACTTTACTAACAGCCCAGACTGTTATTAAAATGCATTTTACTGATGAATAAACCCAAATAAACTCCTTTCATTCCTTGGCATAGGAGAGAATTTGACTTTTTTGAGAAGCTTGTAGAAATTGCAATGATCTGTCTGTTGTGCCATTTCTTCAATTCAAAAATCTATGTTTCCTTTGAGAAAACAGTATCCGCTCCACCCCAACCCTCAAATATACTTGAGTAATAAACATCAACAATCAAAAAAGTCACGTGGTCCTAATAAATTTGAGTTTTGAAATAATCAATGTCAAAAAACATTTAGAGATGACCTTTCTCTGATACAAACACAAAGGAGAGTTTCCAAATTAAACTCTATTTATTTTTGTTTCAGATTTAGTACCCTAGAAGGCTACTGATTAAACTGATGCACTTTAATAATTTAATGCCCTTTATGAAATTCAGAGCTGAAAATTAATTGGCAGTATATAATGTCAACATGATATTTCATGGGTAAAGTCTGCCTTGCTATACAGAAAAAGGAGCATGTCAAATGGGGAAGTTCAGCTTCTGAAGTTCATAATTTTCCCAGTGTTTAGTTACAAAAGGACTTGCTATTAAATCTTCTACCTACACTGCCTGGCAGCTGTCAGTTTACAGGATGAACTTTTGCCCCTCATAGCAGCCGAAACTCTCTCTTTGTGTCTTTGCATTATCAAAACAATTTTTTTTTTTTTTGCCAGAGAATATATTGCAATCAAAATATTCGCCGATTTCTGATTCATTACTAACTTGTTTTTAAGTTAGTGGATAAAAGAATAAAATAACCAAAGCACTTGCAGGATTAAATGGTCCCAATATTAAAACAAAGAAACAAAATAGATCTTCTTTGCTGCAGAAAGAGATTTGCAGCAAAGAAAGAATTTTTAAAAATAATGTAATGTCTGTAGATTTTTTAAAAATGTCAGAACAGGTGTTTTTCCACCTCTTTCTAAAATATTTATGTTTTCCTTGAATTTGACCCATCTTATGTAAATTTGAACATGAAAGATATTGTAGATACACTATTTATAAAAGCAAGTTGCATTACCCTTCTGGCAATGTTTGCCACAATATTTAAGGAAGGAAATAAGATATTTCTTATTTTCCAATTTCTAGTCTTTTTTTGGTTTTGTTACTAAACACGATTTGATTTTGATAATGAGTTTAAACAATTCCTTCTTTACTCTTGTTTTGTTTAGCACTTTAGTAATGGATAAAGCAGGAGCTGGCAAGAAGGTATCCTGGTTACAACAAAGGCTCTGACTTCTCTGCTGATAGTTTCCAAGCAGTTAACAAAGGTTAGGTTGTCAAGGGTATGACAAATAGCCTTGTTATGGAAAAGGAGACTCCATTAGGCAAGACAGTCAAAACTGATTTATCTAAATTTATTGGTAAATCTAGACTCTGAATCAGTTTATTCTTTTCCAAAAGCACATACAGTCTTAAGGTAAGATTTACAAGTATTACTGAAAAACTACAACTTAATTATTTTGGTTCCTTTGATTATCAAACCTTCTTGTTTGGTAATTGCCCTGAAGAATGAGACTGGAAGCAGAGATAGAAAATAAGTGTTGCCTGCAATGCACAGAGTCACCAGAGAGGATATTCCTGCCTTCCTGCTAGGTACCAGCTCCAGCAGCAACCAGGACACCAGAATATCCTGGCAACAACCACTGGAGAACATTTGCTGTCAGCCACACACCCCTGTCAACCTGGGCTCAGCATTAGCACCAGGACATAACTGCTCTTCCCCAACATAAAACTGAGGTAAGACAGAGAAGGTTAATGACTTCTTCTGGCACCAAACACCCAGGCTCATTTGCTACTTCCTTTAGGATGACTGGCTTCACAATCTGTCTTCAATTAATTTTTATTAAACTGATTGAAAATCCCAAGTTTTGCCTCTTCATGTTGTCAGTGGGAAAGAAAAGAGGGCGTGGGGAAAGAAGTGTTCTGAAGGTTTTATTCTGATTCTTATTATTCTTTTAGTTCTGTTAATAAAGTTTTCTTTATACCCTTTAAGGTTTTGAGCTTGCTTTGCTCTCCTCCTAAATCTTATCTCACAACGGAAAAATGAGTAAATAATTCTAGTAGGTGCACTGGCATTTGGCCAGCACTAAATCCACTATGTAAATTGGTGCATTGGCCAAGAAATCTCAGATTGGCGAACCAAAACCGCTACACAGGGGAAATGAACTTCTATCCTTGAGTGATTATCCAAAGGGAACCCTGTAGTCTAACTGAGCCATCAGGTCCCAGAACTGCAGAAAGGAGAGCAAACATGGCCTACTGAATGTTATACCTACACTGTCTGGCAGGTGCCAGTTTACAGGGTTACATTTTGCCCCCCTCCATCAAAAAACAGATACACACACACATGTGAAAACACAGAAAAGAAAAGGAAGCCTGATCCAAACTTCAAGGTAAACAAGTGACATTGATAACCTCCAAAACTCATTTTTATTTGCAAAGTAAAAGGTCAGTTTTAATCTAATCAATCAAAAAATCACCTTTCTTTCCTAGCCCATACAGAAACCAAATGCTTGTGTGGATAGCTAGAGAGGGACATATGTAAAAAATACATGACTTCTCAGAAGGGCCAAGAGTTTCTGGCCCATATGAAGTCCCCACAGCTCTGATCCTGCAAGGGAAGATCTGTAATTATCTCAAGAAAGACATTAGCTACAATTACAGAGAGAGTTCACTCACTGAAGAACAGGTGAAATAAAATGGGTTTCTTAATGTGGTGCTGGAGACTTAGAAGCATGAGGATCATCTGGTCCTTTTTATAAATACATTGTTTTCATGTCACAAAACATTATGACAAAGGATCTTTCTTATTAAAAGATGCAGCATTGTTTTTCCAAGGATTGTAAAATATATGTTAAGTATAATCATGCTTCTGACAGGTGAGTATAAGCTGTATAAGAAAATGCAATGCTTTCCTTTTCTTGTATATTTTCTGCTATAAATGCATAATCTGTTGTTACATCCTGGGGTAGTGAAATGAAAATAGAGCAAAGAATTGTTCTTCTTGCTCCCCACCTCTTTGCAAAGGAAGGGAGGATGGGGAAAGAGATGTTCCAAATTTCAAGGAGGAAAAGTGAAACTTAAGGTCCTCTAAAACTAAAAAGTAAAGGGTAAAGTAAGACTGGTCAACAAGGTGAATTCTAGGTGCATCTAAATAAGCTCTGGATTAAGCGCTTTCTTTGAGGAACACTAATTACATACAAAAGTATCAGGTCTCTATCAGGAAAAGCGAAATAATTCCCACCCAAACAGGATATCACTTAGGAAACACCTTGCTCACATCAGTATGTATGATAATTTAATAAAAAAGGTGCAATTAAAAAAACCCCCACAAACTCTGATCTTCTAAAATCTTTCTTTAGAAGGATGAGGTTGTCACCGCTCATGACCTTCATGTGGGATGTGTGCACTGGGTTAGGTACACTTCCCATGATGAGTACCTGAGAGAATGTGTCTCTTCAATGTCTGTAGTTACAGGACTAGAACAATTTATTTCAGTCTGAGCTCAAACCACGCCTTGCTCTGCAATATTATAAATATTTAGAATGGAACACACAAGATAAAATAACGTGGAAACATTTCAAGAAGATGGAAAGCTGATTTTTTCAGCTAATTCCTAATTTTTGCAACTTCTATAAAGAAGCATCATGTCTCAACAACAATACCATTCATTTATGGAAAACTGGACATAATTATTGGTTTCCACTTCCTCCTCAACCTCAGTATTAGTGACAAAAGTAAAACATTCTTGGATTTAAAAAACCCCACAACACACCACTGCTTTTGGTCTGCACAAAATTTCATTCAGAAACATCTTTACTGATAGGTATCTTGCAAAGTATACCCTTTAGAAAGTAATTAAATCTTCTGCAAACATCTCATAATATAGAGCCCATTAATGTAAATGATTTCAATAATGAACGACCCTCTTTTTAAAAAAATACTTCCTTCTTTTTTGAAGGATTTGTCAGCTTCCACTGTTTATTTTCTGTCAATCTTCTTTTGATAAAATAAAAAAAAAGAAAGAAAAATTTGAAAGAAAAAAATGAAAGAAAAAAAAATTTAGAGATTTTCTGAACTTTAAGTAGTTTTTGTAATTTTAAAAAATTCCCTTTTAGGCTGTTAGTACTTTTTTGAGGTACCATCAACATGATGGATGACAGAGATTTTGCAACGCTAGACAGGCAATCAGCATTATGTCAACAGGGATTTTTTTGGGTATGGCTCTAACCATAGCCTGAGAATCATATGCTAAAGCAATTACTTGCTCCAAGTGGAGACATTCTAACCAGCCATGGCTGTGCTCCTCATTCACTCAGAGCAAGAGCCCAGAGTCCCACAAGGACCTTCAGGAAATCCAAAATAAGATCTAATACAAATTGGTGATTTCAACTGGAAGGTGACTATTGTGTGACTACTTTCTTTAAAATCGTTGTGTAGTTAACCAAGATAACAGAATGTTTTACTGTCCTATGGTATATTGAAGCTATATTTAAAAGCCCAATGCATTCAATTGATTTTCCAAACAGTAGAGCCAGCAAAATAATATCCCTTCCCTCCTCTTTTCAGAAACTTTTTAAAATGAGATCATGCTGAGAGGACTGTGAGCTTGTTTTCATTCCTTGAGAAAAGAATGCTTCCTTCAGACTTTTATCACATGCAGTGATGAAAAAATGCAGCGCAATCTACTTGGTTTCTGTAAAAGCATGAATTCATTGAGAGCAGTGAAATAACTGGTAACATTCATACATAGTACTGGATTGAATACATCATGACTAATGTGAATTAAAGAATCACAAATATAGGGATGAAAAGGACCTCATAAAGTCTGACAGATGTTTATCTAGCTTCTCCTTAGAAATTTTTAGTGATGAAGATTCTACAATACTCCCAGCTTGTGTCTGCAAGGCAACTTCTTGTGCAAATCATTAGAAAAACATCTCCATATTTCCAGCCTGCAGGTTTACCCCTACAATTTACTCCAGCCCATGACTCCAGTTGACAAAGTTACATCCGCTGTATCTTAGCTTTTAACTGTGCTTCGATTTTTTCAAGAACTTCTTTTGAAGCTTTATACCAGGGACTGTAATTTTGAAAAATTCTTCCTTCCCATCTTGTCTTAACACTGACCTAATACAACCTTTTTAAAATAGGGAATCCAAAACCAGCTATGTTTGTGCTCAGAAATGACAGTAATCGAAGTTAGAAGACAAATGATCTACTTTAAAAAAAGAGGCTTACACAACTCTATGTTTCCCACAGATTTCTAGGAGTTCACTATTCCCAGTGTGATCTTTATTCCTCCCTGCCCCTTATCACATAATTTTTAGACTGCATGACAATGTTTGGAATGGTGGCTGGCTGTTACGTTGGTACCTGCCTTTACTCCCAACACCACAATTCCTTCATTTCCTCAAGAGAGGCTTCTTGAAGGAGACCCATGCTGAGGTGGCAGGGAGAGGAAAAGGAGATAAGCCTTCCAAAACCCAGCTTGATTTGATCATGTTCCTCACCTCATTGCTCTCTGCTCCAGCAATTTGCCAAGAAAATCACACAAATCCGATCTGTTAGATTTAAACTAAAAATAGAATAGAACTCACATAGTAACAATTATGCTTTTTTATCAGGCTAGCACACAAGGACAATATCAGCATTAAACAAGGCTTATAAATAAAATGCATAAAGTCCATTGCTTATACTATACTGGTGAGCTAATTTTAATGTAAAATGGACTAATACTTGACAGCCATATAGTGGAATGAGTCACGACAGTCACATTAGCTAGAGAAGAGAAAGTGAGTCAAATTGCTCAATAACTGTAACAACACTTGCAACCTGTCAGATATTTTTGTGTCCATCCTCTATTGCTCTGCTACTAAAAATTAGAAATTATAATATTAACATATAAACAAAGTTGGTTCAAATATTTACTATAGAAAGAAGTTCTCGGCTTTGTTGTAAAAAAGGGAATTTTTTTTACATTGTCACAAGAATTTGCTTCACAAAGCAGTGACATTTGATCATATAACACAGAACAAATTAGAGAGAGACTTGGCTTTGGCTTTGCTACAGCTCTAAGAAAGGTGGTTCATACTGCACTTCTTTCCTAAATCTTAGATTTTAGATGAGTGCACTGCAGTGCAAATAAATCCCAATGAATCCCACACTGCCTCCAGGAGCTGGACTGGGATCTATACCGCTAGGTATTATATAAATTATATAAATTATACTATTATATAAATTCAGTGACTGGGCTGGACAAAGGAATTTCTGGCCTAGCCTTGATGTTTGACTTGACTTGAAATGTCTCCAAGAAAGATACAATGGATGTGTGTCTATAGGCTAATATGAGTCTTTGCTACTTGTCACTCATTATCTCTCTGTCTTCCTTAATTCACTACTGACAGACATAAACATAGTAAGTTATTCATTCCGAGAAGAGTTTGAATAGGAAATGTTTTGTAAGACATAATTAGTGATTGTAATTTTATTCACAGTATATTGTATTTTCCTTAGGTGAAGCTGTAGGATGTAAGAAGTAAAAGCACATCATAAACCAATCTGATCTAGCACTCTAAGCTATGTAGGTCAAGGATGGCCTGTCTCCCACGCCCTACAAACGAAGACAATCCTTTTAAGACTGATAGCCACCTGACAAGCCCATCTCCAAGCTGCTGGGGCACGGTGCTCAGCGAGTATTCTTACACAGACAGGAATAGCTCTCCCCAGTCCCCACACTCGGCTGTCAGTAGGGCTGGGCTGAACATGCAGCTTTGGCCCAGGCTGTCCTAGTAATGTCTGCCTTAATTGTCACTGCCAATGTGCTCCCTCCCCCAGCTGGGAGCAGAGCTCTGAGCTGTCTCTGCGCCCCTCCAGGCGCGTGGCACTGAGTGGGACCCACAGCCGAACTGCTCCTGAGCCCCTCCATCACCACCGCGTTTTTCACAGCAAGTGCAGATGCAAAAACATCCTTTCCTGCCGATATGCATGCAAAATCTGAACACACAACAGAACCACGGCATCAAAACTTACCACGCTTTCATCTTAGGCTCGAAAGACAATTCGTCATGGAGGTAAAAACTGTGCCATTTTACAGACTGATACAGTTCTGGAGACATTTTTTTAGAAACATCATAATAATGGCCAAACTTTGTATATGTTGTTGGGCTGGCCTGTGGAAACAACACTACTGATTACAGTCTTAAAACTATTATCTGTCAAAAGAAATAATTAATTAGCAATACACTTCAAACCTGTGTTTTTTCCCCATTCAGGCTAAATAAAAGCTTCAAGTAGAAAAACATTATAATATTTACTACAGAGTTTTCATTCCCCCGTTGTCATTTTTGAATGTGAATTTTTCCTACAGAGTTCAACCTTTACTATTCCAAGTTGCAGCACCAAAGTGCAGTCAGCTAATTAAAAGGATGTATTTTTGCACATGTTCTAGACAGATGATCACAAATTTGCCAAGGCTAGATCTATGAAATGTGCAGAACATCATGTGTTCCGTCTCTTTGATTTTTCAGTCTCTGACAATTATATGGTGCTACAGAAATATTTTCAGCTGACTTGGAAAATGTTTCCCTTTATTTATGAACAGTGAAAAAACCAAACCATTGCATCTTCATACAAGTGATTTTAATAGAAAAATAGGAAATAGTTTAAAACTATTTTTAATTCCTTGAAAATGGAAAAAACAGTAGGTTGAGCATTACATGCAGTACCTATGATTTGCCATAATGAAGATACATTTTCCTCAGATCTTAATTTTGGTATATAAAACACCATAAACCAAATTTAACATATATCTGGGCAGGAATTACACATTTTGAACATGTTGCGCTAGTAAATAGAGGAAATAAATGCATCAGTTTGTTCCACATTAATGGAATTTAGAATAGAACCTGCAACGTTATTTGAATTATACATGTAAAGTTACTCCCTCCCCAAATTGTTATAATATATAATATTCAAGTAGATAGTATTTTACCAAAAATTTATTAAACTGTTAAGTTTAATTAGAATGACTTAACTTAGGGTAAATATTTTGAAATTATTTGATGAATAGTTGTTAGGCCTAGTCAGTTATCAGAGAATATCTACAGTAACAATAATGCAATACTTTTCCTAGAATAGCCAATGAAACCCAAACTTCTAATAAAAGAAATCAGTAGTTTTTAATTTTAAAAACCCATGGAACTGCTTATGAATATCTAGTCATTAGAGGCAAACCACTTTTACTAAAAAAAAAAAAAAAAATAGAAAAGCATGTTCTCTAAATCAGTGTACCAATCTATTTATGGGATCTGATTTTTGAAATAGGTAGTTCCATAAAATATACCATTCTATCAAAATTTAAATATTTTTATTGTAAAATGTAACTTTATTCAAAACAAGGATTCTGAAAGCAATTTAAACAGGGGCTGTTCTTTGGCCTATAATCTATTCTTTATCCGGATTACAGATCAGAATGTTTTTACTGCAATCTCTGCCAGAGCTCATCTTTTTATTGTGTACTTCCAAGCCCCCTTAATGTTTTAGAAAGGCCTTGACTAACTGAACTTTGATCTGATGTCTTCATTGAGAAAAGCTCCAGGTTGCCCATTTCAGATGCAAATCCTTACTGAGGCCCAATAGAGTTTAGTAAAGACAGCAAAAAAGAAGAAACAAGAAGTTTCCAGGATCCTCTTTGAGAATCCTGAGGCACATTGGTGTCCTTAATCCACCCCGCTGCATGGATTAAGGTAGGTGATAACCTCTCTTGGTTGCAAAGAATGAGCACAGCGCCTACAAACTGGGTGGAGCCTGGGATTTGGCGCTAATAAACCCCCATAAAAGCAAGAAAAGCTGGGTCCATGTCAGAGGGCCCTGAATGGGCCTCAGTGCCCCGCATTCCCAGGCTTAGCGGGAAGCTCGTGGAAAGCCTACCTGACTCAAGTAAGCATGAATAATCTGCCTTAGCAGAGCGCCCAGCACACACTGCCATCCCTCCCAAGGCTGAGCTGATAAATTCATTAGCGGACTGCAGGCTCAGGCCAGCTCTTTCCTGGATTCCTGTTTTGCACAAGGAGAAGTACGCTAAATTGTCAGCGAGCAGAGCGTGCTTTTATGCTACCGTCTGCTGTTAATGTTTCTAATTGCAATACTAATGTGCTAGAAATCTCAGATTTAGGATGAATCAAGGCAGAAAATTGATTTCATGCTGTGACAGTTTATATATTGCCCCAAGAACATAAGCAGTTCATTCAAAGAAAAAAAAAAGGAAAAAAAAAAAGAAAAAACCACACTGTCTTGCATTGCAAAACAGGCTTTCCATATACTCAAGTTTAAATTAAATTCACCTCTGATACAGATGTAAGTAACATACTGGCAAAGGCACATCAGGCATAACAAGGCCTTTGACTCCGACAGATTTCTTACAAATCTTCTATTTTTTTCTGATGCAAGGTATGTGCAATATGTAGAGAGAAACTGTGACAGCTGTGAAGAGCACTAATACAAATACCATGCCTAAGAACAAAAATGAGGTACCTGGCTAGACTAAACAGGGTCTAATGAATGGAAAAGGAATATCTGAACTACCAATCAAAATCTATTATTATTCATTAACAGTAACAAAACTAATCATCAAAAATACCACAAAGACAACTTTTACTCAGCATTCTTGCTCTGTATTTAGCCAGATAACAGATGGAAAAGTTTCTGCTATCATGTTTAGAGTTCTAGATAAAAGCAAAGCTAATTTTTCCTTTCAGAATTGAAACTATTTGACAGTATTTTTTGAAAATGCACTGGCACATTAGTTCAATCAGTTCGGAAAATATGCCTTGAAAATTTATTCAGCATTGTTTTTTACCAGTAAAGGAACATAAAGAAGGGATGACAACCAAAGTTGTTCATTAAATTATTGAACTAAATGTATAGTTATGGGTAGCAAGGCAGTATCAGAGCTTTCCTCAACGGAGTAAAATCACCAATCCAATTAATACAGGACAGAATCAAAATTTTATGATAACTGCAATACAAATTATCAAAAAATATCAATTTCAAAACAATTTTTCACCAGTTAAAATGTCCTAAGGAATTTTAAGTATAGATAGTTAGACTGATACTTTTATTTATGTGTTCTAATTTTTGAATAAATTTAACATACACATAAAAACATTGTACACCTCAACTATTGAGAATGATCAAGATCCAATTCAAAAAGCAACAATAACAAGGGAAACTCTCCCCAAAAGACTGACCATCTTATTCTATCTTGTATAATCGATTTGCAATAATCAAGGGCACGTACATCATGCATTTTCAATATTGCATTAGTGGAACAAGTGTTTACTGCTATGAAGTTAAAGAAGATGAGGGCACACCCAACTGACTTTTTAAATAAATTTTCTATTTTGTTAGAACATCAGAACACGATTTGTTAACATGAAAATTGTTTTCATATCAATGTACAAGGAATTCTGCTAGATTTTAAAACAGACAAATTATTTTTGGGATGGTTCAGAGTGGCACAGCAAGCTCCACAATAATAAAATTGATGAGATTATATTATTACCCTGGAGGCTGTTTGATTTGGCATGTCACCATATATAAGTCTTTTCTGACACAACTATATAGCCATGTCTGTGCAATTTCACAGAAAACCAAACATGCCAAGCCTTGTAAGATCATTTTGTCACATTCCAATTATGTTTTTAAGAGTACAACTGAACTTACTAGGCAGGTATGAATACATCTAAACCAGAATTTATAAATGTAGACTAAAATGTATAGAGAAAACCAGGATTTTATTCTGGATAGTCAGAAATGCTGTAATTTTGGTAAATGATTGATTTCGCCACTGGATTAAATAAGAAAGTCACCAGCCAGGGGAGATTGATTATTCCCAAAACAGTAACAACTGTAAACTCTGAAAGACTGACCACTGAGCTTGTTTCTTACATTGTCCCTGCCCAGTGATTAGTTTCCAGGGACAGTGAAGCTGATATAATCTCAAGTGCTTGCTTTAGTTGTTATGCACATGGATAAGCAGGTCAACAGCTTGCTTCAACACAGAACTTTCACTGCAGACATCTACTAAGTCGTGTTGATTAAACCTACTTAAGAAATTTGTGTACAGATAAATTTGGGCCAAGTTTGTAAGCAAGCACATTATCCAAACTTTCATAAAATGTTATCTCAATTTAATAACACTCATTGAAAAATCTCATGAAACTTAAGTGGGTTTCTTTATTTTAAAATTCTATTGTCTGTACTGAGTACCTGTAAACTCTCAAATTCCCTTTCTTTTTCTATCACTAGTAATTAAAACATTCAGTGGTGTATAATAGTTTTTCCTCAAGAGGCAATCCTGTAGCACTGCCAATTAGCAGTTCTGTTGTCTAAATTCTACTGAAAAGCATTTGCTTTACAAATTCATTTTGAGTGCAAGAGGAAAGAGGTAGGAAATAGCTGTTACCTCCATTTTTGGTAAATTTTGGTAGCGCCAGGCTATTTTCATAGAATCCTGAAAATCCTCAGACTTAACAGCTGCTGCTTCATCTCCCAGTTCCTTCCCGTAGGTATCATCAAGCAAAGGGGCCGGAAGTTCCTACAGGTAGAGAGCAAAAGAATGTTAGCTATCTACAGCAGAAATGGCAGTTCAGATTTTTATCCACACCCCCCTCCAGCTAGCTAATACAGTTATCTGAGTATAATGGGCAGCTGTAAAATCTGTAAAAAAGCCCGATTAAAAGAACTTTTCTGAAAGACTGGCTCCTAGTAATACTGAGCAGGGAAAACTCCATGTAATTATTATTGGAAAAATGAATTATAGAAGTAAAAGAAGGAATGCAGAATGGAAATGTCACATTTTATGCCCTACTTCATCTTGAGTAGGACCCATATTCTTTTTTTTGTAACTTTTCTTTAAAGGTTGATCTCCTAAACTACTGCATTTCTGAGAGTGGGTAAGTTCCCTGCAAATTTAAGCCTATTTTAACATAAGATCTCATTTAGCTCCTGTAAATCTTTCAGAAGTATCCAACAGAGCACAACTGCCTCCAGACACCAAATGAAAGCCACTGTAACAGGATGGCTTGAATTTTCTCTTCTGCTAACCATTAGGCATGATAACTACTCATGGTGGATATCTCATGGAAACAAACACAGGAAAGGAAGGGGGAAATACTTAATTCTGGATTTTTTTTTTTTTTAAGTTTCCAATGTACACTTTCTGCCTTCGCTGCATTGCTGAAAAAGCAAACAACACATGATGAATTCAGAATTCATGCAATGGGCTTCTACACCTACTGGAGAAACAAAGTGCAATGAAGTTTTCTGAGTCAACTTTATCAAACCCATCCCTGTAAACTGGAGGGCACAGAATCTCTGCTTAAAACAGAGCAAGACTTAGGCGAAAACTGTGTTTTCATTGAGCAAAGACTCTTGAGTAAGAACCATGATATGCCTCAAGGGTTAAACCCACACAGAGCTAGCCAGTATCTCTGTTAGAATGTATTGGCTGCGGAGACCTGCAAAAAGCAAATGTGAAAACTTTAGAAGAAGAATCTTAACCTAAGGATCAGACGCACATCAAACCCTGCACACAGGCAGGGCTTATGCTGACCATAAACACCCACATGACATTCATGGCTTTGTCTGGGTACACATAGTACAGAAACACACGTGGAAAGGAGACAATGCAAGTTTTAACACATCCATTTTGGGTTTAGTGTTACACTTATTTAATAATAAAGAACACAGGAGAGAAAACTTGCATATAGTTCTAGACCTAACCTTACAAACCATATGTGCTGTTTTGTTTCTTTTGTATAAATTAACATAGCACATATAATTATTGAAAAAAAAAAGAGATTTCAGATAGTTTCAGAACCGCTTCTGTCTGTTTCAGGGGTTAGTTGCTATATTCTCTGAGGCACCAGGCAATGGAAGTTATGAAAACTTTTATGAACTTTCTAACTTAATAATGTTGCAGAAATAGAACAACTGTGTCTAGGTGTTTCAGCAGCTCAGCAAAAGACACAGAACACACCTTTAAGCAAGTTATTTTATTTCTTTTGCTTTTACAAATGAACTGCAAAAGCCTGGTAATGGCTATTCATGTGAATGATTATGTACAGAGTTATATTTTCAGAATTCTTACAGCTTGTTTAAAAAATACACTTGCATACAATTAACTTATTACTATGGTAGTAAAAATTGGGCTTTCTGGGTAGCAGGGCTACATGAAGATGAAAATTTTGATTTAGAATTTACAGTTTTCATTAAATGTACAGATTTATAACAGCTGTTTCAGTAAAAAAACAAGAAACAAAAAACAAAACCAAAAACAACCCAACAGGCAAGCTTTCAAATCAAAGATTTCTGACAGATAGGACAAAATTAAAAGAGAACACTGTACTGAAAGGTTCTGAGAAAGTATAAGTACAAACTAGAGCTGACAAGCACCCTGGTGCTTTTTCACATATATTCAGATACAAATCATTTGCATTTACTTCTAAGAGCATTAAATATTTTTCTAAAAAAACCAACCAACCAACCAAACAAAACCCCCAAAACTGTTACTTTGAATTGTTAATTTTATAACTCAGCTATCCTCAACAGAGTTAATCAGTCTTATATTCCAATTGAGGTGTAATTTTGAAAACACACACTAAACAGTTAAACTATTGTGTAGATTTAATTTCCCCATACAGTTATTCATAGACTTAAGCTTCCTATCAAAAAAGGTCTTTCTTTTCCAGTGAAGAGCTGCTGATACTTGATCATCTCAAAATATTCCTCAATTAATAGTAATTAAAAAAAACCAAAACAAACCAACTTTCATTTTAAAAAGTGAGTTCTGCAAAGAAGGAATTTGGAGGCCCAAACATTTCCAGATCAACTTGCTCCCAGGTAACATTTTGTAGTGGTGCGTAATCCCTGTTTTTTTCTGAAAACCATTGCCTGGTAGAGATCATGAAATCTTGCTTAAACATTTCAGCAAACTCCTTGAGCTTGCCCCTGTTTCAGACACTACCACTGAAAAAAGAATTTGCTACCTCACCCTGCAGTATGGTTTTTGGGAAGCTTTCATGTCATCTGCAAAGCTCAAAGCCAGGAAATGGCATATTGTACAATTCTCCTTCCTGGAGGTAAGGAGGAAAACAGCAGCAATATTTCTTAAAGCTGTTTAATATTTTTCTCCCCTAGAATCACTGCAAATGCTTGTAATTTGTGCTGCTGATTCATTGTTGTTATATAGTAATTGGGAAAGTCAAATATGAGACAGGGATTAACTACATAAATTTGTGTATTTTACATATAAAATGTATTTTATGCTGAAAAAGGAACAGAGGTCAAGACAATAAGGGTAAGAGGTTCTCCAAGTATTATTGATAAAGTACAAGCTGCTTAAATAACCTCATGTAACACTGAGAAAAACTTCCCGCCTTCTAGTCAGAGAACAAAACCCTCTTACATGGCCCTCTGTGGCAGGGAGACACTACAAATTCCAGCTGCTGACACCCAAGAAACTCAGTCCAAAATAATCAGAGACAAACACACTATCAGTGTAACAGAATTAGGCACTGAGGTGTGTCTTACCTGCTGCTAGGAATGAAGATGATTAAGAGATCAAGGAAAAATGGTTTCACCTGAAGTTGATAAAAGATCTTGGCTGCCAGAGATGAAAATCCATCTGAAAGTCTTTTTTTTTTTCCTCCAATATAGATTGCTTTTAATTTCTAATGCAATAGAGTTTTCATTTTGATATAATAAAAAACTTCTGACAATAGAAAATGATTCAAACATGACAAAATTCACACAAAGCACCACAAGAAAGCCATGACTCTGTACTGAGCAGTGAGTACGTGCATCACCTGAGGTCTGGTTTATGCTGTCTTGTCCCTTGCTGCCTCACAGAAAGGACCAGGAGCACTCAAAGAACTCTCTCAGACCGAGAACAATTCTTACACCCTAAGCTGCTTTTCCAAAAGGCCTTTACCTAACAACTACCATGCTTAGCTGAAGAATGTTTCTTAGATGTACCATGTTCCTGCCCCTATGCAAGAAGCACGGGATAGTGATATTTAAGACATTTCTGGGGATACTACATCTCACAGCCATGCAATTTTCTATGCCAACACTCTGCTCTAAAGCAAACATATCTTGAATCATACCCTTGAACGTGGTGGTTGTGAACTACATGGCTTCTGAGGAGGCTTTGTACATAATAAGCTGCAGTCCGGAGGTGCTCTGCCTCTGGATATTTTGAAGACCAACAACTGCCTGAGCTCAACCTGTTTTATTAACTTGGTTCAATACATGTCAAGATGTACTTGAGCACAAATAGAGGAGAAAAAAATTCCAATCCTATTCAAGGTCAGACTATATCTGTAATTTCATCATATTCTATATAAAGAATATTAAGCAGAGCTAATGAAAGATTGTTTACCTCCAGATTTGCATCCCAACTGTATCACTGTTATCCCAACTTCAGATACCCTCAATTCCATTAACACCAAACTATAGGAGAGAGAGGCAGAACATGCAGGTGCTGTTTGAAGGCATGTCTGTGTTCACTAGAAACCAACATGCCTTCACCAGCCTGCCTGAAGACTCAGCAGAATATGTAGATGGTCACTGTTTTTCCTTAGGATGTACTGATTCATCTGATTCATGTATCTCAGTCCTTATTAAAAAAAAACCAAACAAAAACAACAACAACAACAACAACAAAAAATTTTAACTAGAACTTCATATAAGCACATTTGGAAAGGGAGAGAGCTTAAAATTTGTAGTAGGCTTGGGACTGGGGAGAAATACAGCAGAAATGTTGTATAAACTTGCTTTATGGGCAATACTGAAATGATCTACGTGTTTCTTCTTTTCTTCATATCTGCTTTTATTCTTCACAGTAACTAGAATTGGAATAAAAGGCTTCCCCCTCTTCTGACACTGGTAATTAAATGCTATTCTCTCTTTCAAGAAAGTAAATGCATCCAAACCTGACCATGCCTGAGTGACACAGAGTACCTCAGTGAGTCTCCAGTTGTCATTACATAGATATATCCTCAAAATTAAAGGCTGGATGGTTGGATCTATATTTCACAAGTCCTCAGCAACATGAAAGGCTTCATTACTGTCCAAGAATTACATAATTTAGGATTTAACAAATTTTTGTTCTTAGAATCAAAATCAGAATTTCAGAAGAACACAGTACTACCAAAATATGTGGAATTTATTTACAAAAACTTCACCAAGAATCTGGAAATAAAAGTGTTATTTAAACAATGGACCAAGAAAAGGAGAGTTGGGCTATCAGCCCATCATCTCTCTATTTAATCTATTTTTGCTGAAAAATATCTCAGCTCCCACATCATAGAGCTTTGAAAAGCTTTGGGACTGACAATTTTGTGGCATCAGTGTGTCAACTTCTGAGAACTGTTACATTCTCCCAGGCTAAAAAAAGACAAATCTTTCATAAGGTATATAAAAAACCAAAGTGTGTAGCAGTGCATTAGTTAAAATAAAAAAACCAAAAACACAGCATTTCTTGGGGTCAACTAAAATACAAGTCTTTGCTACGCAGCACGAACACACAAACAGGCAGACAAGTGCTAAAGTTATTAAGAGGAGTTTGGCTGGAGAGAAGGAAGCTTGTTGCTGTTTTAAAATTAAAAAAAAAAAAGTTTGGGAGAAAAAAATGGTTTTCTGATGCGGTCGTAGTAAATGACAATGCAATTAAATAATTTCGTTTCCTGCAAACCAAGCTATGAAGGTTTTGCTGCAAGGAGGGAATAATTTATTTCAGTAATAAACCTTTTATCTTTGCAATAAACCAGTGGACGACCAGTATCTGCCAGCAATCCGGGTCCTTCTGTGTTTGCTGCCACATTACTTCGCCTGCCTTGCTTTGGCAGATGCACGAAGCAAAATCAGATTCTAACAGTTTGACCTCTCTCACTTCTTATGTTCTCTAGGGGATAATAAAATCCAAGATACAATCCCACAGCAGTTAATGAAGCTTAACCTCACACCCTCTTAATTACCAATGCATTACACCAACGATAGGCATCATACTCCTCTCTAAGCTATTTTACAATTCTAAAGAAGTACTACTGTGCTATTATTTAGCAACATAATCCAAGCTGTATGTGAAATCCCTCTTATATAAAATCCTTTGATCCTTACGGGTTTCAATAACTGTATAATTAATAGTACTTAAGAATTTAAAACATTATCTATTTATGTATCAATAAATATGTTTTTCACACCGGTTTATGCAACTATTTTGAAGTACAGTTATTATCACAAGTATGATGAAAAATATGAAATAAAAAACTACTAAGGGGAGTACAATTCACTGTTGATCTGTAACTACAATATTTAAATAGCCTAAATTCACATGAATTTAAGGCTCTTTTTCACCACGTTAATTTTTAGTATTTAAAGGACACCAGATGGTAAGTCAGGAAGGGTAAATATTTTCTTTTCAACAATGTAATATATAAATGTCAGTTCAAAGGGCCCTACTCCCAAAAGAGGGGGAGGATTCTATTTTGATTGTAAATACTTGTGAATACAAGGTATTGTTGAAGAACACAAATGAATGGATACAGAATTTTTCTTCTTTCAGCAGCCCTTATACAACAACTTATTTCCATCTCCAGGTAAGGCTGGTCTACAGAAATTTTTCTTTGACATTCAGAAAGACCTAATGGGTGTCAGCCCAGGGTAAATGAGAATTGTATGAAGAGAAACATGAAGCAATATTCCTCTATTTTAGGAAACAAGAAAAGTCAATTGCAAGCAGTCTAAGTGGAATGCTTTTAATCCATGAGAATATCACATACACAGAAGTAAACCCTACAGTCAAGTCAGAGAACTCTTTTGCTGTAACTCCCTTGCACTATGGCTGCATTTTACAACATTTAGACCCACGAATGCATATTAGACAATCAGATTTTTTGTTTTTTTTTTAATTTCATCTTTTCCTGAATCAGCTCATGAATGTTTAAGTATGTGACAGATAAATACAGCAGAGAAGGAGAAAGTAAAACTATGTGAAGGAACTGAGTGTCCTTGTTCCAAACTCTGTGAACTCTGCTGCAGTGTATAATATGCACTAGCCTAAGCCTAAACAGATTTAATGATAACACATTATTCATGAAAACCATCAGAGATGTGCAATGGAAGCAACAGTTCATTAACTGAGCAAAGCAACTCTACAGAGTTACCAACTAGATTTGTTAAACAGATATTTGTGGACATTGAAACCTAAACATTTAGGTTTTATCACTTTTATGATACATTTAAAAGGCCAAGTGAGATGTATGCTTAAAAGACTTGTAAGTTCAGAACTAAGATGATGAAAGAAAACTTCCTTAATGAATAGACAAGGACTGGCAGATAAGAAATCAGAAATTTAAGCTGAACGTTCATTTTCTCTGGTCCTAGAAAATCTTTTTTTATTAGATTAGTCCAAGCTTTTGACAAAGATGAAGCTTTATGCTTTAGACTTCCCAGAGAGGGTACTGCTGAAAAAGATTTAATTCTTTTTAAGCAGAAGAAATTTTTTTCATGTGTCTCTTTCACAGCTCCACAACTTCTATGTCAAGATTATAACGCAGTTCATAATTGAGAAAATTGAATATTACAATATAATATTTGCATTTTAACAATGAAAAACGTAAAACAGATTTACCCAACATGCACGTAAGGAAAGTAAACAGATGAGCAAGAGCTACACAACATAGAAATTAAATTTTTCAACTCATCTGCCCAGCTTAGCCTCAACCTTTATCTTTGTGCTACCACAAGACTTAAGGAAGAGAGCTAGGTAGTAGGAAAGTTCATTTCTGCTGTAACTGTAATTGGATTTCTGTGCATTAAATGACACCATTTAACAGCATGCAGCAGCTGAATCACTGCAGCAAGTTCCTGCATTTCGAAAATATAATTAGAAAAAAAGAATAGGAATGTAGCCCTATTTGCACATTTATTTTTACCTTTTGAGGTATTATGCTTTTAATTTATGAGCATCTAAAAATATCAGATGACTGAAAAAACACCTCTAGCATTGATATATAGCTTCTATCCCGATACTGGATAGCAGAGACAGCAAATAATTAGAATAAGCACTCTTTGAAAATAGACAGCCCTGGCCACCAGCCTGATAATTTCTTCCAGGTTTGCATTTTTCCTTTTGACAAAACAATGGTTTAGAATCATATCCATGAGGGAAAAATATAAGCATCATGGCTGAATGTACTTTGCTGAAGTAAAAAAAGACCATGTAGACAGCTATTTTCTTTCAATGCATTGTTTGCACACACAGTAACACAGCAGCTCTATGGTTTTTATTGTTGTTGTTTTTTTAACAGATAATATTAATAAAATAAAATGGAAACAATAAAAGCTCATTTTGCTACGTTCTTCCTGCATTCACTTTTTCAGCAGGAAAAGAGTAAATGAGCACTTCCTGTTCTTCAGGCATGCCCAGTTTGTTGAAGGTAGAACTTTTTTAGTCTTCTCCAAATAACACACTTAAGCAAAATGGTCTTCAAAATATACTTTAACTTTTGTTTTACAGAGCTTTTCATCTTAGGAACTTTCAAAAATAGTGTTCCTTGAAAGTTTTGTTTTTATGTTGTCCCTATGGGTTTTTTTCCTAATTAACTTATTAAGAAAGTTGCCCACATGCCCCTCTCAGCTTCATCACCATGGGAAGCTGCATCTTCCCCTTTCACTGTGACACCCGTTACCCTCTCTTCTTGTAAGAGAACCTCCAAAAGGCAATCCCAGCTGAGTGCAGAAGTATCCTGTAATAAAATTCCCACTTGAAAACAGAAATTCCATTGAAAGGCACTAATCAAACACAGCTCTAAACTTTTCCACAGGAGATGACGACACTTCTAGAAAGCAGTTCCGGACCTCCCACTCTTCCACTTCAGGCTTCCAGGCACCAAATAGTGCATGGTCACTGATACAGCTCTGGCCAGGGTTCCACAGGTTAAGTGTAGTGCTACAGGGGATGCTAGTTTGTTTTCTAGTACAATAATGACCTGTAAGTCTTCCTTACAAGACAAATCATAGAATCACAGAATGTTTTGTGTTGGAAGGGACCTTAAAGATCACCTCATTCCAACCCCCCTGCCATGGGACACCTTCCACTGGAGCAGAGCCCCATCCAGCCTGGCCTTGGACACGTCCAGGAATGGGGCAGCCACAGCTTCTCTGGACAACCTGTGCCAGGGCCTCACCACCCTCACAGGGAAGAATTTCTTCCCAATATCCAATTTAAGTCTGCCCTCTATCAATTTAAAGTCATTTCCCCTTGTTCTGTCACTACACTGCCCTTGTGAAAAGTCCCTCTCCAGCTCTCTTGTAGTCCGTTTAGACACTGGAAAGCTGCTGGAAGTCGCCCAGATCCTTCTCTTCTCCCGGCTGAATAACCCCAATTGTCAGCCTGTCTTCACAAAGAGGTGCTCCAGCCCTCTGAGCATCTCTGTGGCCTCCTCTGGACTCAATCCAGCAGGTCTGTGTCCTTTTTTTGTTGGCTGCCCCAGAGCTGGATGCAGAGCTCCAGCTGGGATCTCAGCAGAGCAGAGCAGAGCAGAGCAGAGCAGAGGGACAGGATCCCCTCCCTTGCCCTGCTGCCCACGGTGCTCTGGATGCAGCCCAGGGCACATTTGGCTTTCTGGGCTGTGAGTGCACATTGCTGGGTCCTGTTGAGCTTCCTGTCGACCAACAGCCCCAATTCCTTCTCCTCGGGCTTGGCAGTCCATTCTCAGCCCAGGCTGTGTTTGTGCTGGCCATTGCCCCAGCCCAGGTGCAGGACCTTGCTCCTGGCCCTGCTGAACTCCCTGAGGTTCTCCCAAGCTTCTCCAGGCTGTCAGTCTCCCTCTGGGTGGCATCCCTGCCCTCCAGCGTGCCCGCTGCAGCAGACACACTGGTGTTGCCAGCTTGGTGTCCTCCATCTCACTTTGCACAGGCTCTACAGAAAAAGCCACTTAACAGAGCAATCTTTATTATCATGGTAAGCTATAAATAATCCATTTTTTCTCATTAAAATTTGTGAGAATCCGTTCCACCCCCCAACTTAAATAAAATAATCAGTAATAAAGGTAAAGAAATTCTTTTACAGGCAGTTTAGGTAGTTGTAGGATTTTTTAATGCCGAACCTGAAGTAATTTTAGTATTAAATAAATTTTCCGTTTACCAGTGCAAGCAGTTCTATTTTATGATCAGTCACAGAAGTTACCATATGATTTCTTATATTGTATACTATTCCCAGTATTTATGCCCTTTGAGTAAAAAGTTGCCTTTTTTTGAAGAATTAGAGTGAACAGAAATGCTCTCAAATATTTAAAATACTTTCTAAAAACCAGCATGTATATAGTTCTGTAGGTTTTACCAGAGGTGTATAATTTTTCAGCATTACGTCTTAATGCCAGTTTCCTGAAGGAGCTTTGACTACAAAAGGCATGAATATATTTTCAAAGGATGATGGATAAATTGGTGGGTGGTAATATAATATATCTTAGGCAGCTGATCAGGGCTTTTTATCCTCTGCCTGTCTTTTAGTTATACACAATTTCAAGATAATTATGGTCTATAAGAATGTCTTTTCCCCTTCCTACTACCAGCAATATTTGTCTTGGTTACAGGTTCAAGAAACTTCCAATCACATCACAAAATTGGAATAGGGCAATTATGGCATCTCAGCAGAGAACTGAACATGCAAATAGACTGACCACACAGTATGGATATTTAATAGGAACATAGTATGGACAGTTAATGAACTGCCTTTATGAAATACACCAGCTAATTAGATACTAGCTACAGAATATATTGAACCCATACTTGAATTTCACAAAATAAAACCCAAGCATTACGTGTAGTTCAGGTAGATATCTACCATGTCTGTGTTACCTTTCCAGAAAAGAATACAGTCCAATCGGATACTGAAAATAAATTAATTACTCATCTCATTAAATAAAATGCCATGTCATTCAATGGTGAGATATGCTATATTAAAATCCCAACTCGGTGAAGTCATCCAAATCCCAAGCAGTTCATTTTTATGACAGGAGAGGTCTTCTTGAAGGGCCTGAAGGTGAGGGTTACTTCACTGACACAATACAAATCAGAGAAATTAACTCCACTGTGCCTTGTCTGCTAAACAAAGCAAGTGCTGAATAGCCAAGGTGAGAGTAAACAGCACAGACAAGAATATTGTTGGATACACAAGAACACAAAGGGAAGAAGAAATCAAAACAAGATTATTTTTCCTTGACCTTCCTGCAGCAATATTGTCCCTCCATTTATAGTCTCTTATAATAGACAACCATGGAGTTACAAGAGAGGAATGCAGCATTCCTGCCTAGTGGCTACTCCTGAAAATTAAGAAGGAAAATTATTCTGTATCAGACAACAGAGCTGGATAAGGCACATCAAACTAACTGACCCCAAGCTCCAAGTGGTACAAGATGTACGGCAGATGTATGTAAAAATATCTCTTGATTATCACATAAAGGCGTAAAGGAGCGAGAAAAAACATGACAGGTAATGAACAACTGAATCAAAGGTGAATGAAAGAAACCTAGAATGTACATTAGCTACTCCATTTTAAGAAAATTGATTGCAATAAAAATACTAACTTGGATAATTCAACAACTGTAACAATTGTGTTCTATCATTAGGGAGTCAATACTTGATTATCAGTTATTTAAAACCACTTAATTAAAAAACCAGCACATTCTCATGTAATTCATACTTGAAAATCAAATTTTAACCTATTTGTTCAACCTTTATTCTAAACCAAAGTGAGAAAAAATTTCACCCTTAAATGAACCCTGTTTAGGTTCACGGTCATTAAAAAATTGATTTTTCACAACCACAATTAATTAATTTCATTAACAATATACTTTTTCCTGACTACTGAAGATAATATTCAATAGGTAAGGCATAGAATTTACCATCCCTAGGTAGGAAAACAGAAGAGTAATAATTTTGTCCAGAAATAAGTCTCTGAAGACACTTAAGGAAATAGCCAGACTTCACTTGATGCAGAAGTAATCAGTAAATTATATGTTACTTCTGATATTAGGAAAAAGCAGCCTTAGAAAGACATAAAATATTTAATGAAATTTTGTAAGATTATCCTCACACTTCAGCATTTTTGCACTGTTGATCAGGCCTTTTCCCTTATGTAATTTTCTCATAACGGAAACTATCAGTGTTTGATTGGGAGTCCACTGAAGTCTGAAGGGATCCTTTCTGTATGACCTGATGCAAAGTTGACCATGTTCCCTAGCACAAAAAAAGAGTCAGAATGAAATTTAAATGTAAATCATAAAGATGTTAAATGATGTTTTTATTTTCTACAGGAAACTACAATAAATATCCACACAAACTGTATACTATTTCTACCACAACATACTGGAAGCAGCTTAACTACTCTTCCTCTCTGGCAGGAGGAAACTGTAAGCAGTTGGGTTTACTGAAACCATTCCACTAAGCCAGCCAGGCTGTCTGCTTTTCATCCATAACCAAAATAAAAAATAAACAGGTTCCAAGCCTGATTTGGCCTTGGCAGGATCTTACTCCATTGCCCATTGATGAGAGGTAGGGACCTGAATTCAATTCCCAAATCTGGCTAGTGTAAATATTCACATACTTCCCAACACATTCTTACGAATCACCAAGATTTATTCATTTGTTGCTACACAATATATACACTTTAAAACGCATTTAATTAATTAACAGGTTACAGGTTTACTTATGAAAAGCAATGGGTCTTACTTACCTTCAAAATGTTGTCAGGATGCTCTTTGGCAGAAGCAACAAACAGGTCATGTCCACAGACAATTCCCTCTGCGAGGAAATACTTGAACAACAAATTGGAGTAAAGGTCGTATTTATCCTCCTCTGTGAAAACAAGAATGGTTGGATTTTTGTATTCTTTTTTTTTTTTTGTTACATAAACTGCCCACCTGTACGTTCACAACAGTGTAAAAGGCCTCTTTGGGTCTATCTCCCAGAGTATGTAATGTACAACAGAGATCAAAGGTAAAACAGGACTCCAAAACTTTTAAAATAATGCTTGATAATACTGTATTTCTAATTTTTCAAGCCAGAGGAAGAGTTTTCAATCAGGCATTTGATTCTAAAATACGGATGGGATACAGCAAGAATGCTATATTCTTTACAAGGCTTCCCTAAGCATCAATGAAGATGGCTGAATTTATGAATTAACGGAAAGGAGTTCCTTAATTTAGGAGAACTATGTTAATATTGATATTCTTAGTGCTTAAAACTTGCTTAAAATATATGCTACCTGATGCTTTTCAAAATTCAGCCATATTTG
The DNA here is from genome assembly GCA_013397315.1 of Donacobius atricapilla. Classification (NCBI taxonomy): domain Eukaryota; kingdom Metazoa; phylum Chordata; class Aves; order Passeriformes; family Mimidae; genus Donacobius; species Donacobius atricapilla. Next base: position 147,927 of record WBMY01017626.1, read on the forward strand.
GCATGCTAAACCCATACAGAGGTAACACTCAGAATAGAGACGTTCTTACGTCCTCACTTCTTCCAAAGTTATGAAAATTATAAAAACCAAATGGATACACTGTAGAAACCAAACAATTAGCAAGGCTGTTTTTGAAACCTAACCAGAGCAAAACTGGAACAAATTCAAAAGTCTCGTGAATTTACAGTTTAGGCAGTGAGACAATACTTGTTAGCAGACATTGTGAACACTGGCCCACTGAAATGAAAATACAAACTCTGACTTCAGAAAGACCAGCATTTCCTTCAGCTTCCCTGGTGCAAGTTAAATGTCAGAAATTACCAGAATCAGGAAGTCTTAATGAACTCATTAAAATAAAACTGAGAATAACTTCAAGCTATGGGAAGTGGGTGCATGCATAACAACTGAAATCTGAACCATCTCAGATGGTCTTTATTTGTAGGAAATACCAACAATAGCAGTTTTAATGCTTATGGTTTTTTGGGAGAAAAGTAAATGTGCTACATTAGGCTTCAATTTTTCATCCCTTAATCTGGCAGCTGGAAGACAACACACAAGGATTTTGAGGCAGAAAAATACAGAGAGAGATATTTCTTTATATGGAACCAACAAGACTCAATCCATTCTTTGTGTGACTTAGAAAGTATTTCCTAACTACACATATGAAATAGTAAAGTTAAAAATAAAAAAAAGCAATAACAATGAGAGAGAGAAAAAAAGTTGTCATTCATATCCAACTTGCAAAAAACAGTAAACAGGAAAATAAAAATACTCTTCAACATGTACCAGATTCAACACGAGTCAATGGAGTGAAGGAGAAAAGGAAAGAAGGAAAGTGTATATCCATAAAGGAAAAAGAAAACTAATAGAAATGGGGAAACTTAAGAAACAAATCACAGGAAAGTATTGTTGCACTGCTACACTTCTAATATCTTGCATATGCACTGATACTTTCAGTGCTTAGATTAACAAGAAGTTCAAACTACAATTATTCAAAACTACTGGAAAAAACCCAGTCCTCCAAGAGATATTCCCCAGCTTCCATGGGATATTAGGCAAAACAGAATTTATATCCTGCTTTTTAAAATTTCATTTTTAAATTCAGTATTTGGGATAGTAGAGTGACTAGAAGTTACTTTAAAGCAGTTGCTCAAAACAGAAAAATGTTTCATAAGCCAGTCACTAAGACAGGAAGTTACATAAAACTGGATATCCAAAGAAGCCAAAGGGAATACAGTAATTACAACACGTTTACTACTAGTACTAGCCACTCTGCAGTAGTCTTAGGATTTTAAGAATTTAGACTGTATTAATAGAACTTACCTTTGATACTGTTGACCTGCTTGGGAGGCCATATTAGCCTTCAATGTACTTGCAGTAACACATTGATTTATTTTTAAATAATGGTCTTGTGACAAATATGGACAGCTCTGAATCCTAAAAATGACAGGACTGATAAAAGCTTACCGGTGACAGTACTGGGTTCCTTGTCAAAATTTCATCAGGATGGATTTCCAAAAGAATTACAAACTGCAAATTTACTTGAGAATTTGGGGCTTTTAATTAATATGAGATACAGTTTGCTCTTGCAAAAGCCATTAACCGTGTTACTGAAGAACTGCCTTCCTACCAACTCAGTGATGAGACTGAGGATGTAGATCCACGTATGGACACAAGATTCAGTTAGATAAAACTGAAACACTACCACTGCAGAAACAAAAGGCAGAACTGACACTACCTAAGGTTTTGAAGAAGTATTACTGTCATATTTCGTAAATATAGTCTTTTAGCCTGCTTAAATCTTAAACTGTTTCAAGTGGAAAAAAAAAAACAAAACTCTACGCTGATTAAGTGTCCCTTATAACTGCAGTCCAGAACACAGATAGCTCCTGCCCCTCAAACATTGGCTGTCTCTAGTTATTCATGCTGTGGTTGCTTACTGCATTACTGTCAGTTATATATTATTCACAGTATATTGATTTCCATGTGCTAATCTCCATCTACAAAGCTCTCAATTTAAGAACCAAAGACCTCTAGAAATCAAAGTGGCAGCATGAGATCTACATTTTTTTTTTAATTGTCTGAGCTACCTGGAAGAAGCCACCAGGGCTCCCCTGTGATCACATCCCTGTAGCAGATGTCACCGGAGGGAGACAATTTTGTTAGATCTCTCCCTTTGAACAAAAGAGGAAAAAGAACACTTGTCAGGCATTCTGGCAGGATCCCCAGCTGTAACATTTACATCATCCTTGAACGAAAAATCTTGGGTTCTCAACTTTTATCTACAGGTTAAAGTTCATCTTCTTCACCATCTGAGGCACAGAAACACTGAGTTGATATGTACTTAACTGACATTTAATGGAATATAAGAAAATGTCTCATTTAATCCAAGTGTTTTATGGCTTGAATCTGTGTGTACAACTATACAGACAGGTATTCTGGATCATAATTTTTGATACTAATTATTCCTTAGAAAGTAAAGAACATATTCATTTTTTTGTGCCAAATATAACACGAAAACTCCATAAATCACGGATAAGTACAAGAAATCATACGATGTCTTGGTGATGGTTTAACTAAGCTGAGTAGAAATACAGCTGTAATAGTTAAGAAGAGTTTTTCTCAAATTTTATTTGAAATGCTGAAATGTTAAAAACATGTTGTAGAAATAAAGCAACGAAGAACAGAAATAAAAACCTTTTAACTGACTAATCAAAGATAATAATTTATTTTGTTGACTCACTGATTTATTTGTAATATAGCAGGGCTGGAGAGGTTCTTACACTGCCATACCCTTCCTAAACATATTTTGGAAACCAACAAGGAATGTTCAAGTTAGCAAATTAAAAACACATTCAGTGTAAGGACACATCGTTTTAACATAAGCCTTTCCTTTCTTCTTAAATTGATTTCCATAAGAGTAAACTTACAGTAAAAAAAGTAAATGAAGAATTGGAGAGTGATCTAAATATAAACAACCTCATAGTCTCCTGCAGTACTCTAAGGATTAGATGTGTCTCAGAAAGCCTTTACAAACAGTGTATCTGGAATTGTTAAAGTCAATGCATCTGTAAGAATCCCTCAGTTCTCCAATTTGTCAGATAGAGGATGCTTTTTATTGATTCATTTCTAGGTCACTAAACTTTTGTGGTATTCAAAAGATCTAAAGTGCATCCATATGGGGCTTTTCTGATAGCATCCATTGTACTGCGGCTTCAATAGTTATGTTACTATTCAAAATCAAAGGAGTACAGCTATCTTCTTGTAAATAAACAAACAAATCATTTAGCACAGGTACTTCAGCAGCTCACTGATTACTTTCACAGAATCCCAGAATGAAGTGTTTTTCTCATAATGCTTGGACTTAGCATTTGAATAGCTAGGATAAATTTTCAACTGTTACCTTTATCTTTCCAAACTCCTCCACATCCAAAAGAACTACCTTCACTACTTGTAGGTACTAACAGTTCAGATCATTTTAGTCAATACTTAGGACAAGCCTGGCCCAAATCTTTAGTTTCAGCCTCCACACTAAAGAGCTGCCCCGTCAGCAGCCTTCATTGTGAACTTCACTTCCAACTACTAAGGCACATAAATAAATAAGACTCTTGCAGCTGCAGCCTCTTGCCTGGGTCCAGTCACTGCAAGTCACACGGCACCGCGGAGCTTTCTCCGATTCTTTTGGAACAAAAAGTGTTCTCCGGCTAAGTAGCAGGTGAGTAACTAGTGAAGCGTGAAACTACACAAGGAAAAGAGATTATTTACCTAGAAGTTATGCATATTGTCTTCAGGACAAAAGCTCTTCTGATCCTACAAATAAGGACATAAATAAAATAGTCTATTGTGATGGCTATGCATTGGTCTCTTCCCAGATGAGTGTGCTTTCATGGCTGAAACAGTCATGGAGAAAGAGCAGTATTGTCACTATGAGCACAGTGAATTCCAACATATAATCTTGCTGAACACCAAGGATAAAGACCAATTCCTATTTATGGATCTTTTCAGCACTGCACTGTATAGGCTATCAAACACATAAGGGACATTGTCAACACCTTTGTGCATGGACTCTCTGTAGCTGCTCCTCAAAGAAACTTGTGGGTTGCAGAATTAGGTACAGAATCTTAAGGCTTCTATCTAGGGCACAGAAAACAAAAAAAACCCAACTAGATATGTGTGAGGCACTGTAAAAATATAATTTATTTAAAAATTAAGGAAACAAATCTAATTACAGAAATTGATATGTAACCATATGACCTTAAGGAAAAACTCCCTCTGCACAGAGGCATTCATGTTCCAAGAGAGGGATGCAGAATAAGCACTAGAACTGGAAGAGGAATAACAAGTCAGGGAGAAAATCCACTGTAAGGTAACAAATATTATATCTATAAATACTGTATTTATAATACCTGACTTTCAAACATCACTATATTAAACAGGATGAAGGTCTTTGAAAAACTCCAGTGGTCATTTGTAGTATAATTGCTTAAAATTATGAGACTTCTAAGAGGGAAGAATAAGCCTGCAACAATGTAATGTACAGACGGCTTATTTTTTTTTCCTCTGTACAAAGTCTAGACAGGTTGCCCTAAAGCTGCCAAAAGCCTGTCATAGCCTATCAGTATTGATAATTTTTTTACTAGATAGATGGTTCTACATTGTGGTCCTGTGACCTAAGGTGTGTCTTTCTCTAGCTATGAAACATCTCTGTAAATTGCTGCAGGTTATAAAACGAGATTATTTTAATAATCTGAAATTCCATTTAAAAGATACTTTTCTAATGTCCACATCTACTGAGCTTGAGGGGATATACTTTGTGTCACTTGCATTTAATTAGCACATGCCAAACCAGAGTTGTCAAACATATAAGTTACAATAGTTGGCATTTGGCCATACTTCAGGAAGGTGAATTCTGCTAACTGGTATTTTGTAGAATTATATGTAGCAAATCACCATTTTGTACCTCTCTTGAGATTATCTTTTTCAGCTTTAAAAAGATGATAAATTCAATTATATTGACAAGTGAAGAGAGCTCTTACCAGGCAGGTTAAATAGCATGCCTAACAAAAATAATAGTAGCTAATGAAAGTAGCTGAAATTGCTTCAAGGCTTGGAATGTACAAGTATAGACCTGGTTTTCACCAGACAACTTTAACTTTTAATAACTGACCTCAGCTACCAATAAAACCCCTCCTACTGATAATCCTTAAAACATTTAGCTGTCAGTGACCTTGTCAAAACTGGGGCTTTTAAAGGTAGGCAAGAATAGGTTCTTACACATCTAGTGAGGGTGCTGCAGCTCACTATGCCGAACGTGTTATATAAACAAAGCTCACATTTAAAAACAAAATAACATCCTCCTGAAAACTCTTCCTGGGCTGGCAAAACACACATGCAACAGCTTGAAGTACATTGGAGTGGAGAGGGGAAGGAGTGAGCTCATTCCTATTTGTTTGTTTTGAAAAGGGAGACTCTCCTGGGAAGCTGATCTTCTGCAGCAGGTTCAGCTAAATCCACAAATGTGTGGTCTCACATTCACACTGAACAAGCTACTTCGATAGGGTTGCACATCAGAATGCTTCTTAAAAAACCCACTACTGAAGAATTTTTTTAAACTGAAGTACTAGTTAAAATCCTAATTCTTGTTAGGTGAACAAATCCCAGGAAGTTTCAAGCTGCTCTGGTAGGTAGGGTCTTCCATGAGAATACCATACGCTTCAACTCTCTAATTTTCATATAATTAAAACACTGTCAAAAGAATATACAATAGAATTAAGTTCAACTGAAAACCACAGTGCTCTTTATTATGAATTGAGTTTAAAAAAACTTGTACACTTGTATTTGAAACAATATTTTACAGTCTTGTCAAGTAACCTGTGGCATTGCTATATCTCCAGAACACAACAGTTACAATAAATATTTTAATACCCTGAATCTACTATTATTTGGTTAAATTAACCAAGATAATGCATCAAATAATGAAGATGAGCATTTAATTTGCAAAGGGAGCTAAGCTAAAAGTAACGCAATTTATTCTCGCCTTAGAGAATGTTGAAGGAAGGGGGAAGAATTTAACCTTTTTATAACACTTGGAGTACAACACAAAGATCTTCCTAGGAGGTTCATCACTGACAGCTTCAATCCTGATAATATTAAGCTTGCCTAGACTAATCGCATGACAGAATTTCTTGGTATGCTGACAGGATAATCTAACAATGCCATTACAATGTTACCCACACCAACTTTAAAAATTAGTCTCAAAATTTTTAGACTAATGAGTCACGAATAAATACAGTTCCTGCTTTAAGACTTTTTGTATATAATTATACGTTTCAAAATAACATACGGTTATGGAAAAAAAAATTAGTTTCCAGATCTAAAAGAGACATTTTCATTTGGGTTTCTGTCAAGCCGTTTCAAATCAGATCACAAGTACAGAGCCAACATCAGGGATAAGCAAATTAAAGCCTACCACTGAGTATGGCCAGATATGCACTCAGAGGAAACAAAGCTCAGGTAAAAATCCTTTCAAGAAAAATCTTCCATTGAGCCAGCAGCATCCACATGACTGTCCTCCACATCCACAACACCCTGTGGTGAAATATTGCACCACTTCTTTCAATTAATGACATTTTTCCTGCTAGTAGGTTCATTGGATTCCACCCAGTCTGTCTACTGGAAGGGGCAGTGAATATTGAAATGGAAAGACAAAATTAAACTAGTCTCACAATCCCTGATTTCTGTAAATTATAATAGGTTCTAATTTATTTTCTTCTCCCCTTACCACAACAAGATAGCAGCTCTTCTCAAACTGAAAAGGGTTGGAATTAGTTAACGTCAGTTATTTTTTCTGGCAAGAAAATATTCAAATTACTTAATCTGCACCACACCATATACTAATTTATATACTTTTTGTAAAAATCAACATTTTCTAAGACTCAGTGACACATCAACAACTGTCTCTAATGGATAAAATGCAGAAATGAAGACTAGCCTTGAAATAACAACAAGCCATAGTGGGAGCAATTACCTTGCTCAGTGGCAAACAGAAAATTTTATTCAGTCTCTAGTGTAGGTTACATGAGCCCTGTACCAACAGAAAGTAACAGGCTGTAATTCTAATTGTGGCTAAAAGAGATTTCAAATATTTTCCCCAAATCCCACTGTTCGGTTCTTCAGTGTCCAGACCAATTTTTGAATTGCAACAATTCAAAATATGTAACCAAAACTCTAGATACAAATTCAGCCTCCCAAGCAATGGTTGTCTTTCCACAGGGAAAATAAACACAGATAAAATATTGGGACCACAATGTTTTCATCCCTTTTAGAAAATGAATGAAAATTACCGATTAGGTCTCTCTCAAGGCTGAAAAGCCACACTCTGAAGAGCTTCTATTGGTGTCTATCACTAGAGAGAAGCAGGCTCTCAGAACACTACAGGCACAACTTCTTTGAAACCACCCAAATCACCCAGGCACGTGCCAGGCTGCTTTGTCCCTAGGCAAGGCTGAAATCTAGTCACTGTTCTCAATTATGAGAGTCATGAGATTCCAGGGTTCCTTCAGGTGGAGATAATTACAAGAATTCTTAATTTTTCTGCTGGCTTTGTGTCAACTCGATCAAACAGAAAGGAAAGCTGGACACCTCAGCTGCAATGTAGACATGGTCACAGAGAGCTGCACTGTGATCTGTAAAGGGAATTCTGGTGCAACCTATTTAATCATCTCAGGGTGCCTCATCCACACCCTGACAGAAAGCAGGCTTCCATCACCTTGCTCTCAGCTGATTCTGGCAACCAAAAAGATTGAAAGGTTCTGCATTGGATGTCTTTCTCAGAGAACCAAACTTAAACCCCTTTTTGGTAACACGCAGTTTGAATCTAACAGCACTTTACAAAATCTTAAGTAATTTGTCTACTTTGCTAATAAGTCCTGAAATGTGCTAAATGCCCTGTTTTCAAACAGAAATCTGGGGTATTCTTCATGGGTGCTCAAGCCTGTCTAAAATTAAGGTTTTGATTCATCTCCTGTAATTCTTGAGATAGACAATAGTCCAATCTGAAGGCTACATAAAATGAAGGAACCTGAGAGTTATACTTTCTTAAAGTCTGACTTCAAAAAACAGTGAAAAGAGAGGCTGTTTAATGAATACATTGAAGAGTGAAATGCTTCAGAATATAGCTTTAAGTATCTATATATTCTATACTAACCAATAAGAAGAAGGGTTCCAACAGCTACGCCTCCACCTGGAAACAAAACAAAATGAAGAATAAAGTAAGACTACATTTTAATACTATGTTAGAGAACAATTAACTTTTCTTAGTTTATAAGTCAAAGAAAGGTGATAACGGGGAATTTAAAAATATAAAAGTGAACAACATTTTAATTACCTTTGCAATACTTACTACAATTCTCTATTATGAAATAATTATACATTACACGTAATTATATACTGCACATTACAATTACTTTCACAATATACTGTACTATCATCATTGTGGTAAAAAGATCCTGCAGAGCTCTGCGCAACCACGCTCAAGTACTACAGCGGCGATGTGTGGTCTGAGCCAGCAGATTTTTACTAGGATGACTCGAGTAAACATTCACCAAACCGAACTAATATTAATCACTGTGATATTCCTTTCTATCAAGAAAGCTATAAGCTAAGTGACCTATTTAGATTTTAGTAGATTTTAGCAAATTCCCACCCAAGTCTTTGAGGCAAAATCCGGGCTCCACTGCTTCTTATCTTACTGCTGAGAACTGACATGGCAGCAAGATTTTCACCCATTGAAACCTGGACTGAGAGATCATAAACATCACAACACACACTACAAAAAAACATTCACTACTGAAGATATTAATGTCCGTTATAGGACGTCTTGGACATAATAGCTCCATGAATTCCTTTACAAGGACAGTGAAAGAAGAATTCATTTTATTTTAGGGTAAAGAGTACATTGATTTATAATCTGAATTCCAAGAATTACAATAGTGGAATAAGCTGAAATCGGACTATTTTTTTTAAACGTTTATATAAGACTGTGACAGGAAAGCTAAAAATCCCTGGAAGTGATCCAATGCCCACATGCAACCAGCCTACTGAAGTGTTTTGCATGGAAACTGCAGGATGTTGTCTGCAATTTTGCACTGATTTAAAAGCAAGTTAGGAGCAAACTAATTGATGAATCCCATCAGCACAGTATGCAAAGCTCCAGAAGTCAATTCTGGACTGCACAGATGGACTCCAGTGAACAGGATCTTCCATTTTATACATTTTTAAGAGCTCAATAAACTCCACTAGAAATTGATTCCAAGATGAGTTGGATCAACTTCTTAATCTTCAGCTCTGCTGGTGTGACTACAAATGCCTGCAGTAGCTGTAATCTTGCTGTATACCCAGAAAGAAGAGAAAAAGCAAATTGCTCTCCCAGAGACCAAAAAGTGCTAATATTGTTGCATAACAGGACCTAAATTAAAACCAGAACAGGATCACTTTGCCATCATGCCATGATGCACCATAATTCGAGCAGAACTCAGCAGTGGAAGTGTTTAGCCAGCGACTAATTTCATAGTTATAGAGAAGCAGATGTCCCAAGCTAAACTCCTGAGTCAAGATGAACAAATACCTCAATATCTACAGCAAGCTGACCAGGTAATCAAGCATTTTCTAGATAATAATAAAAAAAAAACAAAACCAAAACCAACCAAATTTTAACTGCTCTTTATCAGAAAGTTAGAATCACTCATGAAATCCCCATGTCCTAAGCTAATGATTTTTGTTCCATTTTTTTGTTGAGGAGATAAATGCAAGCGAACCCAAAAGATGTACCACAGGGGAAAGCCAAAAAAACAGACCAAAATCCGAAATCATACCGATGTTTGATACAAAGTATGCTGCCAATTTTCACTGCACTTAATTGTTCAGGGAGACAGAACACACGGGATACTAACAGTTGTTTAAAATGAACACATGCTCTATACAGCCCATAGTAAAGAAAGCGCCAAATGCTGAGATTTTACCAAAACCTAAGTTGGCATAGAAAATATGATTACAGCAGCCATAAGTAAGGCATAACCTCATGGCAATAAGGACTTTAAAACCTTGGTTAGAAAAAAGTTCGGGCACACAGAAGTAGCGTCTCTTCTGCTTTTGCGGTGAATTTGTTTGTCAAACAGTGTAGCCAAAATTCTCTCAAGCTGTGTTTTCAGATCATCAGTGGTACTGTTTCTACAAGCCAGAGCTGTAACATATGTGCACATACTCTGGTTGCTAAAGGCAAACTCAGGTCAAAGCATTGTCTTTACGTTATCAGATGTAGTGAGTGGTTTGAACAAGTGTCTTAGAGGGAATGCAAAACTATTGCAGTTACCATGGTTACATCTTCATATTACAACAAGCAACAATACCAGTAAATTAAGCAAAAGATAGACAACAGGAAAAAATAGCAGTAATGCTGATGGAATCAAAATGAAGAGGCAAAATCTTTAACTTTCCCAAGAAAGCTGCTGTGAACTCATTATTCTTCCTAATTTTGCAATTTGAATTTTTCTTTGCCAGTATCTAAGGCAGTAACATATATAAACATCTAAGCAAGACTTGTAACTTTCCACATTGCTCCTTACAGCAGAGAGATTTAAGATCTTATGGAGAGAAGCACAACAAACTTCGCAAGCTGAGAAGTGTCCAGATTGTTTTCAAAGCATATCCCTGGCCTTTTTTCTGAACAGCCTGAAACAAAACATTCAATACCAGGCGTGTGCTGGTTATATTACACAATGGTTGCAGCTCATTGCAGAGAACTACTCTGGCACACATCAGCTATATATGGTCCATAAACCTTGAAAGTAAACTTGAATATATGGTCTGGAAGTGCAGCGTGCCCCGATGGTAACACAGCGTTTGAAATCCAGCATTTATCTACCACTTCTCTTCCAAAGGAAATTCACTCCTTTAGAGCAACCCACAACAATGCAACAGCCAGCCAGCAGCTGTAGGGTGAAAAAAATTCCTCCTTGGATTCTTCGCCTTTTCCTCTCTTCGGAAGCTCCTTGTTAGAGCTGTGTGTGGTAACACCATGCTTCCCCTCACTCACTCAGAAGCTGTACCTTCATGTCTAGGAAATAATTCTGTATCCAGATTACAGATTCTGAACAGAGTAAACTTAAATTCAGGCCCAAGCCAAAGATCTACAAGACTGCCTAGTGACTGTTACAAACTATGTCTATGAAAAATCAAACTAAAAGAGTTCCTAGTACCTTCCATTGGGAATTTATACAAAAAACCCCCCCGATTGCCCTCAGTTCCTGGTGACAATGAAAATTAAACATTTTTACAGACAATTATTTAACTGCTAGTGGGCAAGACAAAAGAAGAAAAGTACCAATATCTTTCAGAAACACATTAACAGCATCCTGCAACACATTTATGAAGCATTTCCACACCCAGAAAAAGGACACAAAGCATAACAAGTCAACACTCGTAGAGTCAGCAGCACAGTGGTGCTGGTGCACCATCAGAGGCTCAGTCAGATGCTCAAAGGATGCTCCCCTTTGCTCAGCACTCACCAGATCACATCTGGAACACGAGGCCCAGATGACTTTGAGCCCCTCTGTTCAAGAAAGAATCAAGATAAACTGAAGCGAGTCCAGGGAGTGGAACGAAAATGGGGCAACTGATTCAAGAGAAGTGGCTGAAGGAAGTGGGCTTGTTCAGCCTGGAGAGGAGAAGAAAACCTGAAGGCCCTGGGGTGGTACCCAAGAGAAGCTACTGAAACACAGCTGAGCTCCTTACTGAGGTGCAGTGGGAGGTCAACAAGCAACAAATGGGAGCCAAAACAGGAGACGTTCTCAGTGGATATAAGGAAAAAGAAAATTCCCTACAAAAACAATTAGACATTGGACTGGGTTATCCTGAGGTGCTGCAAAATCTCTGCCACTGCAGATTTTCAAGACTCCACCAGATAAAGCCCTGAGCAATCAGCTCTGAATTCAGAGCTGAGCCTGCTCTAAGGCTGCAGAGGGTAAATTTTTGAGGTCGCTCCTGAGTCTCCAAAATCAGTGATTCTGTACAGGTTCACCCAGCTGGAAGTCTGTTCAAAAATGCCTGGCATCAGTAGAAACTTTATTATAGTCAGCATGCTTAGCATGAATCTTTCCTGGCCTACCCACTCAGCCTCCAAAAATCAGGGATTTAAGGGTTAGGAGTTTACCCAAGGTAACATAAGAACATAGAGTCCAGGTTTTCAGAGATGCCACAACCCCAAAACCCCCCATCCAAAAGTACTTTCCAAAGCTGCTGTTCCTAGAGGTAAGGAATATCCTCGTTGTTCAAGTATAAATATTAGTAAGCTCAGGAAATTATGAAGTATTTAAAGGACAAGGAAAAGGTAGAAGGGATCCTGGCTTATTGGAAGTGTCCTCAGTTTCCATAACAAGCCACTAACTGTGTTAGCAGGTGCCTAGAATTTTAGGAGACTGCCACCATGGGAGCTGTCTGCAACTCCAGAGCCATGCTGTGCAAAATCCACTGTTTCTAAAAGGGAATATGAACTGGAATAGTCAATGCAAATCTGCTCTTCATGCAATTAAAAGGCTTTACAAACTACACTCACTTAATAAAATATTTCTCTCTGAAGCAGGAAGTTTCCTCCACAATGATCCTAATCCCTGATGAAAATGCAGGCGCAGACACACAAAATTATACACAGGCTGCAAAACGTTCTTTATACAATGGATACAACTTTTATATTATCATCAATCACATAGAGTATCCCTAGAGAGAAATGTGGCATAATCTGTGTTCCCGGAGGAGGAATGAACAAAGCTGAAGTCAGGCCATTCTCACCTAAAAGCCTCACGTATGTACATTAAAGATGCACTGCAAGTGCGTGAAGTTCGAGGAGCACACCGATAAACCACGCTGTTTATACCAGCAAATGAATTACTTCCCATTCTAAGAGAAAGTGCCAGTTCACCACACGGAAAATACAGCAATAACCACAAGAGATGACTGCACGGCACCCTGACAGCGACAGCAAGCAAAGGCAGATCCACAGACAGCAAAAGCAGCGTCAGACCAGCGCTGTTTATCTAAACGGGGCACTTCAATCATGTAGCTGTGGCGAGCAAAGCAGAAAAGACACGCTGAGAACCACAACACGTGTCCCACCGCAGAACCCGAACTCCCCGACGTTCATCCACACACGCGGCGCCGCAAGGCGAGACGCTCCCGGCCCCCGGGACAGCGCCACAGGCGCCGGCAGAGAGCTCCGGAGGCAACCTAGGGGCAGCTCTGCGCCCCGGCAAAGCCGCTCAGCCTAGGGGCAGGTCTGCGCTCCGGCACGGCCGCTCAGCCTAGGGGCAGCTCTGCGCTCCGGCACGGCTGCTCGGAGCGAGGCCAGCACGGCACACGGCGATCCGCACGCCCCGCAAGCTCAAGGCAGCAAACGCGTCCTGCCTCGCCCCGTCCTCATCGCCCCTGCAGCCCTCCCCAGAGCCCCGGGACCGTGGGGAGGAGGGAAAAGCCGGCGGCAGCAGCGGCGGGGACTGGCAAAGGGGCGAGCGGCGGGGGCGCAGCACCGGGTCCCAGTCCCGCTCCCACCAACCTAGCACACAGTCCAGGGAGGGCAGCCCGCTGGAGAGCAGCAGCTGCCCGTGGCGCACCGAGGGCCGAGTGCCCGGGAGCGCGGGCGGTCGGGGCCCGGCCCCGGCTCTGNGGATGCGGTACGGGGGCTGAGGAGGGGACATCCTTCTTGTCCCGCGGGTGCCCGAGGTGTCTGTCGCGCCGGGCGGGCCGTGGGCGGACGGGCTCGCCTGGCGCGGCATTAGCCCCTTGGAGAGGAGCCTGCAAGGGAAAAGTACTTGTACAACGTATTTGCGTAGCTGCGTGTAGCATGATATGTTTGGGGTCCCTGCTTGTTTGCACATAGCCGCGGACCGGTAGCAAGCGTCTGGTTTAATACCTTGGGAGCAAGATCTTTCATCAGCGTGGTGGCCCTGGACCAAGATGTGTGATAGAAAAAGTTAAAAGACATTAAAATGCTTTCACAATTTCTAGTATGTTTGCTTTGTCAGTCAACGCCATGTTCTGGTACTCTGAAAGCAAGGGAAGCCCTTGTCAGTATATAGAACTTCCGCTATCACAAGTAGGGGTTTTTTTTGTTTGTTTTCCATCTGTTGGTGATTCAGGTGCATCCCGAGCTGCTTGGAGACACGTGTACGCAGCAGAATATAAAACCGAAGCTTTAATACTATAATCCCTCACTCTCACTCTTTAATTCCAATGAATAATGTTTACTGTTGTTCTAAGCCAAGTTTTTGAACACCTGTGGTTCTTAAGTCTCTTTGTAATTGAAGGGAAAAAATCCTCATGTTAAATATGAGCAGAGCAACAATATGTGGGCAGTCTTGAACCTCAGAATTTTTCGTATCCAGTTCAAATTCAGGAGCATGAGACTTCAGTATGTTGTCTCCCTAGCTGGGGAAATGATGTTCTTTTTGCTGCTGGCCAAGCGTCTTCACATGCTAAGTAGTGGACAGTTCAAGGTCTTTTATCAGGAGTATCAAGAGGTAGTGTTGATGTTTTGTATTTTTGCTAAACTGTGAAATACTAAAAATGCTTAATTTTAAGTATAGATTATTGTTTAGTGAAAGTTAGAAGTATCTGTCCGAAGAGGAGAAAATCAAAGGAGATTGGAAACCATGGCAAGAAATAAATATAGCTGTTTAATTTCACTTCTGTAATATGTGACCAATGAAGTGTGAATATCTGGAATAGGAAAAGCCAACAAAATAAAAACCCAAAGCATAATTCACAATTCTTTCGAAAGGTTTGGGCATCTGTTTCTGTCAGTGGGATCCTGTAGTAACTGAAGAGGGAGGCTGAAAAGTAGAGAGAGTTCTCCAGTTTTAAAACATCTCAATAACTCTGCCATTTACTGTACTGTCATCCTGGAGCCCAAATCCCTGAATATTCAGGTGAGAGTGCTTGCAGGTGTGTGTGACACAACAGTTGCAGGATATCTCTTGGAGCATTTTGTTACAGAAGCTCCTAACCCAGTGGTAAGGATATCTGATAAATCAGTGCTTACCTGTCAGAATCAAGTGATAAACTGCACAGACTCAATCCCCGCAATTGTTTTTTCCCGTTCTGAGTACATTTTGTTTTCTTACTTCATTAACACAAAATATTTCCTTGCTTAATTTTTTTTGAATTAAAATACACTATTATAGGTTGTCTTAACTTCACAGGGTAGCTGTAAACATACATCCAGGGCTGAGCCCTCTCTTTTGTTCTTTCATTTCTCATCACTAGTTGCCTAACATGTTAGGGGGTTTTTTTTAATACTTTTTTAACCTCGTTTTCCTAGAGGGCAATTAAAGTTGGAGGCTAAATAATTCTTTCTCCTTTTTTTTTTCTTTCCTATTGGGAGCCCACATAATGAAAGTATTTTGCAAATGCTTGTGCCAGTTTAGTGTTTCATGTATAACCAGTTTTAGTGTTTCTTGGATAACCAGCTTTCTTGGATAACCAGTGTTAGTGTTTCTTGGATAAACTGCACGTTTACTGGAAATCTCAGCGGCTCAGGAGCTGATCCAGAGGGTCAGGATTGCAAAGGAGGAAGTCTCACTCCCTTCTCCTCCTCTGTTTCCAGTCGCTGGTGCTTGTCAGTTCCCTCTTGGAGCTGACTGAGCTCACCAACCTGACGTGGAACTGCCGATTGGCTTTCTGATCGTTTTATTTGATGCCATCCTGCTGAGCTGGTGCTGTATGGAAAAGGACACACACACCCCCTGGGGAGGGGCAGCCCAACATCCCGGCTCTTGCTAGCTGTGAACTTTGTAGTTACTTCAGAATTCCACGGATTTTTACATAAAGTGATATTTTTGTTACAAATTTTTTTGTAGACATCCTTATAAATAAAGAGAAAAGGTGCTTTACATTGTAACATACAGTAGGAGAGACTGTTTCATATATAACAAAAATAGTGGAGCAGTAGATACAACTTTTTCAGTAGGAGAACTGAACTTTTGAAATATGCCAGTAGTTCTGTTTGTGATGTTCACTTTTCCCCAGTCACATTTTAACCTGATGGGTGCAGTTTAAGTCCTACTGATTTAGAAAGCAAGTGGAAATAAGCTGATTTTCAATAAGTGGGGGATTTTTCAAATTTTAACATGTACTACAATTAAAGCTTTTTAACTGCATATGTGTTTATGAAAATACTGCTTACAGCATCTGACTTTACCTGTATTTCAGTCAAATTTCAGAGAGGGAACTAATTTAGTGGAAGTTTAATTTTGTATCTATTTTCAGTCAATTATTTTAAATCAATGATGTTTCATTTTCAGGAATAACAATAGTTTTTTCATTCTTTTTGAATGATACTGAAGGTTTGCTTATATTCACATGTCTAGTTTTGAAAAGGTGAATTTTCAGTCGTCATAGAAGATCCCACTAGGATCTGCTGTCTGGCAGAAAGCAAGACCACAGGAACTGTAATTCTAGACATTACCTTAATCCTCAAATGCACATTATGAGGTAGAGGAGTCCTACTGTTCCTGCTCTAGGGGTGGAATGGAAATGCAGAGAAACTAAGGAACATGGAAATGATTCCCAGTGCTCAGGAAGTGTCTTAGGAAGTTATTTCTTGTCAGCTGAGCTATGGCAATGGTCGTACTCAGGTCATTGGAGAATGGAGAGGTTTAAACATTTTTGTCTATTTTGGGATGTCTTAAACTGTAGAATGGTCAACTTTACAGCTCACATGTTGTCACGTAGACGAGGTCAAATGAGGATGTCAATTTTAGCTGCAAATCCTAACTGTGCTATGGAGAAATCAAGCTCTCTGTTTTCCTCTTCTTGCAAACTTGCTGGCCCAATTCAGCTACTTGTCTGTGTGAAATGCAGATTCTAAGATGGATTAAGAAGAGGATTTGGGGTGAAAATTTCCTAAGGGAAAAAAAAATGGAGGGAATACAATGGTGAGCGAGAGAGCAAACAGAACATTTGGGAAAAGGTTATGCTTGGAATTTGATCTGCAAGTACATTTGATGTTTCTCTTCAAAAGCTGTAGCCTACAGATTTGTGGAAAATCCTGGTGTCCTCAAAATAGCCCTTTGGATACGTGGAACGTGTGCTTTGGATATTTGTGGCTGAGGAGAGGAGGCACAGATGTTGTGGCCTCTCTACCACGTGGGTTGCCCGTGTCGGCTCGTAGGGCCCCCAGTTCACACCAGCGGCGAGCCTTGTGTGGGCGATGCTCCTCAACAGCGCAGAGTTATTGATGGATGCGTTCTGTTGTCTTTGCTTCCACATGAATGGTTTGGCTGGGTTTTAATTGTGCTGCATAAGGTTCCTGTGTGCTCTCATCTTGGAACAAAATGCTGCTCATTTTGGAATAAAACACCAGCCCATTTTATTTCAAACCCGTGTGTCTGGCTGACCAGTGATATTTCCCTGTTGGATTTACATGTGGGATAGAGAACCAGAAAACCCCATCCTAGTGACAGTTTAAATTCATAATCTTATTAGTGTTTGCTGTTCCATCGCCAGGCCGCTTCGCTCCTGAGTTGTGGAATGTGCTGGTATTAGACTGTACTGATTAAAGTTTTCTAGTCCCCAAATCAGATTAGCCCCCGAGTCACCTGCCCAGGCTGGGTTGGCAGTCATGTGACCCAGCGCCCTGCTGCGCCCCTGCTGCGAGCTGAAACAAGGTAGTTTGCTTTTGAGATGTTCTTAACTATCTAACAGCATGGGGCGTGGATTACGGCTGCAAAGAAGATGGCTTCATTTTCCTGATCTTTGAACTGGCTAGAATGGATAAGTTTGAAAGTGCAGGATCTTCAGGCCGTGAGCCAACAACTGGAAAGAATGTTTAATCCTGGAAGCTCTGACACCAAAAGACCTGTTTTTTTCAGTGTGAAAAAGCTTAAAGACTGCTTATCCAGTCAGTCTGTGGCAAATGAAAGAATTAGTTGGAGTGTTTAGGACTTGCCAGTTGTATGATATTATACAAAACATGATACTTAGCCTCTGGGTGTTACCTAAATTCATCCTTCTGGGTATCCTGAGCAACAGGAAAAAAATTTAAACCAATGTCAAATTTAAACAGCTCTTTTGAAATAGAAGTAAATTAGGAGACATGAGTTGAAGTAGTATGTGTTGAAGGCAAGAAATTGTTTTAAAGGTTACTTTATTTTTCTGTGATTTCGGAACTGCACAGTATAAAATTACTGAAAGCTGCAGAACAATTATCTTGAAAGTGAATTGTGACTTCAATTTAGTGTCTTAATAAGCATCATACAGATTAGTGCTGTCTTTAATAGAGATTTTTTTTTTAATATTTCTCATACTTCCTGGTGAGACCCACAAACGTGGAACCTCAGGTTTCCAGTGTACTGGCCATTGATGTTTTCTGGTTATTGTCTCCCACAGGTATTCCAAACAGGAATACTGGCTTGATTTTTCAGCTACCACCAACTGTCACAGCACTCTGGCCATCCACAGAGTGGGGCATGAACCAGGGTGTGCTGCAGTAAATCATCCTGTAGAGATGTGTAACTATCTGGGCTGAACACAGAGCCTTGCTTGCTTATCAAAAAATTTTACTAAAATAGTGAAGTAATTAGGTAACTGAGGGGCAGATGAAGAAAATAGTCTATTTGGCCTTTAAGTAGTCAGGAAGCAAAATTTAGATTTTTCAGTGTGAGTTATAAAGTTGGATAAAAGACAAATGAGCAACCTAGTCAAACTCATTGTAAAGCCAGGTTCACAACTGGCCACTTAGGGAAACTTAAATTGTTTCAAATTTGGAATAATGTTTTGGTGAAAAAAACCATCAGGAAGCACTGAATATCTGGCTTTTTTTTGTATGCAGGCTGCATTTTAACAAGCCATTGTTATTCTTCATATCAGGGGATTCAGCTTCTTCCATCTTCTACCCTGAGCCTGCCAATTCCATGCCAGAAGTGCTGTATTTGTGGGAATCCCATTTCTGGGAGCAGGGCTGCCATTTCCCCCTCCCAGGTACTAAATTGCATTTTGTGTGAGATAATATATGTAAGAGGAATAAAAATGAATTAACATTTAAAACTGTAGATACTGAAACAGATTGAGGGAAACCAAAAGGTTACCAAAGTCCTAGAAATGACAACTGTGTAACTGGGTACTGCAGAATAACTCAGTGTGTTGCAACTGGGACACACCTGAGGTTGTGGGTGCTGCTGGAAATGTGAGCTGCACTGATTGTTTCGAAGTCCAGTCTTGGGTTTGCATGGGAAGAATAGATGTGTGTTATTTCATTGCAGTGAGGGGGTAATTAATGCAAAGGCTCAGCCCTAAGGTTTATTAGAATACCTGTGTCTCTTCAGTAGCCATGTTTTCAATATTTCTGTGATTTACAGCTGTGACTGTGTGCCTAGCAGAGGAAGAAAGGTAATGGGGCTGTTTTTTTACACCTATCTCCTATATTTCTGAGAATACTGTTGCACATTCTTGGAGCCTCATGCTTCCACCTTTTCTTGATTGTGCTTCCATTGGTCCAAGAAGTGTGAAGCACTGTTTGATCTTGGTGTTCTCATGCTATTGCCAAGCCACAGTGATTTTTTTAACATAATTTTTAACATTTCTGGCACAAAGGAACTGAAATTCAGAAACATTAAATTGTAAGAATATCATCAATCTCAGCACACACAAAATACCTGTGCGGGAGCTGTGTGACCAGTCACTGATTTTCCTTTTAGAAAAGCAATGTCTTATGGAGGAAAGGGCAAGCCACGTTCTGTGCTCTTGGAACAAACTAGATGAGCAAATTTAGATGAAATAAAATCTGATCACTTTTTAAAAACAAATTTGAATAGTTTACAGTTTTTTAAATAGTTTTTAAGGAAGCAATTCAGGGAGACATAATACTGGTGAAGTAATACAGTGATTGTTTCTGTACTGCTTTTCTGTTTTACAAGTACTTGTGTCCTCATTTGAAACCGCTCTTTGGGGTGCGTGTCTGTGGTGAAATGCTTGGTAATGTGTTTGGCATTACTGAGAGTGCAGTTTGTGGGGCTGGAGCGTGCTCATGTCTTGCAGGTGCTCTGCACCTCAGCTTGGAATCATTTGCTAAATTGGAGAAAGGCACCTCTATGTATTTGATTCACTAAGTAGTCAGTTTTCGCATTAATTGTTGTGTCAGCTGTATCTTTTACTTAAAACCATCAAATTAAATAATAGCTTATGCTGCCTTTCTATTTTAGTTCATGCATTTAAAACCTGGAAGTCAGATAAAAAGATAGTTTCAGAATAAATTCGGTATATTATTTATGAGTGGAGCAACACATTAGCATGGAGTTCACAATAGATCATATCGCTTTTATTCCATCTTACAAGCTTAGCAGCACAAACAGAATAATCAACATATTATTTGGCTGTCATCTGCTGAACAGAAACCAGAGATCACAAGGAGGTTTTCCCTAGCTGCAGTGATGGCCTTTTTGTTCCAAGCCCCCATCTGGGAGGGCCATGGTGTGTTATCATATGGAACGCGGGGTTTGCTGTAATCTGCTTAGCTGCACTGCAGTTTGAATCTTTATTCCATGTTTGTGTAATTTATAATTTTAATGAGACCATGGCTCTTGTGGGCTTTGAAATATATTAAAAGCTCTTTTGTGCATATGCTTTTGTTCTTGCTTAATAGGCTCAGTGTATTTAAAACTGATGAATTTTTATTCATGGATTTGGATGTCTGGGGATTAACTTAGACTGAATATCATTGCACTCATCTATTGATGTTTGGAACTTTTTTATACTTGTATCTCTAAGTGGAGAAGACTACAGAACTTGTGTTTTACACATAAAACAGCTCAGAAATAACTAATAAAATTTTATTGAGCAGTGAGAAAAAATACTGATTACAGTTTATTTTTACTGCATAAACTCTCATGAGCTACCATTTTGCTCTGAAAAAAGTCCATGAATCCATGTACATGTGTGTATTTAGAACTTTGTAACTAAAAAGCAGTTTGGGAAAGCAGTCAACATTTTTGCAGAATAAGAGCAGTGATAAGCACTTGATTTGCATTTTTCTTCTATGCAGGTAACTTGGAAATGTAAATACTGAGCACTGTCTTGTCTGACTGTGTTGCCTTTCTCCTGTTTTTTAACACATTTTTAACGCAGAGCGTGCATAAGCTATTTCATTAGAAGGTGATGCTGATAACTTGGGAGTATTGATAAACATACAGAAGGATTCTTCACTGCTATTTTCTGACAGTGCTAAAACTGGTCTTGTTTTTTGCTTTTGTATTTTTCAGATGTTTAATGGTTTGTTTATGGTTTGTCTGTCAGGTTTGATTTGCTATTTGTTTAAAGATTTGATACTTTGTGACTTCTGTGTTCCTAAACTCTGTGGAGCACTCTTCAGTGATGTTATTCTGAGACCAACATTGGTGAGAAGTGTTTTTTCTAAATAGTCTTGCTGACGGTGTACTGAAATGTGAAGGGGTTGTTTGATGTGGAGGGGGTTTGGGGTTTTGTTTGTGGTGTTTTTGTTTGTGGTGTTTATGTTGGGTTTGCTGGTTTTTACCCGCAAACCCTCCTCTTTGTAATGTAATTTTAAGTAAACAGCCTTTTTAGTGCTCATTGTATAGGGGAGTTATTTACCCCTCTTCTATTCACTGCTTTGAGCAGTACCTTCTAAAATCAAGTTTCTACCAGATGTGTCAGCTGGGAAGTGCAGGGGACACATGAGCCTTGGACAACTTCAGATTCTGTAGGGTTGTAGATTTTTAGTGCCTAATGTGAAAATCAGGCTTGTAACTCTTTGTCTTACTAAACTGAAATGAATTTTCAATGTTTATATGTCTGTGTCTCAAGAAAGCAAATGTAGTGAAATTTAAGATAAACCCATGTGGTTATTTGACCATTGTGACGTAGGCACAGCCCATTTTTCCCAGTTACAAGCGAAGGTGACTGTGGTGTCTGCCGGACCTTTGGTGTTTGTCTCGACTTTGACCTTGTTGCAGAATACTGTAAAGGGAATATTCTGGCATCCCCCAGAGGCCCAGGCTTGCCATGCCTTTGCTCAGCTGTCTGGATTTCACTGCTCAGCTAAGAGGAGTGTATGGAGCTGCAGAGGAGGAGAAGCTTGGGAATGCATCTGGCCATTAAAACAGCGCTTTATTCAGCACTGTGCAAGTGCTAGGAGCTGCTTCCCAAAGGTAAATAGAACCAGTGAGAACTACCTGAAAACTGTGTTGAAAAATTGCTCATTCTTGTCAGTTGTCTCTGGTTATTTAACACCAGCGAATTGTGCTATGTGCCTTATGTTTACAGGATTAAACTCCTTGTCAGCTTGAGATCAGTAGCTGACGGAGCTCTCATTGGAGACAAGGTGGCAGTGCCTAGTAGAGATAATGTGTAAAAAAGTTATCTCTTCCAGAATATCACCAAGCTTGCTCACATTTGCCACACCAAGTCCAGTGTTTCTTCCGGAGTAATGCAACAGCTGGAAATGAAAAGCAATTCTGTCAGATCTCCAGCGCAAATGGACCTTCTGAAAATTGTTCTTGGTTTTGCTTTAGATGTTCAGAATCCTCAGATTGTAATTAAGCATTTTGTATATTGTGTATCTAATATGGGAAGCATCCAAATAAACAAGATATACACCCTTCGCTCTTCTAGCACATGTAACATCAATTTCATGCAGAAGTTTTAAAATAATAGTTTAATTTAAATAGCAGCTCAAACTTAAATATTTAAATGGCCTAGTCAGTGTGCAGTTTTTTCTTTGGTTAGGGTTTTTGGATTTTTTTTTAAAGTAATCTCAGAGTAATTCTGTGGGAAAGAGATGGTGCAGGTCATGTGTAGAGAAAAGTGTCTTGTTAGATGTGGACAATGTTAGGAGAACAGTTTCTGTTATGAAAGGAAAAACTGATAATCTGTCACTACATATGCAATGAAATTCCAGGATTGGGAAACATTAAATAAAGCAAATGTGACTGGATTTTTTTTTATGAAAGTGAAAAATCTCTTCAGTGCCAAGTCCAGTGATTTGTTTAGTCACACTTTCAGTGCCTGCAACTTAGATTTTCCTGTATTTAAAAATTCAGCACCATATCTTAAATTGTCTTACTCAATGTCATTGGTTTTCTGGAAATGATAAAACAGCTCATTGATTTTCTAATTTTATTATGTACACAGCTAATTGTAATCCAGGATTACAGCAAACAAGATGTTAATTTCTAGACAACGTATGCACAGTTCCCTCTGAGTGTGAGTGTTACAGAAGCAAAGAGTACAAAGAGAATACCATTTGTGCTATCCTCACAGGAGCTGTCAATAAAAGATGTAATAGGGGATTTAGGAATCTGGAAATGGCCAACTAATTTATGTGAATCTATTTTATTTCAGCTAGAAAGCCCAAGCTCTGTTTCGTCTGCACTGCATATTGCAGAGCACAGGCTGTCTATAGAAAACCAGGCGGCTGCATATGGATAGTCCCTTGATATCATTCACTTGCTGTGTAATCTTATTATGCAAAGTTCTAATCTTCACCTAGAATGAATGCCTCTGGGTCAGAATATAGTCATATCAGGGTTTTTGAGGTCATGTTTTGTGATCCTTAGCTTATTCTTCTAAGTAGAGCTGGGATTTAAAGAGTATTCCCCAGACACTGGCAGAGATAGACGGCAAAACCTGCTGCCTTTTTGGAAGACAAGACCAACATGAGGTCCCTGGTAGGATTAAACTTGATTTGTAGCTGTAGGATTTTTTAACAGATGTATTATTGGACAGGGAATAGGGGGCCACCAGCACAGCGAAATTGGATCACAATTGGCATTCTAAGGGAGTCCGCTGGCTGCTAAAACAGCAGCTGCATGTGGATTTGACTTCTTTCAGGTGAAGCGACTTCCAGTCATTTGGAAAGGATGGGATGAAAAGGAACCTTGGTGATAATTTTGATGTCTGCAAGATTTAGTACCAATGTAATGGGATTATCGGTAACACCTTCACTGCAGAAAAAGCCACCTGGCGCTATAACTGGCAGCAACTGAGAACTAATCCTTTCCCATCTCTTGGATGTCATTCATGAGGCTCCAAGTGATTTCTACCCTGCTAGCTGTGATTAATTTTATAAACAAACAAACAAAAAAATCGGGTGATGAAAGCATAGGCTATGGAAGGAAAAGGGAACAGAAGATAATAGTAATTACATTTTGCATTTTATTTTCTCTGGGGTATAAACTATACAGTTGTGGTAAAATAACCAAATTGTGTTCTCTGTGGTAAATTTGGATGTGTGAGCTTTTTTAACCAATGTTGATTTCAGCATAAATTTTTCAGCTACCTGCTATATGATAGTAGATAGTACCTGGAAGTAATTACAAGTTTTAGGCCATTAGTTCTGCAGTAAGGATATTTATACTACAAAGCCAATAAGATTTCAAGGGGCCTGTGACTTAAATAATTTGTTTTATTGTGCTTATTGGTCTTATGTTCGATCTGGTGGAGTTCTCTGCTGATGGTACTTTGTATTAAAATTGTGTGAGGTGGAAAACTGTACAGCTGTTTACTTTCTTATGATGAACAATATGACATTGTTTCAAAAATGTACTGATATGAAGTTCTCAGCAGAAACTTACATTTTAATGATGCTCAAGTTAATTATTTCTGTGTGGTTTTTTTAAATAGTTTGTTCTGGTGGTTTTTTTACTGGACTTACTCTTGCTACAACCACTTACTAACTAGAAGTGTTACTTTAAACTACATGGAAACTTTTAGGATTTTAGTTATTTGGAATGAATATTAGATATTTAAAGATTAACCTTAACATTTAAAACACCCTCCCATTCTCAGGAGGCACCTTGCCAGGGTCAGACTGTATAATCCAAGTTATATGCCTTCATTTGAAATTAACTTTCTTGAGTAGTAGTCAAAAGCTTGTATATAAAGCTGGGAATTTTTTGATCATTATCATAAAATCTGTTAAGCTTGAGCATTTAAAAAATCCTTTGTAGTATATTTATAAATGGGGGTTGGTGAAATCCACGTCTCAGGAGTTAAGAATTTATTTTAAGAGAAGTGGGAATAAAATCTGAGAGCTCTTCACTCATGTTCAGTCCTTGTGGTTAGTTTTTTACCTTGGCAGCTCTAGCAGCAGGCAAAGCTCACTCTGAGCCCTGCGTTTCCCTGAATAGCTCCCACAGGGAAACACGTATCCAGGGTAACTATCCCTAGGTTTGTGTCTTCCAAAATTCAGAACGAAATTGCTTGCAATCACTTTGAAACTTATTTTCTGAGCTGTATAGCAGTTGTTTGGAGTTTCTTAATAAAAGTATTTTAGTTACAACCTGACAGCTGTTGGTATGGGGGGTTGTCCTGGTTTAGGGCAAATTTTGGGAGGGAACTTCCGAATAGGACCCAGACAACCCCTCNCTGCACATTCTCTTAATGTTGTTACTGTTTATTTGTCCCAGTTTGATCTGCATACTTCTGGGCATTGTAATGTATTGTTTGTAAAAGCCTTTTTATCTGCAATACCCACAGGTGCCTAAATTCTCTACTATCTTAGTATGTTAATAAAAGGCTTCTGAATAGCATAGAGCAAAAATAGATCATGCTTGTGCAGTATTTTTCTTTCTCCCTGAACTGAGAAGCAATGTGAGGCTGCCTTTCTAGCAGGTGCTGTTAAGATGAATTGATGATGGACTTCTCTCAAATGCATTCACAGTAGTTCTGCAGCTCGAGTTCCTCTGCAGTGCCCCCACCTTCCTTTTATCACCTGTGCTACATTTTTGGCTCAGAGTGTGTCTGGCCCTAAGAGTGAGGCCTTGGCTGGTGCTTTCCATGGTGCCCTGAACTGAGAAGAGCCAGAATGAATTCTGCTGACAGTGCTCTCCCCTTCCAGGGCAGCTGTTTCAGTTCCTGCAGTGTGCTGGGTGCTGCATCTGCCAATGACACAATTCAAGACTTTTCTGTTTTCCATTGTATTTCGGGTCATTACTGTGAAAATGGTCAGATAGTCTTATGAATGATGAATCACAACTTGGTTTAAGCTGCACTAGTCCAGAGAAGTTTCTGTAAATAAAAAAGTACGTCTTGTTTGGAACAAGGAAATGAACTTGGTAGAGAATATTTGCTCCCAATAATGGTTGTCTTTTGAATGTATTCAGGCAAAATTCCCATTAAATTCTAGTGAGACTTGTGAAAGTAAAGCTATGCACTTTTAAATTCCTGTCTTTAATTAGTGAAATGCAATGAAATGTAGAAGAAGATGTCTTTATTTCATTTTGAAGTGGGCATATTTTACACAGCATTTTTCCTTTTTTTCTTTTCAGCATACTGTATTTGCTTAGCACTTATATTGACCCATCTTAGTAAAAGAGGGAAATCTTGCAGTGGTTTAAGGCAACGCTGAGTTGAAGGGGAACAGGTTTCTTGCAGAATGCAGAACTTGCTTCAATTACTTCAGTATATGTTTTCCACTTCCTTAAGTGTAACCATCAAACTGTCATAAGGAAACATTTTATTTAGATCAGCATTGCAGGAATTGGATCTCCTAATCAGAGTTGGACTTGAAAATTTGGGGAAGGGGGTCAGAAAATGTTTACAGGCTAATGTGCTGCAGAAGTTATGGCACTGTGCTGCAGCCGAGGGCTGAAAGACCTGATGCCTTATTTCTACATCCACCTCTTCAGGCCTATCTGGTTATTTGTTGGTTGCATTACACTGTTGGGTTTTTTTAATCTTACCCATCTGTTACACACAAAAGATGGGTTTGTAAATGTTAGATTGATTGTTCTCCAATGAATAATCCTCTTCTGTTTTGGTGTAGAACCAGCTGGGCGCCGCACCACTGTAGGATGCTTCGCAATGCCCTAGGACAAGCCTTCCGATTTCTGGGGTACACGGTGCAATATGGCTGCATAGCACACTGTGCCTTTGAGTACCTTGGAGGAATTGTTGTGGTAACTCTTTATTTTCATGACATTTAAAAGCAGATAAAACTGTCATACAGAAATTTTTATATGTGATGATGCCAGTATTTCAGATTTCTTAATTTTCTTCAAAGCATTTAACGCAATTTATGGGAAGCCGGTCCAGCTTTTAGGGAAGTTATTTGTACTTTAGGCATTCTTGTTTTCTGATGTGTTATTGCTTGAGGCATCACTGAAGTAAATGGGAAACTGATTAAACCTTTTGCAGAGAGTCCATCCTTTGAGAAAGACTGGAGTCACTGGTAGGAAAAGCCTTTGTTTCACACTGGCCAAATTCTTGGGTGTTTTATGTTCCCTGCCCCCCTTCCCAGGTCCTTAGCCTGGCAGTTACTGCTGCTGGGCATGGGGAGTTCGGCTGTGAGCTGCTCTTGCAGCTTCTGTGATGATTCTGTGTCACAGAGAAGTGAAAGGGGTAAGCTGGTAGGGCTTTGAGCACTGCTCCTAAAAATTTCTTGGCGATGCAGTGCTGAAAGGAATCCATAAGGGTCTGCAGTGCCTTGTGCAGTTCAGGACCAATCCCAAGAAAATACGGAGCTGTAACAGAGTTAGAGGTGCTCTGGAGGCTCCCCTCAGCTTTGAAATGCATCACACATTCCTGGGCAGAGCTAATTTTTAGTTCTCCACATTACACCTTTTCTAATTTATTAGCATATCATTTGAATATAAGTTTATTTTAGATAAAAGTAGTTTGAAATAGTAATTTTTTTCTCCTTTATTTTTAATTTGCAGTGTTCTGGACCTTCAATGGAACCAACCATTCAAAACTCTGATATTGTCTTTTCGGAGAACCTCAGCCGCCACTTTTATTGCATTCGAAAGTACGCTCCTCTGTTGGGACCAGATCTGACATTCTCTTTGCCAGGGCTTGTCAATAACCACATTCTGTCCTTTATTTTTTGTGTATTTTTCTGCTTCTAACTAGTAATTTTTCATTGTGTCTGAAGGATGTTAAAAGTTATCAGCACAAACAGTCCAATGAACAACTTGTCAAAATTCAGTCTGGATTTAGTCTATTGTCACTTTCACAGCTTTGTCCAAAAAATTGGAAAAAAAACGCCTTTTTTTCTCCCCCTAAATGATTCTATTCAGTGAATGTAACTTCTTCATTAAGCAGTTTGGTATTGAAAACCAACTATGGGTATTACTGGTCTCAGGTTGTAGTCTTAAGTGTTTCATGCATGATCTAAATAACAAAAATTCATTCCACTTTTAAAACTCCGTAAAATTATACCTGAGTAAAACTGAAGAAACAAAAATTGTACACAAGAATTTTCAGGACAATGGACTATCTTTAATGTGTGTGAATATTTTTGGAATAGACACATGGATGCTCATGTAGTCAGCCAAATAGTTTGTAATTAGAGTTCTTCTGTTTGTTTTTGTTTCTGTTTTTTTTCCTCTCAGAGGAGATATTGTAATTGTGAAAAGCCCAAATGACCCCAAATCAAATATCTGTAAAAGAGTAATTGGCTTGGAAGGGGATAAAGTCTGCACAAGCAACCCTTCAGATTTCCTTAAGAGTCACAGCTATGTAAGTATTAGAGTTTCTTACTATGTAAATTAATGATTACTTATGTAGGCCTGGTGGTCTGTAAAGGATTTGCAATATTTGAGGATCATAATAATTCATAAGTTATGACATGAATAAATCATTATTCTTGAATATGCACAGTAAAATGTTGTACTTTCAGACTGTGTATGCCGAACTGTCATTTCTCTGCCTTTTGTGTCTGTAGGAACTGTAGACAGATAATACTTTTGCCCTGTTCTTTGCAGAGTCCTTCTTCCGTGGAAGAATACTCTGAAATTCTCTGTACAAAGTGCAGTACAGATGACAGATGCAGGTGCTTGGTGTTCAGACAAAACTGTTCCTGTATTTTAAACACTAAGAAGTTAGTATTTGACTCTGCAATAGGTTTGCAGATTTTTCTTTCAAAATTATACTTTAGTGTATCTCTATTTCAATGTAGCAATATTTTAATGTTCCTCAGTATGGTTGGAAAAGTAGAAATTTTCCTAACTTGGCCAAAAGGTCAGGTGATGCAATAAAAAGGGAAAAATAATCTCAATGTTCATTTGTCTTTATGTAGATGGACTTCACAGAAGTTTGGGAAGACCAGTGACAGAATGGTTTTAGTAACTTCTTTTTAGGCTGTCACTAGAAAAATCCTCAGGAGTCATGATCCCAGAAAAATGTCAGGTTTTTCTTGTCCCAGAAGTGTTTGACTGTTACCTCTACTCAGCACCTTGTGGAGCCATCAGATATCCCCAGGTGTTTTGCATCTTTAAACAAAGCTGTGATTTTGCCCTTTCATATCCAGTTCATCCTCAGAATAGGAAGAATGAGCATGTGGCCAAAGTCCTGTGCTGTGAAAGTGGAGAATTTTATGGAACACTCCTTACAGGGAGCTACAGTGTGTGACACACAAATCCTGTAGGAGTTTAGCTTCCCTAAAGGCAGCCACCTTCATCAGGGAGCCTCCAGGTACCACTGCTTCAATTGTATTAAGCAGCTGAAGTGGAGTTTGTGTTTACTAAAAGCAAAAATTCTTGTCAACATTTTGTTTAGCTCTAGAAAGTTAAAGTTATGAGTCATACCCTGCTCTGAGGGTTTGAATTTGTTCCTTGCACTCCAGTGTTGAGGCAAGACATCTTGGGCACCTGCCTCTAAACCCGCACTTCTGCTGTAATGCCAGTGCCACTGGAGCTGCTGTTCTTAGGCTTCAGTCACTTATGGGCATAAAGAAGGAGCTCCATTCTGTGTTACATAATCAAATTGTGTTAACCATTTAACCAAGGAAAAACTTACCAAAATTCCAGAGAGTACAAACCCACCTTTCTTATCAAGTTGAAGGAATCCTCTGGCTCTGGTGGAGCTTATAATTGTGATGGAATACGCATTTCCCAGGGGAGACCAGCCTGTGAGGGAAACCTGAATTCTGTGTACACTGACAGAAGACATAAACTGAATTTCTTTGAGCATCTTGTTCCTTGCTTTTCTTAGTCTTGTAAAGGATGTTCAAGAAAGATTTGTACTTAAAACAGGATGTCAGCTTTTCTGGAAGCACTGAAGTGACCAAGTGAATATTCAGCAGAACCATTTCTGCCCTAGTGCAGGATTTCTTGTCTGCAGTTTTAATGCAAAATATGAGGAGAAAGAGCAGATGAGGAATGCAGAGTCCATTTCCTGTTTTCATAAAGGCTAATGTGTGGAAATACAGCAAAGTGACAAGCTTTTTTAATTTTTGCATCATAAATTGTATCTAGGAGGAGAAATTATCTAAATGGAAATGCTCTTGTGCCTGATACCTGTTTTCCTGCTGCCTTTAGTGCTTGGTAAAGGGGTAGGTCTTTCCATCTGTTCAGGAGACACTTCCTTTACAGAAGAGTAAATTCTTAACATGGATATCTGTACTTAATGTTTGTAGCTGAGGCTGGATTGTTCACTAACTAAATCGTTGGGGAGGGGAATTGTGGTATGTGTTTATGTTTAGGCAATTGCTTTATCAAATTCCTTATTTTAGTGAATCACTGTGCTATGCACTTTTAACTCAAACACAAAATTCCTCACAGCAAATAATGGCAGCAGATGTACAGAGATCTGGCTGTTTTGTTGATACTTGCCTGAGGTGGGTTTTTGAAAATGTGATTGTCCAAACTGAGGAAAGCCCTTGGCTGTGATTCCAAATCAGTGGCCAGGAGTGCCACTGGGGGCTCTGTGCCAGGGGAAGGTACCACTCCTTAAGTGAGCAAAGCCTATAAAGTGTCATGAGTTTTACACTTTATATTTGGCTACTTACTGCCTTTTTTCAAGCAGGAAATCTGAGGGGTGTGTGAATGCTGTGACTCCAAAGTGTGTAAGGTTAGAGAGCAGCCTGTGTTTTTATTATAGCAAACTGCTCAGCTTTCCTTGAGGGCTTGCCTCCTGTTTTGGGGAGTTCCTGTCATGTTTGCAAACTTGCACAGGAAATAGGACTATCAGATGCCAGCAATATTGCCAAATTAGGCAGCTCAGGCCCCTGCTTCAATCTGTGCTGGTGGTTGCCAAATAGTGGAGAGGTTTTCTGAGTTAGCCAGATCCCAGAGATGGCAGAGTAATGGCAATGCAGTGTACTTCATGCAGCTGAGGATGAAATTACCTGCAAGCACCTGCTTTAGATTTGCCCTAGAAGGAGAATCCTTAGAGTCACGTTTGTAGGAATTGTTCTTAGTCTGTATTGAGTGTGTCAGTGGTAATGCTGGCATATTTTACAGGATTTAAGTTAAGGATTTTTGTGCTTAGAAGCATTATCACACACAATTCTTACCCTGAAGCCTAAGTGAATGCTAAAGCCAGATCCTACTTGAGGGGCTGCTTCATTCATGAATATGCTTCTCGGGATGCCTTTATGTGTAGATAGGAGAATGAAGAACTCTTTACAATTTGCTCTCTGTAAAATTACACAGATGAGATGTATTATTGCTGCAAACAACCAAGGAGATACCTGTAGATTAAAAAAAATTCCAAACACAACAAACCAACCTTCCAAGCTATAATGAAAAGAAGCAACAACAAAAAAAAATACATAAGCTGAATAAGTTGTTCTGAAAAGAGGTATTTGAGTCGAGTAGAAATGCACTACAGCATTGACAGTTAAAATACTCTTGCTCCTGTATTTAACTGAAGGAATACATCATAAAAGAAAATTATTTTTGTCAGAGTGCACTAAGTGTAAAGCTGTATCAAAAAAGCTCTCTTTGATGGAGTTGGATTACAGGCTGATGGAACTAATGCAACATATAAAACTGAGTGGTATAAATTAGGCATGTGCTGAAATTACAGTTTAAGTACATAAGATGGGAGTTTATCTGTAGAACAATAATTAGGGAAGTCTTCCTGTTTACATGAGAGTATAATGAAATTCCTTTTTTGAATTAGCTGCTATAGTATTACAAAGTTAAGAAAAGGTAGTTTTCCTTTTTGTTGATATCTGGTATGGAATGTGAGCATTAGGCTGGTAGTTTTGCAGGGCCCTTTTTTGGTTTTGTGCTAAATGTACATTTATAAATAGAAACAAGTGTATTTGCTGTAATAAACATGTAAGAATGCATAATGTATTTTTTCTGTATCAGAGGCAACATGGTATGAACCCAGACGTTAAAAAGGTAAACAACTAATGTTGTAATCAGAACTAGTTTCGCTTAAAGACATCCTATTTTATTCATTTAACTATATGGATGTAAATAATGAGGATTAATAAGGAAATTAATCCCTGTAAACCCCTGAAATGGTCCTTAAAAAAAAAAGCTGAAAGGTTGTTTTTTGTATTTAGGCTTTCATTTCCTGTTTAAAAAAGTCTTAATACAGGTTTATAATTCAGATTGAGTATCCTATTGCTCTATTTGAATTTGTTTTAATGCCATTTACTTTAGCTTTAATTTCTTTACGTGCCATATGTTCTTGTGCTGCAGGTCCTATTTACAGTGTGAAAAAGTGAGGGGTAAACCATCAGAATCAAACAGCTTGGATGTCATAAACCACCAATATGCTAAGCCTTCGTGGCACTTAAACAAAAGTAGTCCCTAATAATGTCACTTCATAGAGGCAGAGTCTGTAAATAAGGAACTGCCTTTTGCAAGTCCCGGTGATAAAAAGCCGAGATACAAATCCATATCTCAGCAACCCCGTGCTGGTGATCAATCACAGCTCCCACTAATGCTGCCAGCCTGGCTGGGGGGGGAGTGTGTTTGCCTTGTGCTAAAGTGAGCCTCGCTGCGGAGATGGCATCTCCTCATCCTGTGGGAGCTCCAGAGCTAACAGAGTTCAAGATAATGCACCTCACGGTGTTTGCACAGTGCTGTTAACTCTTAAACAGTTCTTGGCAAATGCAGTAAGAATATGATGTGGGCACTAAGAATAACATAATGTCAAGGCAAACAACACAGCCCAGTTCTACAGGTTTTGGATACCACTGAAAAGTGGTTTGATATTTCACAGCACTCAGTACTGTTGGATAGTCTCTTTAAAATATCCTAAATAGCAATTAAAAATAAACCTAATTAAAACACCCCTTCTTTTCCCTTTGCTCTAAGTATCTTAATATTTACACTCATGGTTTAGTACTCCACTGAGCAAGTTTCAGGAGTTGCTGATATGGAAAATGAGTAAGGTATTTTCTTGCTCCTCCTTAGCTCTAAGTGCAGTAGAGGCTCGAGAGAAAGTCATGCCGTAATTCTAACCAGCAGCTGTGCTGAATGTCTGGTGGAAGAGGAGAGCTAATTTGGCATATTTGTTGGTTTGCAGATGGCTGTGTATCCCAGTATAGAGAGTTCATGACTCATGCTTGCCTTGAATTTTCTGAAAGTCATTTTAAATCAAAATTCTGATTTGTCAAAACGAAATTGTTCAAGGGAAAAGAAACACAAAGGATTTTATCAGTCTAATTCCCAATATTTCCAGGGTTTCTTTTGTTAAAGTGGCTTGGTCTTTGTACCTTTGCAGTTTTGGTTTGGTGATACTTCAAGAACATAGAAGTAGCTACATTTTATGATTCTGTTATTACTCTGCTCAAAGTTCAGTAATAACTTTTAGGAAGCTGCTCAGGATGGTGAAACCAACTACCTGGGACTCAACTAAAGCTTTTGAGCATAATTTTCAGTGTGACTGTACCAGCTATGCAGGAGAGATTCTGGTCACTGCTGATGGAGCTGGCAGATAAGATCCCTTAACCCTGATATTATTTATCAGCCACAGCTCTCCCAGGCTGAGCTGCAGATCAGTGAGCACAGGGCATGCCAGTGGTGGTGATGGGTTCTGTTAGAATGAGTAAGTTCCAGGTGGGGTCTGCACCCCCAGGGTTTTTTCTTCTCAGACTTACACTTTTGAGTGACCCTGTTACATCATCTGTTACCTGCAGAAGAAAATCAAACCCTTCTTAATTATTGCTGTCAGAAAGGTCTCTGCAAACTGTTAGTAATCTTTGATGGATTTGTAATCAATATTTTCTTCTAAAACACTCCTCTTCTAAAGCTAATAAGAGTCTGGACTGATGACTCACAGACATATTCTGAATTTTTGTTCAGGAGTTCCTAAATGAAGCTAGGAGATTTGGGTCTGAAAGTTTTGCCCAAGAACATGAACCAGTTAGTTTTAATTTTAACTGATAATAGTTTTAGAAAAGGAAAGATGACTAATAATTTAAATTTAGGGTTGCAGCTGGAAGTTCTGGAGATCAGATGTATAGCTTTTCCAGCTGACAGATCTGTGTATTTAACAATGTGATCTAGATTTCAGCATTAAATATTTACAGCAGCAATCAATGCATGCAAGTGTTTGAATTATTTAACACAGTTGAAAACTTTTGGAACAGGTAAAAAGTGATAATGAGAGAAATCAGATATTTTTTCTCATTTGACTGGCATAGACATCTCTGATATGAAAACGTCTCCTATTAAGCCGTGAGTGATCAAACTTTTTAAGTTCCTGGTAGTCAAGCTCAGAACAGCAGTAGTTACTCCTACATTACACAGAGTTTAGAAGGAGCAGCAATGGTTAAACCCCAAACACTGAAATAACCAATGAGTGCTGTGACAAGTCACTGTAACAGTTTACGCACATTATTGTTACAGAACAACACCCAGCTGGTGTGCTTGCAGGTGGAGAAAAATGTCTTAGAAATTCAAGCATATATTAATATTCCTTAGTTCCCCAGTGGTGCATGAGTTAACATTGAAGTGTGATTTTAATTGATTTAAGTATGTGATTTTAATATTGGTTAATATTTAATTTCAAAACTTAAGACAAGTCTTCATATCTTACCTTTCTGTAAATCTTCTATTAAAATTACAAATGTGTTAGTACAGAGAATGAATTCATAAGATAAATATGTAATCACAATGAATCTGATTTCTGTATAAAAACACATTAGTGTTTCACTGTCAGCCTCTCTACTAACAACCTGGACCAACATCATAATGTCTTCTTTCTAATACGTGCATTTAAACAAACTAGGTCAAGTACATTGTATCTTATTCATAAGCAGCTTAAACTGTTCAGCAAGTAGCGGGAAAATGCAAAATTCTTTGGAAGTGCCTATAAATTTATGGTAAATTCATTCTGTTATATGAAGAAATATTAAATTCCAGGTAATTCATCCTTTTAAGGATACACAGAAGATGTTGATTTAACAATCTGCTATACTGTTTAAGTGTGGTTGCTACCATTTAATAGCTTTTTCAGCACAAAAAAGTAAATATAAATGCTTACCCTGATTCTGAAAATCTGAGCTAATTAATGTGGTTGGGTTTTATACAGATGGCAGCCTTAATATGAACAGCATTTATGATAAACCTACAGAAACAGTGCCTGGAGCAGCTGGATCATTAAAAAAAAGTATTTGTTAAGCATTATTCAATCTTGGTTCTGAATTAATAAATAAAGGATTAAGGAGTAGTTATGTGAGACTTTAAGTATAGAGTGATAAAACAAACTCCTGCATTTCTATGGTGTAAATTTTATCCTAACTAGATGCAATTTACTTAAATAAGGCAATTTAATCAGTATTTAGTAAATTTGTCATTTGATATTGTAGAATCTTTCATCATATTTCACTTTAATCAAGAAAGGTAACACCTGTGGTTTATTCACAAAAGCTTCTTTTGTTAAATGAACACCCGCAGGCCATGAAGCAATTACATTTGTTGCTTGTACCAAAGTAGGAGGCACTTAAATAGACCTTAGTAGGGAGAGATGAGAACTTGCAGACTTTATTCTTTTGTCCAGCACTGAGATTAGTTCTTATCATAGCTCAAGAAGGAAGCCTCTGAACTGAAAAGAAAAGATGGGAATGATTTAAAGTTCTTAAGTTTGAAACTTTGATATTGCTGGAGGTGATGTGAATACCTGTGACCTTACAAAAGTTCAAACATCTACTCCCAGCTGATTGTATGTGCTGATGTTTTTTGAGATTGCAAGACATTCATGTTTGTAAGTCCCCTAAAATCACTAGCAAAAGCTCTCTCAAAACAAAAAACCCAAACCACAGAAGGCTGTTTTCATTTAGTTGGGTTTGGGGGTATTTCTGAGGCAGATAATTTAGTCTGTTAGCTTTATTTGCAATATATTCATTTCCTAATATGTTGGTTAATGCAGCACAGGGCACTTATCTCTTGGGTTTGAAGATAATTGAGTAATCAAAGAAAAAAGTTTGGCATCATGTAAAGAGACAAAAAGAATATAATTATTTGATGGTTTCCCCCCCTTTAAGTAAATAAATGTTTTATGCTAGTGAGTATGCGTCAAATACCTGCCCTGTACTTCAGTTTTGCCACTTCAACTGCACCAAGTCAATTCCAACAGCTCTGCAAATTTTGCCAATTTGTGGCAGTGAAAGATGCTTATTTGGGGTGATAGAGAATGAACTACTGCTTCAAGCTCAGTTGTTCCCAAGGATAGTCTTGTTCTTCTGGGCTAGAGCCTGGGGAGGGAGCAGGGAGCAGAGTCGTGTCTGATGGGTGTCTTTCATTCTCACACATTTAAGCTGCACTGCAGATAACCGGTTCTGCCTGAAAGCTGCCATCCCTTGGAAGTAAATCCTTGGCTAATCTGCACAGAACCGAGGCACAGGGGTTGCTGAGGCAGAGGGATTTGTCTGCAAACAGTCAGAGGCAGCGTTTCACAGCAACCTGCACTGCTGAGGGATTGCTGGTTCTGCAGGAGTCCCACTCGTTCTGTGAGAATTCAGCTGCTGGCTATGTGAGACTTTCCCATCTTTACTTCTGGCCTAGGTGTAGTGCCTGTACCCCTCATCAGTGTGGGTTTGTAGTCACTGTCCCTCTGTGTAGGGGGAACTGTGATTTCAGTGGTGCTGCTTGGACACTTAACTTTGTCTGAGAGGTCCACTGCCTGTAGATACCAAAGCACAATGTGAGTTGTCACTCAGCTTTCCCTTTGCCTTGGGTTTTTTGGCACCATCAGCACATTGGTGTGCAATTAATACATTCTTACTAAAAAAAACAGGTTTTCAACAGTTAACTTAATTTTCTTTGGTGAATATTATTCCCAGCTAGTGTGCTTGCAGAGCTTTGCAGTGTTTCAGGTTGAGTCCTGGCTGTGCAAAGGCTGATACTCCAAGTGAATTCTTCCCTGTGAGTAATCCCACTGAGAACAGTGAGGTGGTGTAGACATGGCTCGGTGCACAGAGCCTTGAAGGATTCTGGCACTGGTCTTTATTTCAAAGGGGTTTATATTACTTTTGTTAATTTTTAAAAAAAATTAATGATTATGGCCTGTCACAGGTATTTGGTTTTATACTTTCCTATAATTCTTGTGATTTTTAGTGCTTGTCTTAATTCTAGGTTGTAGTGAAGTGCCTAGATGATGGACAGACACCCTACAAAGGTATTACAGTGCAGTATCCCAAGAGGAATCACACACTGTGACAGTACTCAATGCCAAATTCAGAGATGTAGGGCTCAGTCATACCTTCCAGGGAGAACTGCAAAAATTACCTTAAGCGGTGAATTTCAAGATACAGGAAATGCAAATTTTTGTACTGCAAATGTTCTACCTGGAATGCAAACTGTGAATATCATGTCTAGACAAATAACTATTCCTAGTACTGGAAGTAGTTTTATGCCATTGCAGGCAAAAGCAATTTATTTTTTTGTGATTTTGGAGCTTGGTAGAAATATGGGAAGTGTTCTAGAAAGTTTTTGGATATATACTTGAGTTATGAGTGGTTCCTTATTTTACACAGTAAAAGATGAGCATCACATTCTGCCTGTGAATTGGGAGAAGTGAGGAACCAGAACCACAACAAGGGGAGCTGGCAAGGAAACAGGAACACCTTGCAAGAAGTGATGCTTTTGCAGCAACATGAAATGTTAGTGTGGGTTTGCTTTCTATATTTAAGAAAAAAAATTCTTCCTTTCATAGTAATTCCAGCTTGTCCTGTTTGTGTGTTTGCTGAGGGAGTCTGTCACAGTGACAGCAGTTTGGTGTCTGGCTCGTTATTCTAGTGCATGCTGGACAAGGGCGTTTGCCCCAGGAAGGTCAGGATGCTGCCTCGTGCTGTTATTTGCACGTGAGAACACACTCACACGTGTGAGCTGTGGACACAGGGAGTGCTTTGGGTGGGCCCACTGGACTAAGTGAACACGAATATCCAACTAACATCCTAAACAGGCTGTATTCCATGGAATCTTCGCAGAAAACAGTGACAGCACACGCTCAGACAGAGACCTACCAAAACCACAAGATGCATATTCTACACAGGTTGTTTGACTCCAGATAGGAGCTTTTTAAAATGTATAAACTGACTTCTGGTTGATTTTTTTGTTTGCGAAGCTGCTTGGGTAGGAGGAGGGCCAAAGTCATCTAGCTGAAACCAGCTGGCCTTTCCAGAGGAAGCCCTTCCATGCATGTGCCAGGAATCTGATCAGCCTACCAAACAACAAAGGTGACAGACTGCCAAAAAGGAAATTCCTGTCTGGAAGGACTGGGAGAACAAGCAGTAGAGGAGCTTGCCTGAAGTAGGGGGTCAGTTAAAAACAAAGGAGGTGGCATTCCTTTATACCAGAGCCTGTGGAAGGAGATGGTACCAGTGGGTTTCAAAAGGGCTTAGCCTTTGCTGGTCACGTGTGGATTCTAAAATGCTGAGGGCAGGCTTTGTGCCCTCTAACACACCTACAGCACCTTTCCTGGGTGCCACAGAAACGCAGGGG
Organism: Donacobius atricapilla; assembly: GCA_013397315.1. Taxonomy (NCBI): domain Eukaryota; kingdom Metazoa; phylum Chordata; class Aves; order Passeriformes; family Mimidae; genus Donacobius; species Donacobius atricapilla. The sequence continues at coordinate 186,617 of WBMY01017626.1, forward strand.
CTGGCTGGGAGGGATGGACAGGCTCACGGACGCTTTCTGCAGTGAGTATTTCATTCTGATGCTCCCAAAGGTGATCTGTGGTGTCTCGATCCATAGCTGACACATGTGCCAGCCTTGCATCCTGGTCTGGTGACAGGCACCTTGGGAGCATGGCTAAACAAGAGCCTCAGATTAAGGACCAGGTTCCCAGGGAGTGTTGCGTGGCCAGATACCTGCAAGTACCAACTGCAGGTTCTGCCACTGGGGGCCTGGATTTGTTCTTACTGGTTTACAACCAGCCTTTACTCTAGGGTCGTATTTCACTTTGTTTCATCTGTTACCCATGAACTCTCTCTCATGTAGACTATTGTGTTTAGAGTCTGTGTGCCTCAATTCTAAAACATTCATGCTACTTATACTTTGGGTTTCATTTGAAATTGTTTGTTTATTTATTCAGTTAGTTTCAGTATGTTTTTCCTCTGAATTGTGGTCCTAGCAATGTTTCAAGTACCTACTTGGCTTTGGAAAAATGTTAGTTTAAAGTCCATCTTAGATATTCTCTAGATTGAGAATATGTTGCTTCATTTAAATTTTCAGCCTGGTTTAAAATTTTAGAAACAAAACCCAATTAGAAATGTAATTATTAATTATTTTATTTGGCAACTTGAGGTTATTTCGATACCAGAAGTTATTGTATCTGAAACAATTTTAAGAAAACTTTACAAAATAGTATTGTATGTTCCAAGCAGTTACCTTAGTCTAAGACTTGTAGGAGCAACTTTTTCACATATGAAAGCTTCATACTCTCATTTAGGTAACAGTTACAGCTATGTTGCTATTTCTCATTTTGTCATTGAGTCAGACAGTGAATGCCATGAATCTGTGGTATGTAATATAGTTAATGCATAATATATATGGGCAATGAAAGGTCTTTGTCATATAGTATAAGGTCACCATCATTAATTTTCAAATTATAAAAAGGGATTTGCTGTTTTGTGATCATCATTATTGCAATATAATGTGTTGTGGATTCTGCCTGCACATAGAATGAACTGTGATCTTAATTAGAACTTTGACAAGCCTACTCCGATAAAATGATGAGATTATTCGTAATTGATGTCACAATCAATTACCAGTTAGTTCATCATGAATCTACTAACAGGTCTAGCCTTGGTGCTGGCCCCAGGATGTTGATGAGTGTGTGGCTGCCCTGTTCATGCTGTTACTGCGACAGGAGGGCAGATTTTCAGTCAACATCCTAATGACCTCTTTTGAAGTCTATTAAATTAATGACCCTGTCACATTGGTCTAACCTCCTACATCTTCATTTTGGATTTTTTGTTGCAAACCATTGGTTTTCCAGCACATGATAGAACAGATACTTTGTAGCACTCCTTCTCATCCCTCTAAATCTGGCAGTGGGTCTTACTAGACCCAATAAAATTTAGTTCATTACACAGTCATGAAATACAGAGCACAGAAATCAGGAAAAACACTGTAAGGCAAACGGTGCTTAACACCATTCTGTTCTGATTTCTTTTTACATTTCAATCTTACTTAATCATAGGTGCCTAAAGGACATGTTTGGTTAGAAGGTGATAATCTCAGGAATTCTACAGATTCCAGGTACTACGGACCTGTTCCTTATGGGCTGATAAGAGGACGCATTTGGCTTAAGGTATGTCAGTTTATACTATCTAAAAATAGTTGCATTAATACATTTTTAATGTGTGGGTGTTAGGCGTTGGAAGTTGCCTCCTCAACTGTCTGGCCAAAGCAAATGCAAAGGAAAGCATGAGCACTCCACCACCTGCTGTAAAAGGATAAATCAACAATGATGGGGTTTTTGGAGGGAGGACTTTGGAGTAGCACTGAGCAGTCACTGCTGTGAAAATTGAATGAATTATTTTGCAAGCAAATCCAAACATGATAAAACCACAAATGTACACACATACACCCTACTGCACAGATGTACATTCCATCCCATCCCTATTTTTATTCTTGCCTCTCTGCAAAAATGGTTTTTCATCTTGTAGCTCTGTGGTCCAAAAACCAAAATGGAGGAAAATATTCTCTTTCCAGGACTTGCACACATACTTTGGACATGTGGCCTGGCCTTGCTGCTTTTTAAACTAAAAAAAATGCTTTGAATGAATATTGTACTGTACAAACCATCGTGGTTCCTTCTCCTTCTGCTTCAACAATTCTACAACTTTATTTCACACGAAATTATTTTTTCATATAATCTGCATTACTAATTTACTCTTTTACTGAAAAGAAGAAATGTAACACAATTTCCTCCCCATAAAAAGCTTAATCTAAGAAACAGGGCAGTGTGTATAACACACTCATGCACCTGCTTTTAGAAAGCTGGATTTAAAGTTGTGCATTCAGAACAATAAAAGGTTTTCTCCATATACTTCAACACATCCACAAACCCATAATTTAGCACACCTGTATTACACAGAGAAGATTAGATCCTTCCAATTTAACAAAGCCTTATATCCTTAATTTACAATATTTATGAACATAGTTTGGGACTTTTCAAAAAAACCGAACCAAAACCCTTGTCGCTATTGAGCACAATCAGTAATTGCTTTCTAAACCTCAGATAACACGGCCCCCTCAGCCCTACTGGCAAATTTTGGGTGACCTCGGTTCCTCTGGCTCGCATTTGCTCTGAGTTCTTCCCCGGTGCTTACCCACGGCTCTGCCCCTTCTCCTGCTGTCTGCCTCACCCTGGACACCAGAGGGGAAAATGTTGATTCCCAACAGGGCTGTTTTTATGAGTCACATTTTAGCTTGGATTATTGACTGCTAAGAGACAAAGGATGCTAATCTGCTGACACTCCTGTAAATGAAAATGTGGCAGTAATAATGCAACTGAAAAAAGCCTTTCTCCAAACTGATGCACAGGTATAGAAAAGCTGCTGTTTTCTTCTTTAAGGGGACTGTTAGCAAATACTGGATATATCAAGAACCTGTGTGTATGGACAGCCAGAATTCGTCACCGTATCTCTCCACAGCAACGGATTTTGTGTCCAGCTTGTGCCTCAACAAGGAAGGTGTTTGAAAGACCTTAATGAAGTGACTGACAAGACTGAACCAGAAGTAAATTCTGTAAAATGAGTGAAACTCACACACAGATAGTTCATACTGAAGCACTACTTTAGGACTTCAGAGCATTATCTTAAAAAAGATATTATGCAATCACTTGATACTTAATCAAAATAACCAGATTTTACTGCAGTTGTTTAATGACAGTGGCATAGAGTAGTGATTATTCAAGGTTTGAGATGTAAGTATATGATGCCTAACAAAAGCAAAAATGAATTTGTTCTTCAAACGAGTGTTTATAGTTGGGTTATGGTAAGTCACATGAGCACAGAGTGATGTTGCTCCCGTGTGTTGCTGCTGCACAGTGCAGTGGAAGGCAGCAGATCCAGACTGCAGGAGGTGCCTGACCACTGACCACTGGCAGGAAACCTGTGTGCTTTTAGTGCAGTCTGCTGCAGCTCTGGCTTCTCTTTCATCCAACCCTTTTTACTGCCTTCAGGATGGAAGCTTTTGTGGCTTTATCTTACAGTGGATTTTGGAAAAGCAGATGTAACAGTGCCTTTCAGTGCTAAGTTACTTGTTTAGGAACGGATACCAAAATATCCAAATAAAATTTGGAAGTCACAGATTTCAACAGAAGAGAGCGTGCTTAGCCAACTTAGCTGTCTGAATTTGTTTAGACAACCTGTTCTTGACTAACCATGAATGTTTATATGAAATTTAGACTGAAGGTTCTCAGTCAGTGTTGGTGCAGCAGTTTTTAACCCTTACAGAAATACCAACACGTGATTCTGTCTGCTCCTTTTCCTCCCTGCCACTCCAAACACAAGGTCATTAGATAAAGTGAAGCTGAAATCAAAGCAACTGCAAATTCAGTAAAAGCACTGGGAATCCCACTTTGACAGAACTCATGCTTCATCCTGTCCTAGGTAGGATATCCTGTGCATTCCCTGAATTTAGGCTCCATGTCAGAACTAGACCTGTGGTATATCTTCAAAAGAGCTAGTTAGCCCCATTTATGCCCCGTCCATCAGATCAAATCTATCTATGTAGGCCAAAGCAAAGAGGGCAAAGAGCTGCTAATTGGAAGAGCCAGTCTGAATGAGCAAGTCACAGTCAACTTCTGTCAGAACTTTAAAGCACTCGGGAATTACGATAGAGTGGCATGTCTTTGTTTCACAGAGGAGGGGTTTCCATCTCTTTCCAACCACCAGTATTGTTTCTCAGGTTCTCCCTGCATGCAGACTAGATAAAACATCATTTTCATTCTAACTCTACCACTAAGATTACTGTGACAAATTTCAAACTACACTGTCAAAGCAACATTTAAAGCTAATTTGATTACTTTCACTGAAAGAAAGTCAAGTTGCAATAGGTGTGATTTGAGTTGCCTGAAATGAGTTTGTGCGGCAGTGAACAGACTGAAGAACTTCCTTCTCCAGGCCTTTACTGAGATCAGCTTAGATTTGTTATATGGGATGTTTTTCTTTCCTTTTACTTCTGTTTGCCTTGAAGGCCAAACAAAGACTTGACACCCGGCCTGCAGCCAGCACAGGCCCTCTGCACAGCCTTGAATTCTGCAGCTTTGCTGCTAACCAAGATCACAAATACCCTTCTGTTGTTGGCTTGTATCTGTATTTTTGTGTGGAACTTAAAATAGCTCACCAGCTGATCAGCACAAAGACAAGACATCACCTCTGTGGTTCTGTGTATCAGCAGCTGTTCCACACGCTCCTCCCTAACTGCACATGCCAGAACCCCAAGTATTTGCTAAGATCTTGCCTTTTTCTGATGCACAGAACTTGAGGTCCTGGGCATGACTCATCCTTCTGCCTTCCTGAGGGCCCCACACAGGTGACGGGGCTCAGTGCTGCCAGGGGCCTGCCAGGACCTGGAGCAGTGCACAGCCCCAGCCAGGAGTGAGCTGCTGCTGCTCCTGCCATGCCTGTCCTCAGCTGCCTCAGCCTCTTCTGTCTCGGCCTTCGGGGCTGGGGACAAATCACAGGGGCAGAAATAACTGAACCTTTGCCTCTGCTTCCTCTTCTAAACGAGACAATTACTCTTTCACTCCACACAGAAAGCAGCAAAGGCTCCTTCTGTGCTGTGGCTGCTCCATGAACTCAGAGTTGCTGTTCTTATACCTTAAGACCAAATCCTAAGGAAAAATAAGCGAGATAAACAAAATACTGACATGCTTTGGGAACAAGGTAGTGCCCCATCTTGCTCTAGGCCGCTTCATCTTGGGCAGGGGCTGTGACACTTTTATGGAATTAGAGCCACAGAGGGCAGTGATTCTTCAGCATCATCTTTCCCTTCTTCCTGCTGAGCCCCTTGTGCCATCTTTGAAAGAACATCTTGCCAAGAGACACAGACATTCAAGGGAGACAAAGGACAATGAGTAAATGAATGTCCTTGCTTTCCTATTACTTTTTTTTTGCATCCAAGACCATCCTACATGTAATTAATGACTGTGCAGAGCAAAGTACTCCTGGGAGCATTCAGCACCTGAACAGATACACAGTTAGTTTCTAGAGAGAAGATTTGCTACTGGTCAGCATCATTCTCTGACACCTGTACTGGGTGATGAGTTGTGCTCTTTTGTAAATAACTGTCCTCTTCTCAGAGGAGCCTCTCAGTCCAGAGCCCCGGATGGTGGCAGACACTCCACCCCTTCCTTCCTGTTTGTCTAAGTTACCTGTAACCAATAGATCTTTTCTCCAAGGTTTGGCATTTGCAGTTCAAAGGCCCATCTTGAAAATACAAATGTACACCTCACCACGGGGATACCTTTTTTCTGCTAAAAGAACCAAAAAACACATACGTTGTCTTTAAAGTCATGAAGAGCTTTACAAGCTAGAAAACACGGAATTGGAAAGACACTCTTCAGGAACATGTTTATTTCCAAGGGTGAAAAAAGCAGTGGAATTCGTGAGGCTCTCCACAGCAAAGCATGCCCTTATAAATTGTAAAGTTCACACTCTGGAACGATTCCCTGTAATATACAGTACTTTTTACTTCCAGTAAAGGAAGCACATCAGTGAGCAAAGTTCTTTACCAAGGAGAGAAAAAATTATGCTGTTTATGAAATGATTGCAACAACAAATTAAGATTCTGAACTTTGAATTGTGATTACAATCTCTTGTAACTGTGCTTTATTTTACAGATATGGCCTCTGAATGACTTTGGATTTCTACGTGCAAGCCCCAATGGCCACAGATTTCTTGATGATTAAAAGACTTAAGTTACTATTGACAGTTTTCATAGTGTTTTCTACTAAAACGAATGGAACTATTTTTGTTTAGAATAAACACAAATATTACTTGACACAGATGTCTCTTTCTGAGATTACACCTAACTTCAGAGTGGGAATGATACACTTGTGTGACCAACAAAAATGATGTGCCTCTTGCTCTGCTTCCTCTGGCGAGCCACAGGGAGTGCTTGGATTTAAGGGAAAGTTCTGGGGTTTTGTTCCAAGCCAAGGTTAGCACTCAGAGTTCAGAAGGGTGGAAAAGGCACAGTGCACTTACTGTGCTGTCACACAGCCTGAGCCATCCCCTGGCTCGCCCTGTGTCAGTAGGTGGAACACAGAACCAGTGGGGCTCCAGGTGTGCTGGTGACTCCCAGGAGTGCTGTGGGGTTTCTCTGACTGCCCAGTGGGGTCAGAGCACAGCTCCCTCGTTAGCTTTCCTCTCAGGAATGATGACTCCATTTGCTCCAACGACGGAGAGCCCAGCTCAACACGTGCCCCTGCTCCAGGCTGCTGGGTGATGTCACTGTCACAGGCCCGCTCCTCAGCACTGAGACAGCCAGCTGCCTCCAGCTGCCAGGCTCGGCCTCCTCCTTCTAGGCTCCACTCTTTGAGAGGATTTCAGGAACTTAAATATTTAGTTATGAACAGAAAATGTTCTTGTTTCCCACTGCTGAACCTTGCTCTTCATTATCTTCAAAGCATTCTCACGTCTGTGCCTCCTGATTGAATTTTGTCATCTGAGCTGTTAAAAGGATTTAACCTAAGAGGAAGGGCCCAAGGTAGAGCTGCTTCAGACTGAAATTGAAAGAAGCTACTCTGTTGTTTGCTGGGGAAGAAACCTTTACATCAGGAGATACATTCCAGTTGTACAGAACTTGTGTTCTGGGTTGGAGGTGTTTAATTATGAGCTCTTCATCTACAGAAGGAAAATCCGAGCCTCATGTCTGCAGAGCTGTGTCAGCAAAGGGGCACTTGTCATTTTTAAGCCTGAATGAACTTGTTCTTGTAGTGCTCCCCTTTTCTTTAACATACATTTCTTCAGCAGATGGCTGAACCTTGTTTGTCAAGTCTTTTGAAGACTTTTGTAACACTCAGTGTGCTTCATTGAAACAATCATTGCAGGATCTCAATAACAAGTGAACATGTGTCACAACAAACCAAAGATACATCTTTGGTTTCACTTTTGAAGATGCTGTAATTCCCACCACATCGACAGGACAGAGTGTAGAGTTGTTCATCTGCCAAAAAAGAAAACAAAAATGCCTTTAGGATTGGAGAAGAATCAAGAATTTATTTGGAATGTTCTTCACAAATCTGCTCTTAGTAACAAATAACCTCCCACTGTGCTGGGTTGTAAATACCAGTATCTGTGCTACCATTTGTAGCTCAAAATATAATCTCAAAATGTTTCAGTGATTGAGGAATTCTTACACTGAACAACCAGGGCCAGTGAAGTCTCTTCAAAAAAAAAACAAAAAACCCAGTAATAACAAAGTGCACATCTGTGAAATGGATGATATTAAAAGAGAAAAAACAAGTGGTGTTAGCCATACGTGTGACAGATCAAGGATGCTTCCAAAATAGGCTGCTAAGTCAGGAACCAAAACAGAAGCAAGGAAAGAAGGATTTTTCCCCTTGCAATTAAAAAAAAAAGTAAAAAAAAAAATCAGCCATTTATTCCAAAAGCAATTAAACAAGAAAAGCCAGAGCAATAGACAGGAGGGAAGTAACAGTGGCAAATGAAAAAAGAAACACAGGCATTTTACCATCATGGGAAGAGCAAGAAGATGCACAAGAGATACAGGAAAAATCTATGTACTCTCAATTATACAAGAGGAGAGCTGGATGAAAAGTGGTACTGCAAGTAAGGGTGGGGAGAAGTGATGTAGATGGAATGGAAAACAAATGTAACAAAGTTAAGTTCTAATCCAGGTAATCTCAGAGAGCAAACCAGCTTTGTCCCAGGAAATACAGAAAAAACAGCACTTAAAGTAAGACAACAATGGTGCAAGATGCAGAAAAAAATTAACAGGGACAATGAAAAGCATTAGCAACCAGGAGCAAGGCACTCATACCTTCATTCCAGGACATGTCCTCCAGATAAATCTGGTCATGAAGTGGCCATTCTTTTGTCAGGTTATCTTCTATAAAGCAAACATGATAGATGTTCAGTCTTTTCTGATAAATTAACAGTTTTATGTACCTAGCACTCAATCTGGTCCCTACTGTCGAGTCCTACCTAGACCACTGTATCAGTTCAAAATGTAGTTCTTTAAAATTTTAGTTTCCATACATCTGCATAAACTGGAAAATGTCCTCTTGTAGCCAGGAGAAATAAATGGTGACGATGTATTACTGAATTAAGACCCTGAAACCAGCACTTTTGCACATCCCACTTCAGTGAAATTAGGGGCAAACTTCTGTTTTGATGTAGATGCCTTTAAAAACCTGGCTGTAACTCCAGCTCCACAGGCTGAAATGGTGAAGGTCTGTTAACCTGTACTGTTCCCAGATTTGTGAGACAAAGGGACTCAAGATCACCTATCAAAGCCTCCTGCACCCACATTGCAGCTGAGCAAGCTGACCGGGACAGGCTATGTCCAGGCAGATTTTCAATTGTCTCCACAAGCGGAAACTCCTCAGTATCTCTCCGGCAACTCATTCCTCCTTAGAAAGGAGCAGCCAAAGAAAAACTTTCCAATCAGCACCGCGGGAATGTTGTGTGTGAGAACACCACTGAGATTCCTGCAAAGAAATAAATGCAAAACACTTGTAGGGGAAGCCCAGCTGAAGTGCTCTTTTATGATAAAGAGTCTCTGAGCACAGAAAGAAAGAAAAGTTCTGGCCTGTACCTGAGAGATCTGCTGCCATTTGAGCCCCCACACTCTTCCAACATTGAGTACAGCATGAAATGAAAAGTGTACAACACAACTGACAGCATCAAATGCAAAGTGTTCACTACAAATCGGTGTTTTTTCCATTTATCAGCAACTCGTATTTGATGTACAAAGTTCACACCAACTTCTTTAGCTTAATAATGTGAGAGCTTGTCATCAAAGTTACAAGTGAAGCCATAAAAAGTAGTATCTAAAAAGTGAAAAAAAACATAAACCCTTTATAATTCAATGACATAAAACCTCCCAGCTGCTGCCTGTACACCCTGAAAGCTCCAACTCCCCAAATGCTGCATTTTTAAGAACAAGAAATGCCCAAAAGATGAACTACAGAACATACACAGAGATGCCTTGGCTTTGGCAAGACTCAGGAGCTCAGTGCCTACATACAGTTTAAATGAGGTTGTTCTTGAGGAGGGAAATGTTCCCCCTCTTGGAGTGGTGAATTTTTAAGCCTGTTTATAGTTTAGCAGCTTTTGAGAGCATGGAGGGTTTTCTACAGCTTTCAGTTAAAAGCTGGCAGCGAAATAATGTCTTATTCCAGAACTGCTTATTGAGCACGTGCTGGGAAAGTCAGAGGCCCAGATTATGCTGTTTTAATTCCCAAGAGATTGCCCTACTTAATCACTACATTCTAAGTGGTTCCCAGCTTCTGTGTAACTTCCGTGTAACTTCTTTGCTCTGGCCTGAAAAGTAGAAGTGAGGGACTTTGCAGCCCCGTTTCCAGGAGCAGCCCAGAAAAACTGCCCCTCTCCAACCTTCATCTGATCCGGTAATAGAGAATTCCCTTCTTTATCACCACAACCCAAAAACAGAGTTTTAAATCCCAGTCTTCCTTTTGCAACTCGCTGTTCTATTTTCAACTGAAATGTACATTATATATGCCTGGGAATGAGCCTCATCTGAATTAATTCTAATGAAAGCCATTAAGTGGGACACATTGGAAAAAATGACAGGATCGGTACAGTCTCTTTGATGCTACCTTTCTGAACACCTATTTGGTAATGACAAGGTCAGAACCAAAAGAAAATTAACCCACTCAGACCCAGTGCTTTATTACTCTCAAAATAAAGGGGAAAAATCAGCAGGAGTGTAACGATGAAAGGAAATGGGAAAACACACCAGTTACATGGAGTAATAGCATTTCCCTTGGACCCCATCAGAACATCTGTTAACTGTGTGAGGTCTCAAAATACAATAAAGGATCAGATGGCCTCATCGCATCCCAAGTAACACCAAGTGTTACTGGGAGTTTGCTTGGTACAAGGTACAAGCTTGGAATGGTGAATGTCCTGAAAACACCCACAAAACCAGCCAGAGGCCTTTCCTCCAGCAGGCCTTGCTTGAAGGAAGAAAACAATAAAAAAATCAGAGCTCAAAATCACGTTTGTCTACTTATCTGGCTCACCGCTGTGATCAAATAAGACAGTACCATAACTGTGAGAACAGTATGAAAATAGGAAATGGTTCCTGTTTCACATGCTTATTTTTAATACTGGGAAGAAAAATTCACAATTTTCACAAAGGGAAAGGGTCTCAGGTTATAGAATGAAAAGATTTGCATCTACAGGTAACAAAAAAAAAAAAAAAAGAAGTTAGGAAACTTCCAGAGTCTCCTATTTGGAATTAATGAAGCAGGATTTCTCTCAGAACAACTTTCATAGGATTGGTGGTGGAGGTCTGGGTCATGCCTCACTGCTAGAAAGTACAAAAAGGGCAGATGGGCCATGAGCCACCTGAAGAGAAGTGGTATGATGCAAATTCATGAGGTTACCACATTTCAAATAAAGTAACTGTGAATCATAGAATTGTGAATCATTTATGTTGGAAAACACCTTTAAGATCATTGAGTCCAACCATTAAAGTAATGAAGAAGCAGCTGAGGAAAAGTCTGCTCTCTCTTCTAGTCCAAACATGGTATAATTCGAAGCCCAGGGAACAGAATTTCAACAAAGCTTTTATAATTCATCCCTGCAATTATACTTTTGAGAATAAAAAAAAACCAACCAAACAAAAAAAACCAACCAATGGGCAAAAATCCTTCTCACAATTCCCAGGCTGAACAGAGATCCTTATTCCCCATCTGATGCTCAGATCCTGAAGGATCAGGCACAGCATCACTGGACAAGGGAGGGGATTGTTCCACTCTGCTCTGAGCTGGAGTGGCCTCACCTCAAGTCCTGGGGGCAGTTTTGGGTACCACAATATATGAAAGACATGAAGCCATCAGAGAGTGTCCAAAGGAGGCCATGAGNTGAGGAAGGTGAAGGGCCTTGAGGGGAAGCTGTGCGAGGAGTGGCTGAGGGCACTGGGTCTGTTCAGCCTGGAGAAGAGGAGACTGAGGGGAGACCTCAGTGCAGTTACAAATTCCTGGTGAGGGGAAGAGGAGGGGCAGGCACTGATCTCTGCTCTGTGGTGACAGTGACGAGACTCAAGGGATTGGCCTAAAACTGAGTCATGGGAGGTTCAGGCTGGGTATCAGTTAAAGATTCTTCACCCAGAGAGTGGCTGGGCACTGGAGCAGGCTCCTCAGGGGTGTAGTCACAGCACCAGCCTGAGAGAGTTCAAGAACTGGACAACGCTTGGACAATGCTCTCAGGCACATGGTGTGATTCTTGGAGTGCCCTGTGCAAGGCCGTCAGTGATCCTCCTAAGTCCCTTCCAACTCAGCATATTCTATGACTGAGATTCTATGAAGTCTGAAATCTGGTTATCCCAAAAAATAAAAATTGTCTATTAGTACTCTTGACTTCACACATAATCCAGTAACAGCTCTTGTCAGGCAGTTTTGCACACTGCATTTATTTGCCTGTCTGGTTCAAGCAGGAGGAACATCTTCCAGAGATTAACAAAGCTTTTTTATTTTCTAGGTCTCCTACGAAATACCTTACCCAGCCTAATACACCTTGACACAGCAGAAACAGAAGTAGCCACTTACAAACAGAGGCACGCCCAGCCCTAGTTGCAAGCAGAACATCCAACCTAATGGCTCTCACAGTGATGCACATTTCTTGCGCCCTTCCTTATTTCATCTGCATCATTGTTATTACAACCATGGCTCCTTGTTGGTGCTTGTGAAGTAAACTGGTGTCCCATTTTCCCTCCCTGGCTGAAGGAGAGCAGGAATTTACCAGTGCTGAGTTATGTGGTGGCCTTGCACGTGATGTCTGCTCAGGCTGTAAAACTCTGTGTACAGAGCTGTCATTTCTGAAACACACCCTGAACATACAGGGGGAGATGTGAGGACCTGATCGTCCACCAGAACTTGTGAAACAAATTTTAATTCCCCAGCAGCACAGCCTGCCTGGCTTTGTCATCTATTGGATTTGTCTGACAACAAGAGGTGAAAGGATTCTGCAGCTCCATTGTCTCAAATGCAGGATCTAAGAAAACACTGGCAGGCTCATCAGAGAGGTTTATGAGCCTGCAATTCAAAGAGATTAAAAGGAAAAATCTACTGAGATTCTTTCAGGCTACAGAACAACATTAAATAACTATTAGCAGCTTGGTTCAGAAAAGCTTTACTAGAGCCCTTGCTGGGTCATTCAGAAATTGTAAAAGAGGAAAGGTATTTAAGTTTCACTTGAAGATACAATAAATATTTCTTGGGCTATTTAAGGCTGAGTTTTAGGGAAAGGGGTGCAAGCAGTAAATGGAAATTCAACCCTTTTAACAGTTTATGGTTATTGTAAAAATAGTCATAATACTGGAAAGATTTTTCTAGCTCTTTATCAGGCATAAATACTTAGCATTGATTTTTTTTTTCAAACCAAACACAATTAAACTTCAAGATATGCAAGTCAGTCAAACACTATTCACAGTACCTGCTCTGCATAAAAATCACCAGCGTACTGGATGTTTTCACAAGTTCATTTTTTCTAGTAGGCTTTTCAGTTTTAAAACAATTACTTAAATTTGAGTCTTTTCAGTTAATTTAAAACATCCCACTAACTTTAATTCAAAATTTTAACAAAGTCATGTGTTAAGAATTTTCATAATAAAGAGATACGTTCCTTATAAAAATGCCAAAACAATCCCGCTCTACTTGTCACAGATGAGATTTAACTCCAGAGAGTTCAAAGGCTTGTGCTCCAGCTGAGGGGCTACAAATCCATGTCTGGAGAAGGAAAGTACACTTCTGTCATGCACAGAGCACACCCTGGCACACTGCAAAACCACTGCTATTGTCAGCAAAGCCTGCCTTAGTGACCACATATTACAAAATGAGCTGGTTTAGGCTAAGGACAATTTTTTGTTGTGCCTCACTGCCTGACGGAGAGGAACAAAGAGTATGGAACCAGGGCCACGCTCAGAGGCACAAGCTGGAACACTGGCAATTCCAGTTAGAGCCTGGAATTCCTCATGCCCAAGAACTGACACAAGAACAAAACAGAAATTACGCTGGAATGTTACTCCTGTATGAAAACTGCATCTACTATGTTTTTCTAAAAGTGTAATTTAAACACTGAAGATCCAAAGGAGGTATGTGCCAAGATGTGGAAACTCCTCCCCCCACCCTATAAACCCTGGGAGGCTACAAGAAAGATGGAGAGGAGTTTTCACCAGGGCACGTAGTGACAGGACAAGAAAGAATGGATTCAAACTGAAAGACAGCAGGCTTTCATTAGATAGTGGGGAAAAAAAATATCTGGCTGTGAGGGTGGTGAGGGCCTGGCACAGGCTGCCCAGAGAAGCTGTGGCTGCCCCATCCCTGAAGTGCCCAAGGCCAGGTTGGATGGGGCTCTGAGCAACCTGGTCCTGTAGAAGGTGTCCCTGCCCATGGGGGAGGGGCTGGAACAGGATGGTCTTTAAGGTATTTTCCAACCCAAACCATTCAGTGCTTCTATGAGTTATGGACATCTGTGTCCATCCTCACGTGGAAACAGACTACCCTTGACTGAATCTCACTAGAGCCATACATGGAAAAGAACCCCTAGATTCTTAAATCTGCCACCCAAAATCATATACTAAGCAATTGGTTTTAGTGTCGATTCCCTTACTAGCTTTGAATTATTTGCTACATTTATCACCAGAAATTATTCTAAGGCACCAATTTATTGATTTAATTTTATGACCTTTCTGCTAATCAACCATTAATAATTAAAACATAAAATCGATCAATAATTAAGACATAAAATGAATTCCTATTATTAACTCGGTAATGTGATTGTTTAGATACAGTTCCCTAGTATATATCAACAAAAATGGAGAAACGTTACAGGGCTGCTAATTCCGAGGGACCTGGACAGGATATAGAGATGGGTTGGCTGGAACATCAAAGAGTTCAACCAAGAAGTGCCGCTTTTGGGATGGAATAACCCAGTGCACCAGTACAGGCTGGGAGCCAGCTGGCTGGGAAGCAGCTCCCCGCACAAGGAGCAGAGGGACCCTGATGGACAAAGGGCTGCACACCAGCCAGCACAGGGCGCTCCTGTGGCCAAGGCCAGCCCGGGCTGGGCTGCGGCAGCAACAGCATGGCCAGCAGGTCAACAAAGGGATTCTTTCTCCTCTCTAGTCAGCACATAGGAAATTGCACCCAAAATCCTGCGTCCACATTTGGTGTTCCCAGCACAAAGCCCAGATTTATGGCAGTGAGTCCACTGGATTGCCAGCATGGTCAGGGGCAAGGAGGGTGCAGAGAGACTTCTCAGAGGTGCCCTCAGGAGGGAAGAGAGTGAAAGGCACAAGTTGTGCAGTCCTTATATATGACTTGAGAGAACCAAACCTGTTTGGGTTGATTTGGGCTTTGGTTTTCATTTGTTTGGTTGGTTTTTCTACCACAAGTGTTCAAACACCCTGGAACTGGAACTGCTGCCCAGAGCAGCTTGAGAATCTCCATCCTTGGAGACAATAAGCTAGGCTGGAGGAGGGCTGAGCAACCAACCCTGAGGACTGGCTTTAGGTAGGAGACTGATTTGGCTGGCCTGTGAAGGTCTCTTCTGGCCTGTGTGATTCTCTGATTCTCTGAGAAGTTTTTCTTCTTTCCAGCTGCATCACGAAAGCATGAACTTTCAGGATTCTGGTGATTTCTAATGTGAAAAATGTGAAAGAGGTTTTACCTGCACTAAAAACTTTCGGTAATAATTAGAGTCAAGCTTGATTTTAACTGCATATTCATCTTTTTTAAATGGGTTATCAAACAAAGAATGGAAAAATCTAAGAAGAAAATCTATTGACAAAAAAAAAACAAGTCCATTCTTCAGAGGTAAATTGTTATGCAGATTTTTTTCCATCCCTCAAGTTTTTCACAGGGACTGTAAGCAAAAGATTCACCATCATAAAAAGGTTTTCTTATATGACAAAAAAATGAATTGGAAAAAATTTCAGAAAACATAGAAAAATGCAGTTCTTATAAGATTTCCAGATCAGAAGTTGGGTAAGTATTTGAGCCTAGCCTCTAAACAGCTTCTGGTTTGTCCCTTCCCCTTTAATGCTATGACTTGAAGGCACAAAAAAATTAGGAGATTATTGGGAAACCCTCAGAGAAAAACAGTGTTAAGATATAAAAGCACCTTCACTTGTTATTCTCAAGAATTCAAACAAAAAGAAAATTAAAACCATAGAGTCCCACAGCATTTCATCTCCTTGGAACTTCTCTGGCTACTGAATTTCTGAGCCAAGCAATTAAGATTTAGTTAGTGTAACACAAGAAGGTACATACAAATAAACAATCTGTGAAATTGGGAAAAGACTGTAGTGCAAAGGGCTTCCTGCTGATGGGCAGCCACACACACAGGCATCCTTCAGATCCTGCTTCCTGGCTTTCCTTTGCATCTTACTAACTTGCTGTATTATCTCTCTCATCACTATTCCCCTTAGCTGCTGTCTCAATTCCTTTGTTTCTGTGAGCTTTTATGGCAGTGTCTACGAATTTGTCTAGAATCATGACTTCAGAAGCAGCTTGACAGGCATTCAAAGAACTAGAATTTATTTCCCCATCATTTTGCTGCCAGGGAACATGCTGGAAAGAATGCAGCAGCACTGCACATGTGTGTTAGGTGTGGTTCAGTCTGAAACACAGGGGTCCTGGGAATGGCCACCCTCTGCTAAAACAGAATGTCCCATCACCATCCCATTACCAAACACCTGCCTAAATAGAGGGGCAATCTGATTTCTTTATTTACCAAGTCTTTTATATAGAATCTTGGGATGACTTTTCGAAGAACTCATCTGGACGCAAAAGAATCTCAGAAAATATAGATAATCTTCTAGTTACGGTCAAAACTAATTTATAGCAATGCCCTTAAATCCCAAGGGAAAACAAAAATCTTGATGTAGCTCTGCAGTGGATTAACCTGACCCAGGCAAAATGGAACATCATAGTCTGAATTTAAGCTTTAGGTAAAATACACCAAATACTGAAAAGATTCCCAACGTAATCTCTACTATTTCCTTTTTCCTCTGTTCATACAATTAGTGAAAAGAAAAAGCATAACCAGTATTACTATGGTCAGAGTACAATAGCATGAGAGTACTGGGCAGCAGAAACTCCTGTTCTGACATCACCTTCAGGCGTTTAAAAAATAACTTTGAGATGAAAAATGTATTTAAGTCTGATCTTTATACTGTTTACATTACAAATAGAACAAGATCCATTTTTTTCCATTCTTCTAAAATATTTATTCAACAACTCTGTTTTCACCCCTCCCCCTCTCTTCCCAAAGCCATCCGAAGCCTGAAATACAATGTTATTTAACTGGAGAATTCACCCTGTGTATCTCCAGTTCTCCACCACGCTCTCTATCCTGCAGTGATGCCTGTGTGCCACAGCGGCTACGCCTTTGTCTCTCCAAGTCGTGGCACCGGCGGTGGCAGGGGAGTTAAAAATCAGCACAAGGGAGCAAGGTCTGATGGTGTGCCAATGCACAATGGCAGGGAATTCAATAACAAGCTGCACAGACAGCGGGCTTTTATCAGCACATTCCGCAGTGGTGGTGGCTCCACGTCAATGCCGGGCCCCAGTGTGTTACTGCAGAGTGCGACCCAGTGTTCTCCCCACGGGCAAGCCACTATTATTGACTCCCCCCATTAACATGTAGGGTGGATATACATTTATTGAAGGTTCTAATGGAAGGCTGAGGGACTCCTATCCTGAGGCCAGAGCAGAAAGACAGCCTATCACTTCATGTAATGGTAGCCCATGTGTGACAGACCTGACCTACATTTCCCCCCTTTCTTTCTCACAACAGCCTGTCACTGTTTTAAGAAGCTATTTTCTGAGAACTATAAAAAGGAATGCGTGCTAGAGCTGCCTAGTTAATATGTTACATTGAAATATTATTTACAAACCTGCTTTAGAAAGGCTAGTTTAGATGAATTACAAATGCTACCTAACACCCACAATGGAAAAGAATGTGTCCTAATGATAATGGTTATAAATCCATACACAAAGAACACTAGGTGGGGATGGATTAATACTTACATCTAAAACACTGCAACAAAATGGAGCATAAAACTTAAAACTAAGAACAATTAATGAAGCTACCTTCATAAAATAAAAAAGGCTAAGGTCTGCAATTAGTATAAATTTCATAATAATTTGAGCTACCAGGAATAATGCCCCCTAACGTTTTGTTGGAAGTAATTCTGTGTTTTCAGCAGCTAATGTATGTGTAGCCCAAGCTATAAATAATGGATCCACGTTTGAAAGTAGGACAAGAGCGAAAGAAACATTCGGTTCAGCACTAAACAGCATTTTAAAATACCATCTAACTACCACTCCCAGCCCCTGCTTATTTAAAGAGCTGCTGCCACTCCAGCACTCCTTGGCAGGAACCTACCACGCTGCTGCAGGTCATACTCTTTTTTTGTCTCCTCGTTGCCTAGAATTTTCCACGCTTGATCAATTTCGATGAACCGCTGCACGCGCTCCTCCACTTCTCCTGCTGGCACATCTGCCTCCTGTTTGTCAGGATGATACTGCCAATCAAAAACAACATTAAAAAAAGGGCTGGGGGAGTGAAAGTGAGGAGGGTGGGAGAGGAGCAATCAATAATGCATTTGATACTCAGTCAGGAGGACAGAGAAAAGGAGAAGGTCTAAGCTGAGGAGCCAAAGGAAGGGAGATGATGATGCTGGGCACAAGAGGAACCTGCCAATTTAATTATCCCACTGGAACGGCAACTGAACCACCAGTGGCACAAGTGTCACCATGCGCACTGACGGCATTTTCTGGATAATTTGCTGATGGAATCACTGGCCTTATGGACAATTTACCTAGAGAGGGACTACCACAAACAGAAATAGGTACATGCAGAGGACCACGCCACAGGAACAAGAGGAGGTGCTGGAGGTGCTGGCAGCTCTATTTATACTACACAGAGCTGATTTAAACATAACCACCCATGTTTAGTTAAAGCTATTACGGATAAATTGAATGCTGTATTACATGTGCCTAGCTTTTTTATGATTTAAATGGTAAATAAAATATACATGATCAAATATAATTTATACTACATGTAATTCTACTTTTGAAAATATGCCTCAACATCTTTAATTTCTTCCAGTTCAGTGAATCAATAGCCCTTCCAAATACTTAAAGTCATGGATCACTGGCTACAAAATTGTGTCATTTTAGCTAAGAAATGTTTATTCAAGGACATGGTTATTCAAGAAATCCCACATTAAACAGGCAATAATAATTAAAATGGCAACACGTTTTCTTTCTCATTTGTTCTGAGCAGAGCATTCTGACCTGAGTGGTTCCAATGTCTACTGAAAAGGAACCCTCAAAGCTCCATCTTCCTGTAGCTTTAATTTATCTCCAATAATCTCTGTACTTCTGATATTTTAAATTGCTCAGTAGACGTGATGGACCAACAGGCATTTAAGTTGAGAAAATTGCAACAAAATCAGGCCTACCAGCTGATATTTGTGTCATCAACCAGGTTTTCCCATATTCTGGAGCTTTAAATGCCCTTTATACCAACATCAGCTGGGGCACTGAAACACGAAGCAGATTTTAGGATGTAGAACACCTGTTCTATAAGTCTTTAAGCAGCTTTCTGATTAAATGAATCTCTGTTTTAGCTTATAATCCATTTTGGAAAGAAAAGAATGCTAGCATCATGTAGTTGATAGAATCCCAGATGTAAAGGAGCACTTCTCCTGGAGTCTATTTGCACCCTGGTGTATCTGCCATTGGCACTGACGGGTGTTACCCAGACAAATCCCCTGCACAACAGCAGCAATGGGTGAGCAAAATGCTTTGACCTCAGTTCTTTCACAGGTGTTTTTCCATATACAGGTGGATGTACCTCCAACCTCACATACGAGGTCTGTACACAAATTCCTGGTTTTGTTCCACTTGAAGTCCCCTCTGCATTCAAGACTGAGGACTATCGTACAACCTGCCGAAAATATGGCTGAAGAATAGTTGGAATTTCTAAAGATTCATCCCTTTTCTATCTCCTCAGCTGAAGATGACAAAATTCTAAGGTGCAAACAAAACCAAAAAATTTTGGTCATTGCATTAAGTCATTGTATTCTGTATAGATAACTGCTAGATATTTGGATATTTGGATTGGCCACGAAGACTACACCTTCTCAGATCAGTTTCTTGGAAATACAAGGAAACGTAACTGACCAACTGCCCAAGGCAGGGCTATGCATACTGGCTTCTCTCCTGCCAAGAATGTTGAGAGAACACTCCCACAAAACCGGTCACACTTTCCCTCTGCTGCATCAAAACCTTGTCTGATTGAAAAATTATTCTGAACTATACTGGAAGGAAACAGCAAAATACAGGAAGCTACACATCACAAAAGTACTGGGGGAAAGTAATAATCAATGCAGAAAACACTACTTTGTTCATTTCTTGAATAATGTAGAAAATTAATTATTCTTCAGATTTATCACACAGCCCTTAACTCCTTTCCTATAGATTTGGAAAATTTAGTATCTGCAGCATATGCAAGTTTTGTGTTAGAAAGACTGCATTTTCATCTAACTTGTATCAACTCTTCTGTAGGGGACCATCTCATTAAAATACTCATCTATATATCCGTATCTTATCTATTTCTCTCCATTTTGGTCTCCGTGCCTTCTGAATCTACTTGCTCCTTCCTCTCTTGCCTTTCTCCTCCATTATCACCTAATGGCTTCAGCAAACTACATCTACACTAAGAAAAATCCTCAAACATCAGCTTTTCTACTCTAATACTCCTCTTACTCTGTTTATATTCCAGTGACCTCATTGCATCTGGATTTATGTACTTATTTTTATGCTCTTATTGACTTATTTTCCTACTCTCTAGCTTGCTAATCAAAATCCAGGAATTTATCTGTAGCAAAAATCCACTCTTGATTCAACTGATCTTCTCCTCCCTCTCCAAGACAGCAAATGAAGTGTCTTCTCTCCAGTTGCTTTAGACACTGTTAAGCCTCTCAGACACAGAGGACACTTTACAAAAGTACCGAAGTTCAGAGGGAGAACTCTAATGTCCTCTGTCAATACTTCAGTCAGAAATCAACCATACACTTTTCTGGGACCTTCCCTCACTCCTGGTTACCAGATTCTTGCGTCTGGTCCTGCTCCCTCTCTAGCGTAACCTTCAGAGGAGCTGCCTGAAGAAACAGAGCCAGGGGTTTGGTTTTGTTTTGCGGGAGGTGAAATATGACGGACGTTTGTGATCTCCTCCTCTTTCCCATTCAGCCTTATTTCTGGGTTAATCTCAGCTGCAGCCTGCCCAGGCCCCGTAATGCAAACAGACAGGCCCTGTTTTCTACTCGACCTCCCTCCTTCGGCTCCAGCTGAACTGCTGCTCATCTCTCCCTCATGCACCCACTTGGAAGGTCTGACTCAGAACGAATGCTACAGCCCCGCTGTCTCCTGCAATGTCACTCCTCTGGATCTGCGCAGATGATGTTCCTGTCATTCGTACCCTACCTGAGCACTGCTCTCAGCCCTGCTGCTGGATGCATTTAAAGCTTCCAGCTGCAGATGTGCAATGGTTTGAGGCAGCAATACTTCATAAAAAGAACTTTTTGCTGAGCACTCATCCTGATAACTGTGTTCAAAACCAAGTTTTACTAACATGTTACTATTTTATCGGATTTTATAAAAATAGTAAATGATCCTTTCCCAAGTCCAGCTGAAGGAAGGGAAAATGAAGAAGGTTGGCGTTACATGCCCAAACTGATTTGCCTCTTTTAAAGCTGTACTAGATGGAACTTGCTGACTCCCTGTGTGGGATTTGTATCACTTTACAGCATATGATACTTTTCAGTTAGTCTGAATGCTAAAAAATAAACCAGTTATGGAAATATGGATTTTGGAAATATGTTAGTTCATCTGATAACATACATGTGATATTACTGCTCTCTCTCCTGATGTTTATCCTAAATGTCACATGGTCCTAGTATTTCTTGAGGACTCTGGTTCTTGGTGTAAGATTTAATTCAAAAACCATTTCTTAGAGGTTCCATTTCCTTTAGCATTTGAAATTGTTAAAAAAAAATTGGAAAAGCACGAACCTTGAAGCCCAAAGCTCATATGAAACACACACTTTAAGCAGTATCTGTTGGAGACCTGGTGAAATGTTTGGCATGGCAGGGCAACAGAAAAAGCTGGCTAACACAAATTTAACCTTGTGCCCTTTTCAATTACAGTATAGTTATCACACCTGGATAAAACAACTGCATTCTACTGTGTTATTCTTAATATACATCGGACTATACTTTTCAGCAGGTTGGGGACTGTGAGAAACAATATATCGCCTGGCAAACATACTCTGAAACACAGATATAGGCTCAGTTCACAGTTCTCAGTCTTTTTTCAAGTATTCAAAAAGTTAGAAATTTTTCAAAGAATTGTTTTAGGTAAATTACTTGTATTTCATTATGCTGATCTATTGCCTTTGATATCCGCTACAAAATAAATAGTAAGCAAGTAAACAAACCTTTTCTGTCTCAAAAAAAAAGGTGTTAATGTTGCTGTAAGTGTAGACTGTGAAAATGCCTTGAGTTCCAACATCTATTTTATTTATGATATTCTTATTTGTACAGTGTAGCACACAATTAGGTTTGTATAAGAATTTGGAACATACTGCAGCACATTCAACTGCTACTCTGAATTTCTGCCTACTTTACACTCCGTGTTTGGACCCTTCTGCACTTTGAAGAACTGCAAAATCAATCCCTGGACTTTAACCCCTGGTAATTAATGTGACCATTTAGTTAACAACTGGTATTACACCTCAGTAATGTATCAGCAGACCTGAAGAAATCGCACACCACAGGATGAGGAGCCATGAGAGCTGGCTGAGCTTTGGCTGAGCAGCTCCAGCCCGCAGATGCCACGCCGAGATCCCCATCCTGCCAACCCTGCTACCAGCTTCTGAACTTTGGGCAGTAAATCTAACAGGGTGACTGATTTTAATCAAATTCAAATTAGCAAGCAGAGATCCTCCTCAATGTAATGTACATTTCTTACTGGGGCTCATGAATTAATTTTTCAAAAGACATTTACAGCACCCAGTGAGAATCAGCTGAATACAGCTCAGCAGGAGGGGAGGGGTGAAGCATTACAGGCCTGAGTTTTACACTGGATTTGTAATCTCCTCCTAAACAGAGGAATACACAACTAAACCACTTAATATGGTCAAACTTTTACTCACAGCTGCTTTTCCACATGCCAGATTGGAAGGGCTGGTTATTCAGAAAAGGTTTAAAAACTACTATCCCTTCTCATTTAGTAATTAATACATTACCGTGGCTATTTTGCCTTGCATATAAAAGGTATTCACTCCAAAAACAAAAGATGCACCACATCTCTAATTCTGTACATCAAACCAGGAGGCTTAATTTTCTAGGATAACTACTACTGCTTCCAAATTTTTTATTTCACTTACAAAAAAGTGATTTAATCTACTACTGTGAATCTTCACAGATAACTGTAAAAAACTCCTCCCTGCTGAAATTACATAGATTTTAAGTAAGCCACTTAAAACGTACACTTGCCTTTTTCTGACTGAGGAAACTGAAGAGAAATCACTTCTAAGTTTTTTCCAGGATAAAACTAAGGATTACTCTTTACCTTCTACAGCTTTGTCTTCCTATTTTCCAGTATCATCTGAGACGATATCCAATATCTACCACCCAATGTCATCCAATCATCTGAGATGATTATTCTGGAGAAATATTTTCAGATTTTTAGATTTTTATTATACTCCATTTAGAATTTTTCCCCATAAGGGAAACCATCATTAAGGTTCTAAAGTTCAAAAGTAACAACAGGCATAGAACAATGACGAACCCATCAGAGCTCAAAATTCAAGTTAGATTATTCTGGACTTCGTATCATGAGTCATAAAGTAACCATCAAGTAGTGAGTAAAACCAACATTTACAGCAGAGTAAATTTCTAAACTACCTGATTTATTAAAGATTTTAAACTCTGAAATCGTCTACAATCTCATGGAATCACCTTGCTAAATTGAACTGACAAGTTTAGACAAGTCTTGAATTCTTGCTTTATTTCCATAGGGGATGTGCGCCCATATTTGAATAAGGGATGTATTTAAAGCTGGAGATGTGCCCTGAGTAAATGAAGCAGTAGGATTTTACCAGAGGATTACTCAGATGCACCAAGTATTTCTACCTTTGAAAGAACTACATCTAAAGACTAAACCTGACATTTACATAAGAGCAAATGACAGAATATTAACATCCCAAATTAACTCAGTATCTCAGCATCCTTATCCCTTTCTTCATGTCAGGCATATAGTAGTACCAGTATTTTTATAGCTAGACATAATTTTATCCATGGAATGCAATGAGAAGCATGATTTCCACCCAACTATGAATTACCTTTTTAAAAAAAATAATTTTCACAGCCTACAATACAACACCTTCTGGAATGTGTAAAAAGATGCATATTTATATTAAAAAATAAGCAGTGATGAAATACACTCAGCAATGGTCAGGGAAGAGAAATTCAATCCAAAGTTGACAAAAAGAACGCTCTTCATATCTGGTGCAGGTACATTTTTGATAAATGAAAGGACTGAATTAAAATTGCAAACAGAAGAGGTCCATGCCACAAAACTGGGGTATGCAAAGGGTTGGCAGGACTAAGATGGCAGAAATGGAAGTGGCCCTGCAAAACAGGGGGAGTGGGATGAGAGCAGGACACAGCACTGACAGCCCTGTCCTGGCAGGAGCGAGCTGGACACTGCTGCTCCGAACAGAGAATGAGGACAGGGGAAACATTGGAAGCAGCTGGATGAAGAGAGAAACCCAAGCCATTATTTTCTAACCACATGGCCAGACTCATGGCTGGGAACCCAAGAGGATGAAACTTTGACTCCTTACGGGAACTGCACAGATTAATACCAAGCAATTTTATGAATCACATTATCAGTATTAGGGGGTTCAATCTATTTATTCTTTTATCAAAGCTCAATATCAAACAGGCAATACATTCAAATTTCAGAATCAGAACTCTCCCTCAGAGTAATAAGTCCAAACTGTTATTTTATTTATGGCAGACTATGGCATAAAAAAAAGTCCAAATGGGCTTAAGCAAGCAGAACAGAAAGCCTCATGCAAACAGCCTTGCTCTGTACAAAATTAAACACTCATGCTGCACTTAGATAAAATGCACAAATCATGAAGTGCATCCTTTTAACAAAGCAACAAGATCAAAATGCAGAAATTAATGTGGACATAAAAATATCGAAATTGGGAGCTATGTTTAAAAACACTTGTCATGCTTTATTCTACATGTATACATTATCAACTGTAATTGTCATTATCTACAGGTTAAGCAAATGAAGTCAGGACAAAAACCGTCAAGTGTTCTCATCTGACACATTTACAGGTCCATGCAAATCTGTCTGTACGTTACAGAGCCCATCATAACACTTCACATCACATTAAAATGAAGCTGCAAGACAGTCAACATTAAGATGAAAAATATTAACTGGCTATTTCCTATTTAACTTCTGATTGAGTCTGAATTCCTGTTACATTTCCCTGACTTAAAAAAAAAAAACTCAGTAAATTTAATGTCAGGCTGTTCTTAGGACGAAACTCCTTTGCCCCTGCTTACAATATATCTAGTAAATACCAGTTTTTACTGAGACTTGCCAATAAATCTCACCCCCTGACATAGTGTCTGTTCATACTCAGTTTTTGGCTGCTCTGCCACAAATGCCAACAAAGGGACCAATTAATGAAAACTTTCTTGATACATTCCCAGTGGATGAATGTCCGCCTTGCAGAAGGTACCTTGACAACATTCATCTCGCACAGGCCAAATGGTTGCTCTGTGGTAGCAATTAAGACACCACCAGCCTTGGCTAGGTTTAAACCAACAACCAAATCTGTGTAGGTCGGAACAAATGCTCATAGAAATCTGGAGAAATTAACTGCTAAACAAGGGCTGGATTGGGTCATATAATTGCATCCATTTCTCCAGTTATTTACAGACCATGAGGACACATTTTTGTAAGAAAGCAATTACAATTCCTAAAACAAAATCTCTCAATCCGGCCATATGACCACAATATTTAAGCTACATCTATAAACATCCAAGGAATCAACAACTATTTAAGATAATTTAAAAAATCAAAATATTATGGTAGGCTGACATTCTCTTTGTACTCAGTTTTTTTCTCTCTCTCCACAAAAAGACTGCATTCAGTCTTCATCTTCCCATAGCTTTGGCATCAAGTTTGGACAATTAAGCTTAGTGCAGCATTCCTCTTCTTTCTAAAATTACATTTAGAGATAGAGTTTTGTTGCTTTGATCCAGAAGTGCTTATCAGAGGGTCTCTTGCTGCAGACTGTCAGCAGGAGAGAGCAGCGTGAGAGCTGGTCGGAAAACCCTGCCTCCACTGTGAAGTTCAGACTGACTTTGGGTTTTTATGCAGGTTTTTTATGTTTTTACCCACCCTAAAATCTCTGTCCTCAGAGAGTTTAAAGTGCAGCTGATCCAAGCACCAGCCCTCATGAACAAGTAATTCTGCTTCTACTGGTCTCAAGGCTCAATAAATTTATCTTTAAAGCTATCCAAGATATTAAACTTCTGCATCTGAAACACTACCAGCTGAGCTTAATTCAGTGTAGGAGAGTGGGTTCCCCTCATCACCCCACACCAAGGCCAAACTGCACATTTCCAGTTCTCATCTGTCATCACAGGGCTTGTAGCAACACTTTCAATCAAATTATGCAGCATGTCTTGAAAGTTCCAGATCGGCTGATAAAGCACCAAAATGTAAAGCTAAGCAGTCTCCCTGCTGGACACAGCACAGGAAAGGAACCATATAATGCAATTACAACACTCAGAGAGGTCTATAATTACATTTAAAGTTAACACTTTGGCTAATTTTACCTCCATCATCACCTTGAACGTTTTCAGCCACAAATCCCCATCAGCCTGTAACAGAACTAACATCCAGAACTTTGCCATGCATATCTCAGCCATAGCTGAGCAACCAAGCACAACACCTCCAAATGAGCATTTGCTCTGGCTGTGGGCACAGACTGGCTGCTCTGCTCTAGGGCCCAACTGGTTTTCTTGCACAATCCATTCCACAATGGGTTTAAAACCAGAGCACAGGCCAAATTATCAGTTCATTTATGAAACTGGAATCTAAACTTTTGGCTAATAAAATTTAAGAAAAGCACGTTTTAGCCACCTGTGAAAATCAAGGAAAAAAGTGACAAACATGCACTTGGCCCCCACCCTGTGGCACTCACTGAAAGGTCACAGAAAGAAGCCATTTTCCAACTTTACCAGCTAAACTTACAAAATTAGGGCAGGGTAAAAAAATACATTATTCTACACACAAAAAAAAGAGAGGTTATTTACTCAGTGGAAGTATTCTGAAACAAGACATCTCAGTAAAACAATGACGTTTAAACTGCAATATAAAATGAGTTAGTTTTGAAAAAATCTTGAATTTAACCATGTAAACATTAAACTTCTGTCATTGCAGGAGGAGCTTCTGAGTGAAGAATGTGAATTAATTACCAATATATTTATACAAATGAATAGAAAAAATCCACTAATAACCAGTAACTAAATAATTCCGGCATCCTACCTTCCTAGACTCAAAATGCTTTTCAATTCACAATGCCTTAAGTTTCACCTGAAAAACTCTCGGGCACTGCTGTGTAATTGAAAACCAGTTGGGGTGGAACCCTTGAACCCTGTGGTGCTTGCTGCTCCTCACTTAGAATCCTTTTGCTTGCCATTTTATCACAGGAGCCATTGAGAAATCTCACTGCCCCAGTATTTCTCTTACTACACAGTTTTATTTTAAAAAAAGAAGACCTATTTGTAGATCAGCTCTTCCATTAAAAAATATCTGAGCAAAGAAAAGGCTACATCAGAGCAAGATGTGTACAAAACATAGGGTTGATAATTTGGTATGTGAGCCTTCTGTGAAGTATGAAGCTTCTCCCAAGGTTGCAGTGGAAAGGGAAATATTTCAGCAATGAAAACCTCCTTCCCCGGCTTTTGCACAGGCCTACTTTGCACATAAAGGTCTTATATAGTTGCCACCCTGAGGCGACATCACAGTCTGGGCTCTGTGGCCTACATGGTCCATCAGGTACTAATTAGGCAGCATGTTCTGTCAACACTTTCTTGCTCTTCTTCCATTAATTGATCATCCTGCCCAATTAATACAATGCAACACAGTTCTGAAATCCTTGAGATCCTTTACCAGGGAGAAACAAGGATGAAGGGAAAAAACACCCTCCCAAAAGGGTCACAAGGTAACTGCACTTGTCCAAGACCTGGAGTGACAGTAACACCACTGTGCTGAAAGGTTAATTATGTTCCTACCAACTTTCTCTTGAGCCTAAGATTATTTTTTATCTAAGAACAAAGACTAAAAGCAAAAAAAAAAAAAAAAACCAAAAACCCCCAAAATACAACACAAAAAACAAAACAAAAAACCCACAAACAAACAAAAACCAACCAACCCAAAGCTACTTCATCTAACAGGCTATATTATGTTTAGATATGGTAACAGCATATGAAAAAGTAAGCGCTGCAGAACTAAACTCACTTGGCCATTATGAGCATATTTATCACCAGAATACGTGTGGTTTATGTTATCACTGTTAGGCCCTACACACCAGAAAATAAGTCACACACTTACAGCACACTACAGCACACTAATGCCACCACTGCACACGGGCCTCCGAACAGCTGCCCTTCCAGTCCCACAGCCAAAGCTAGCATAAATCAGCATTTTATAACAACTGTGAGAAATAAAGTACATGTTTTCTCCATCCATGAAACTGCACTGAAGAGCCCAAAGATAAAACCCCAACGACAAAGCAGCTGCCAAATACAACACGCTACTGCCACCTAATGCTGACTGGGATACAGCAAACATGGTATTCAATGTTCCTGCGCACTGCACCAGCAGCGAGGCACGAAGTTTAGTGTCGCTCTTAAATACTTGCTTCACATTTCCTGCCCTACAGTCTTCCTAACCTGAGCTGCTGGGATGGCATCCTTCCCTTGTACACAAAGACTGGGACGGGCAAAATGCGTGTTCCTGGTGCAGGAACTCCCGGGATTAACACGCACATTTCAGGAGATTCAGTCTCACTAGGTCAGGCTCCATACTCGTTTGTGTTTTGTAAGCTGTCCCCTCTGAAGTTATTGGCACAATGCAATACTGAAAAGCTTCGTGTGACAAGTGTTTGGGAAGGGAAAAAAAAATTAGAAAAAGAAAAGAGGAGTGCTCTTATCTGAAACCAGCACAAAACAAGATTACTTTGAAGGTGCTTTTTGTATTTCACTGATGTTGCAAAGCACACTCGCCAAAATGTGAAACTTGTTCACTTCCATGAAAAGGATGATGCCAGGTCTTAAACTTGCCTTCCTAGTCCACAATCAATCTTTTCAACGTGCTCACTCAATTGGCAGAAGTTAGCAGAGAACATGCAAGGAGCCTGCTTCTTCCACTTGCAGACAAGAAACAGTGAGGAGCTCCTTGTGATATTCAATCTTTTCATACAGAGATTTAAACTTCTCCAAAGGATGTCTATCCAAAGACGGTGGGACAAAAGACCAAGGAATTTAGCTACTTGATTCATTACTTCAATCCGTCTCTTCTTCCATTCTTCTCCCAAACACAACCAACCTTTAAGCTTTTTAACAACTTTAGCCTTGCCCTACCTGATCTTGTTATCAGCCTTGACACTAATTACAGCCTGCACTGCCCATCTCCAAGATCATTCTTCCTCATGGGAAATGTTCCTCATTTATGGAAAAATAAAAGACGATAATTTCCTTTTCCTTCTCATCTCTTAGAACTTACCCATCCTATGACTTCTTTTCTAACACTGGGCATTGATCAGTTAGCTGGTGAAAATTGTGTCCAGCCTTGTCCCTTTTTCCTTCTTATAATCTGCCATGATCAAAACTATCGTGCAAGCATCAATCTTCCCACACAATATTCCACTGCTTGCATGTTTTACACACGTTATTAATCTTTTCCATAACCTTCTGGCTAGAAATAACCACAACATCCAGCACAGCACACCTACACCTTTCCCTGAGACAAATAAAATCCACCAGAACAGAAATATTTCAAATAACACTACTGTTGCTATAGCTGTAACTATAAGGAAATAATTACTGTGACTCAAATATTTGCAGCAAAACATCCTCAAGACAGTACTCTGGAGGAAAAAGGAGTTTTCCCCTAACATTTTAGTTATTCATAACCCAGTGGATAATTTTGAAAGAAAACACCCACAGACAAACCAAACTGCTTTCTTTTAAAACCAGTCAGAATTAAAAAAAAAAAGTTAGGATTAAATGTACACAGCAATGTGCAACAGGTATGCAGAACACAAAATGGGTGTTCACTGACAGCTGCACAGTAAAAACACAGGATGGGACTATCAATCCAGGGCAGCAAATCCTTGAAAATGACTGGAGTCCTCAAAGTGCAATTTAAAACCCCCGTAGACTAAATTACACTGCCATAAACTCATTAATTTCCATGTTGGGTTTCTTCTTTATAACGATATCTTGCTTAAATGTACTTAAAATGTAATTGCTTTTATCATGGTACTGTAGCATCACCCTGCTATTTTGAACTTCCACGCTCTTAAGTGGTGACAGTGGCTCTCCTCTTTGTCCAAGGCAACACTGCATGAATCTGCTACTTTAGAGCCCTTCAAAAAAAATCAAGTGTAAATGTTTCAGTTTCTATTGATGGAAAAGAATATAAACTGTTGTGCAAATAGAAGAAGACATTTCTATGGTTAATGAAGGTATGAAAATGAGGAGAAAAACCAGAAGCTACAGTTACCAAAAAGTACTTTTTTCCAAACAGACTCTTTCATTTTCTTCCCTTTCTATGGCTCCTTACTTTCCTACGAAGAGCAACACAAGAGCCTCATGAGATACTTCAAAAGGCCCTTTGAAAACTACACTATACAGCAGGAGAAGAAAAAACAGAAAATCCATCAAAAGCTAGCAAAGGAATGAAGGGGAAAAAAACCCACTTAAATTTACTATAGTATAAAGGTAAAATTAGAAAGGGAATTTTAATTTTTTTCTAAATTTCTGGTTCCTATGCTCACAATTTACACTAATACTGTCACGTTGAACAATGTTCTGTTGTTTAGGCACAATTATTGTGGCCCTAGTCATATAATAATTTCAGACAAACAAATGGTTAGGAAAACAATTTAGGCAAATGCTACTTTCATGTGAAAGCAAACTCCCAAATCCTCTATTTTATTATAGAAAAATACCACAAACAAACAAACAAATGAACATACAAAAAAAAAAACACTCCAGAAAATCAAACCAAGCAGGGCTGCTTAAACTACTGAAAAAAAGAGGGAGGAACCTTTTCAGCTGCCATGGTCAGTAGTGTTTGAAGGAAAACCCACAGGATGCTATTTCCTGGCTGAGTAACATCTGGCAGAAGGGCAGGGACGGGCAGTTTGGGGCAGGAGCCTTCAGCTGGCACTGGGACTTGCAAGAGGAAAGCCCTTCTGCAGGCAAAGTCAAGTACTTTGATACCCACAACAGCGCCTAAGAGCTGCTGAGCACAAAGCACAGATTTCTGTGTTGTCCCCCTGCCCCAGTCAGGGTATTCCAAAGTGTATTCCAAGTATTCCAAACCAAAGTGTAGCATTCACTTCATTCATTTGGAATACCTGAAAACAGCCTCACAGCTTTAAGAGGTCAGATTTAAGCATAATGCAAAAAAATCCAAGTCCCTAAGGCACTTTGGCTGCAGATGGAAAGCAGGCCTTGAAGTAGACAGGCCTTTAAAAAAAAGTTATTAGCAACCATAATTCCAACACTTGCATAACAAGTGGTTTTAATTTTTTGTTTTCTTGAAACTATTTCTTCTAGCTCTCCCTTCTCTGAGACCAATATAGAATCACTACAGTGTTTGAAGCCATTTGAGATCTCAAAATAACAGGTTTGGCCCTTGTTGAATTATAACTTTTAAAATGGACATAAAAAGCCACCTATTAACAGAATTTACTCAGTTGTGAAAACCAGTATTAAAAAAACCCAAACAGGCAAAACTCTCCAAAAAACAACCCAAAACACAACAGAAAAAAAAAACCTGAACAACAACAACAACAAATAAAAGTCAGCATTATATCAAGAACTCACAGGCACAGCAAGAAAACAATACCAAACAATTTATGGAATCACACACACTTAGAAATTAGTTTGTACTCGGTTTATTTACAGGCTTGAAGGATGTGTTCCTATCTGGACTGATCACTAGTTTGGTGTTAAGTTCTGATTTGATGTTTGACGTGGTTGGCAAATTTCTCTATTTGCAGCAAGGAAACAACTTTGGCAGCATATCCTCACAACGCTAAAGGGACACACTTCGAGGGGGACTCTAGGAAATCATATATCCATAAAATATTCTGCTTACCTACCAAAATTCATTACTGACCTTCGGGACACTGATATCTAGGCAGTCTTAGCCTTTACAGAACTGCCCCATTTTAGAAAGGAATAGACAAAAGGAGATGGAAAGATAAAGTCAAAACTTAGCACAGGTCAGCAACTGCAGCGGAATAATCCAAGGTTTTCATCCCTTGAGTTTCAACAGCAACATTTCCAGGAGCCAGCATTTCACTGGGAGAATCCTCCCAAGCCCACCGTTGGCACTGCTCCTCTGCAGCAGTCAGAGCCAATCCTGGATGGCTCTGACAGAAGGCAAGTACCTCCTAAAAGATCAGCTTATGTTCAGCCTCTCCTCAAACACCTCATTAACTACAATCTAATGTTCTGTCAAGGGAAGAAAAATGTTTAGCTAAGATGCTGCTCAGCAAACTCATTCATCTTTACCTTCTTTGACTATGGACACTCTTAGCCCATAAATCCAAGCAAAACGGACTGCATTTTTTCATTACTGATAATTTAGTAGGAATAACAGTGAAGGGTCAAGTTTGACAACAGTCAGTCAATAGCTGACTACTGACATTTCATCCTTGAAACATCACTTATAATGAACTGAAAATTAAGCAACAAAGAGTTTATCCAAATGACTTGCAGAGGACAAGAAGCTGGACTTTTTTTCTACAGTAATAAGCTATCTACAAAGTATTCTACAAGCCAAGCCTTCAGGTACATGAACTCACTTCTGCATTAAATCAGCTCAAATGAGCTCATGTCTGCTGAGCATTTCAACTTAATGGAAGATGAGGAAGCATTTCGGATGCAGTGAGGCAAGGAAAAGATGGAGGGTGGGACAGTTATGTCATTCAGATGGGGATTTTCTGACTCTAGTGTAAAAAGATGAAGAAAAGAAGGAATATGAGAATGTGTTGCTTTAACAACTCTCTGTAATAATTATATTATGTATTCAAACAGAAGACAAAGTAAGACACAGACTATTTAAATAGTAAAAAACCCAACAAGTCCCTAGAACACTGAATTTTAGAGGTTAATACATCACATGATAACACTTGAAAAAATGTAATAACTATTTCAGATTCAACACAAACACGGTCAATTTTGTTTAACAGCGATAAGAGCTGCTATCCTTTTATAAACACAGCCAGTGCCAGATGATTGATTCTACCCCGAACTTTTCTTACCCTTCAGACCATTGTTCTGGACTTAGAGCTTCTTTAAATAATTGATCTAGTGCCTAAAATTTCTGAAGTAGACACCTGAATGCATAGTCTGATTTGGACATGCTGAACACCTCACAGTACTCTTGACTGTGGCTGTTCAAACATCAGAGCAACCCAGAACATTTATAATGTGAAAGCACTATGCTGGTCTTTGTAGCTTCCTTCTGTGTGCTTTAATTCATATCTTCTGCTATATGATTTTTACTTCAAACATCTCATGTTAGAAATGAGATAAAAAGCACACTGGACAATATAAAACTACTTAAATATGTCTTCAAAATGCTGAAAGAACAGTTGCAAATATTACAAAAACGTCTTTATGGCATTTAATAAGCTACTGAAGATTTTATTTTTAATCAGAATTTTATACTGACTCAGGACACAGTGAATATTCGTGAATATTGAATACCTTTCACAAAAAGTCTACCAAGCAACAGTATAGACCCTTTTTAAAATACATTGTTAAAATGAATAACTGACATAACCAGAGCACAGAGAGCAAGAGAGGCATCAGATTCCTCTGCAGAGCACAAATGACATCAAAGACGAAGCACAATTTGGCCAAATCTCCCATTTAAATTGCCTAGCGCCCATTCTGTAATCTATGAACCATAAATCTACAGAGGATGAGGTATGAGAAGCTGCTCATTATAACAAATGAACTGTGGACAAAAACCCTGTAAGTAAACACATTAAATTTAGAAAATTTTTGAAACTAACATTATTTTCACAACTGGCTGAACTACCTGGATAAGCAGTGCACTACTTACTCGCTGGATTATTTTGTGATGCTATAGGTTCTCATATTCTATGGAAGTTAAAGATAAAATTTCTTCTGCAGGGATATTCACACTCCGTCCACTCATTAAAATTCACCTACATCTTTAAAAAATCATTACAAAGTAAACCAAACAAAAGCCAGCACCAAAGTCAGGCGAATAAGTCACACAACTCAGTTGAAACAGCAGCAGCATGATCATGACCTGGCTAATGAACCTGTTTGAAACAGTGACTTTGCTAACGCCCAACTTCACTTGGTATTACCTAGGCCAGTAATCAACTTCTCAAGTGACAACTTGAACATACACCCCCTTCTTTGTATTAAAGTGATAATTGGTAAATCAGATGTAAAGAACAGCTCCAAATAAACCCACCTTGAGCACTGAAACAATAGTCCTCTGTATTAAACTTGGCAGTTAGTCTTTCTGCAGCTATTAGATTAACTCCAGTCAAACTCCAGGCTGCACTGAACTTGTTCTGTTTATATCGTCAAATTACAAATCCATTTTTTACCAGTTAGGTGAAGTTAGAATTAGCTAAGCACAACTATCTGTTAAACACCTCTAACGTGTGCTGCTATTCAAACAAAAAAAAACCAAACCCGGCTGTCGCCCTGATTTTTTTAGCTTTCTCTTCTATTTTACAGTTTCATAGTTTAGGTTTCTTCTCACGCTCTGGTCTGTAAACACAGTCAATGTTTTTGTAATTTCAAGTAAAGTTTTCATTCCAGTTCTTAGAGATGCGGACAGCTGCTGGACAGTTGTCTTGACCCATGGGATGGGGAGAGGTGTCAACCGTCTTCCCCAATCCCTGGCCTTTGTAGAAATACTATAAAATAGAATCGGACCTTTTTAAATAAGCTCAGTTCATGCCTTCTGATCAAAGTACGTGTGTGTGTGTGTGACGAACAGCGTCATCCAGCCAAGGCTATGGAAAAAGGAATAAATACACTGCCTGATTCTCATGAAAAGCATTATTATGAGACTTCCAACACAAAACTCCAAGTGTTCGCATTTCTCAGTTTCAAATTTAGCATGAAGCTCCTCAGTAATCAGGTCCTTTCAGGAGTAATACTGAATTGCAACAAACTTTAAAACAGCCATCATAAAAAAAGAACAAGCAACTCTTTAACTTTACATGTATGACACCCTCTGCATTTCTTGTAACTGCAGAATTTAGATGTGTACATAAACCTGATAACAGATTCTCTGCTCTCCAGAAAATCCTATGCCTTTCCTTTTAAACATGCTCCATGGAATAATCTCTTCTTGAAGTAATTTTGCCTCATTAAATTTCTATTAATTTCCTTATTTACTGTTGCTGAGATTCATTCTCACCTATGCCTGATGCTCTGTTTGCAAATCTTCCACTCTTTCAAACAGATCAAGCAAGTACCTTAACACTTTGTATTTATATACACACACACCACCCCTTTTGATAAAAAAGATAATCTTTGCAGCACTCTGTGTTAAGTGGCACATTTTATTTCCTTACCATATTAAAAATAAGAGCTTCTTGCATACTGCCTGCTCAAATTACATGGATTTTCTTTAAGATTAGGGCACACATTGTAACAGCAGCATATAATTTTCCTGCACAATAATTTTTTTCCAGTTGAAAGGTATCCTATAATATCATCAGCATCAACAGGAACAGACACCTGATTTTCAGCTAGACAAAGCTTATGTGTGTGGTGACTTTATTCCTGATAAAAAGCAGTTTTCAGATATGAAGCAGCTACATAAAAATTCAAAAACAACCTGACAACTTATTCTTTGACCACAAAGTGCTGGACCAAAAGCAAATGCTAAAATTGTGCCAAAAATAAGATGGGAGAGGAGGTGTCCCCTGAATGTCCTATTTCTGCTGCTCTAATTTCATCTTCTGTCAATTTTATACATTTAGAAATGGAACATAAGCACTGTCCTTCCTTAAAGCTGAATGGATTCCTTAAAAAACAAAGCACAGAGCACAAACCCAATTTATCCATTTAAGAAATCACCTTGTTGAAACTACCATGTATGTAACTGTGGCTAAAAGGCTGTGTGTGTCCCAAAGATCTCAAATCCACCAGCATGTTCCAAAGACAGAAGATTAAAGACCTACTCCTACCACTTCAAAAAGATATTAATTCTCAGAATTTGCTGGATTCCTTTCAGGCATGGAAACTAAAAGTCTTCTGTGCCTCAGAAAGCAATTTAGCACGAGTTTTTAAGAGGCAGCAAGGAATCTTTGCATTGAGCTATGCTGGTCTCAAAGCACTCACTTGCTCACAGATTTTTTTCTCCTTTCAGAATTACTGGCTGGAACTTTGTGCCAGAGTATGAGCCTGCATACACAGAAGTTCTATTTTCTTTTAAAAATAAGCTTTTTATAGAATTGACAAAGGCACATGCATCTTGTGCCCCAAAGTCTGTCATCTTCATCTGCTACTGATTCTTACAGTAATAAAGTATCAAGATGATCCAGGTATCAGAATCACTTAAGTACATAAGAATTATTAAAAAAAAAAAAAAAGCTCAAGGAAATTTTATGAGATGCTTAAATGATTAGAAGGTGTGGCAGGAAAAACATCCCTAGTTTTAGCCCAAACTCATTTGCTGTACCAAATTAATACTGTTCTTAAGGACTGAACTCATACTATCCATAGTAAAATAATTTGCTTGCATACATGTTGTGACCTGACATATTGAAAAAATTAAGTGCAGTAAAGAAAAATATATTCACTCTTGTAGGGTGTCTATGTACAGTTTTGTTCCGGGTTATTAACTTTTTCCATCCTCAATTTATGAGAATTAATAAAATGGGGTTTGGTGTTAAAAATTCATTAGTTTTAAGCAAATTTGCCCTGATGAAGTAATTCTTACAAAGCTACAATTCAATCACTTTTAATTGTGTACCACTTTGTATTATTAAGGTCAATCCTGAGATTTAACTGCAAATATAGTTGTCTTTTGGATGACATATGGCAAGATCTCCAACTCTTTTTAGCTTTGGAAATTTTACATCTGCCTGCTCCTTCAAGATGCAAAGCATACATGTGTTGACAAACACAGAAAATAGCAGATGGCAAAAAGCAAATGCTCAACATGAAGCATTGGGCATCCCTCGAAAAAGGCTTGGACTCCAGAGACTTGCCAGTTTTATTTTAACAGGAAAATTATGTTTAAAAATAAAATTCTATCATCTATTCTGATGATGCTAAGGAACACGTGTGATCAGAATACTCATGATTACAGAATCAATGTCATATTAACTCAGCTGGTATCCATCATGCAAGGTTCCTTTGCAAACCTTTGGACTTCAAGGCTATTAGCACAGTATAATTCTTCAGGAGATTAACTTCTGCAGCTATATAAAAACTGGAAAACATCCTGCACTGACCATAAAATTTGACATGCAATCTTTTAAGAAGCAATATATGGCTGCGTTCATCTGCTATTCCAACTTCTAAAAGGCTGCATGTACCTACAAGCAGCCCTGTCCCCTGCCCTTGGCAATGGCAGTGCCACTTGTACCACCCCCACCTCCAGTAACAGCCTCAGAGAACCCACGGAGCACTTGGGCACTTAGAGCTGAGAAATTACCACAGGCTGCAAGGACCGACCTGGAGAGCAGGAGCGTGACTTCATGTGAAAGGAGGCAAAAGTTCCACCCACTGCTGGATTTCTTACTAACAATAAACAGTGGATGACCAGGGAACAGCATCAGGACAAACATTCCCCTAATATGGCCACTCCTCAGAAGTCCACAGCTCACGAATCCCTGAATCAGAGAGAACATTTCTGTGTTAACATGCCACGCCAGACTTTTCTTTCAGCAAACCCTTAAGAGTTTTTCCAATCATGGAACCTCTCAACTCAACAACAGTGGCACTTTCCCACAGTAACTAAGAGAAGACACGTGCTGTGCCCTCCAGTCTCTCCTACAGCCAGTGGCGGTGTAAGGTCCATAAAAACCACGGTGGTCTCATTAGCACCATGCTTTGGAGACCCCAGAGTGACTGTGTTAGATGATGCATCAGGAGGGAGAGCATCAAGCAGAGTCTGTAACAGTTCAGCTAAAAGAAGAAGATGAGCAGAGACAGGACATATGGTAACAACAACAGACAAGCTGCAGAGCTGCCTTGGGAAAACACCTACAAGTAAACATCAGTAAACATCTCTTTTTAGTCACAGGGATCCTTAGACAGACACTAAAAAAAAACACCAAAAAAAAAAGTATCTTCATCTTCTCTAACATTTCTCATTGACTTTTCAAATAAAGAGCAGTAACCAATCAGGTTGGAAATACACAGGTGCCAAAGAAATGCTTGTATACAAACAGTGTTAAAACAGTACTTTAATCTTCTGAAATTACACTTAGAGGTGTAGACACACAGTTGTAAACCTTGATAATTCTCACTTCATAAACCCCAAAATAATGACATGAAATTACATCAAAGTAGACCTCTATTAACAGTTTTAAAAAGCTTCATACAAGAAAGGGACTATGTAAGCCTCACTTCTGTAACAGCTCTGAACAACACCTATAATTTTAATTCCATTATTATACATCAATTCATAGGAAAATAAATATATTAATTCCACGACAAAGTTCAGTTTAAATTAGCCCCCGGTCTGGACAGAAGAGGTATTATACACCATGGCCCCCTGACCACCTTCATTAAGAACAAACGGACCTTTATTAATTTTTTACTCACATTTTACCAGCAATTCAACAGAACAAAACCATTAGGAGGTCCCAGAAAACAACAATTTCTATTCAAAATGGAACTAAGAAACTTGGTTTCCAAAGCCCACTCCTAAAATAGAATAATCAAAGTTTATTAGTAAGAACCGAAGGATTTATGTCCAGAATCTGCATGCAGACATCCTGCCAGGTGTAGAGCTTAAGACTAAGTACACCACTCAGCTTCAGGGAAAGAAATAAGTTCACAGGTGGCTCTGAGAATGTACAGCAGATGTACAGCAGGGGTTGCCTAGCAAATTCAGCTGAAGATGTGCAAAATTGGAACGTACTGGTGAAATGACCAAACTTTAAAACTCTTTCCATAGTGGTTAGAAATAAAAATTAACAACCTCCCCCCACAACACCATGAATTTACTTCAACTCTAACAAAACTCAGTCTCCTGGTCACTGGCATTCTCTTTACCTCACTTAAAAATCCCAACTTTGTACCACATTCATTTTGACACCTCAAACCACCTCAGATCTGCCATGCACATGCTCCAACACCCTGCCAAAACTGACAGCCTAGCTAGCAGCTTCCAACAGAAAAGGGAGCTTTTCCTACAAAAACTAAGTTCTGCTTACCTTTCTTCTTCTCTATCAAGTCACCAGCTTTCAAGAAACAGGAATTTAGTTACTTTGGGAATTCTATCTGTCTATCACATTCAGCTGAAAAGATTCAACAATATCAAAAAAGACACTCCATTTTCCTCAAAAATCCAAGCCAACGCACTTTTTGAGCAAAACCCCTGAATTCAAGGGAGGGAGTAAAACAGAACAACCAAGAATCACACAGAATAATCTGGTAAAGCTCTGAGATTCTTATGCACATATAGCACCAGTACAGAAAAAATTAGGGGAATTCACAGAATGTGAAGTCTTGATGCATGACCAAGAATACAACTCCACAAAAACTCACCAAAAGCTTTCCCATAAAATTAACGTATTTTCCTCCTATTCATTTTTTATTTTAACACTACTGACTATTAGGAAAAAACCTTTTTGTTCTTTGCATCTGGTCTTTGTGTACTCGAGGGTTACATCTGATCAATCACATGGATACACAAACTGTAAAAACAACCCCAAACCTTGCAACTATTAGCTTACTGGTTTATAAAAATGGCTTTGGTTTATCTTTGTTATCAGATCCAGCCTTACCAACAAAGCAAGTTTTTGGTATTTCCGTTTCAGTTCTGCCAGGCTGTCCGATGGTTTGGCCCCCAGGACCTTGTACCAGTCCTTCTGGTTTATCCTTTCAAAGGCCATGGCCTGACTGGCTTGGCAATCACTTCTTCAGCACTGCATAAGAAAACCAAATAAATAAAATCACAGCTTGAAAGGAATACAGAAAACGCAAAAACAAGGATGTGGCGAACTACAGGATCACAGAACTGACTGTTGCCCTCAAACACCTCTACACTATATATGAGAACTATTGTGCAAAGCCAGTTAAATTCATGCAGCCATTTCATCTCACAGACTGTCAAAAGTGAAGTCGTGTGGTTCCTGTCCAAGTGCCTCAGCATATCCTGTTCAGAAGCCACCCATACTTCTTTAAAAATCATTTTGTATGTAAAATGTTTAGAAATACCCTGGGTTACAGATAGACCTTTTCTACAGACATGTTTTAAAACAAACTTTTGACTTTGAAGCAATACCATACTTAACACATGAAAGCATGAAGTACATAAAAATGTGACATTTTTCAAATTGGAAATAAAACCTGTGCAAGCAAACACAAGAAAAGGTATGAGTTGGTTTTTACAAAATGACATTTTCAGAGCATGGGAACTCCTTCATCCTGCTGAGTAAGAAGTCAACTTTCTCAAAATAGGAGAGCATGTAAAAACAAATAAACAAAAAAGGACCAAAACATACAAAGCACAGGTCACTAAGTAAAACCTAACTAGTAGTGTGGGTTTCAATTCTGGCCATCTTTCATCAAGTTAATGACTCAGAAAGAAAAAAAAAAATCAACAGGAGAACTAAGTGCCAGTAACAGAATGGCAATGCTTGACCTTCAGCAGATTCTTAGGTGTGCCGGAATCCCAAGCTGGCAGTAGCTGATTTACTATGAACTGTCAGAGAAGAAATAACACTGCCAGTAGGCAAGAGCTTTGTAAACACACAAGATCTATAACTGCAAATTAACTGCGAAACAAACAAACAAAAAACAGATTTAGGAGTATGGGGGGTTTTTTTCCATTTAGTACTAAAACTGCTTCCTGGTGACTACTTCAGAATCCCCCTTCTTTCACGGGGGAAGAAAAGCACGTGTTTCAAACCCCGCAGAGCCCCGAGCGGACCGCGGGACACACACACCCGGTGCTCCCCGCCCTGGGCCAGAGCCCCGAGCAGCCCGCGGGACACACACACCCGCGCTCCCCGCCCTGGGGCAGAGCCCCGGGGCCGCGCTCCGCGCCCCCGCGGAGCCCCCGCACAGC